>LR880972.1:46501038-46531542 GCA_904067115.1 Aegilops sharonensis | reverse complement strand
ATATAGGCAGCACCATTAGCCCCGGTTGGTGGCATGAACCGGGACTAAAGGGAAGCCTTTGGTCCCGGTTCATGCCACCAACCGGGACCAATAGGGGTGGGCCAGGAGCCATGCCCATTGGTCCCGGTTCGTCCCACCAACCGGGACCAAAATGTCCGGAGGAACCGGGACCAATGGCCCACGTGGCCCGGCCAGCCCCTGGGCTCACGAACCGGGGCAAATAGCTCCATTGGTCCCGGTTCTGGATTGAACCGGGACTAATGTGCTGAACTGGCCTGGGCCATTGCCCCCTTTTCTACTAGTGTGTGGTCATGGAGGACGATGACGACGTCTCTGACGTCATGTCCGTCTCGAGGCATCCTTGTTGCAGGTCGCGTCAACACGATCGGGATGTTCCGGTGGAAACCCCAGATCTGGGTCTACCAGATAGGATGATAATGGCACCTCTAATGTCGTTCTCCCTCGCGGGGGCATCGTTGGAGAAGAAGCTGGCTGGAGGGGACTAGAGGAGGAGCGGTGTTACATCTATCACTAGGCCGACGACGGGACTTGGCAGCATAGTGCAGCGGAGTGTTGCCGACGGGCGGCCTTGTTGAGGCCATTGAATTAGATGGTGTACGGTTGATGCTGTCACGGCACATCTTTATACTTGTATGTGTTGTGACTTTGTTCGTCCCGAAGATGGCTTTGGGTGGATCTTTGTAGTCATTTTATTGGACTTAATGAATAAATTAATTAAATGGCTCCATGCATCATTTTAATGCAGAAGCCGGGGGTAATCATTCTTTTCAAAAAAATATCCAAATCATAGAAGCATACTTGAAAGTGCCGTGCACACGACGTTTACTGATCGATATGCACACGATACTGGAATCGAGTGGCGTACAAGTGCTGCCCAAGTCAATCCATGGCCCACAACGTGTCAGCCGTAATCGGCCGCAGTTTTGTCATTCGCATAACAGCATACAAGTATCCTCGTGCAGAAACCAAAGATTCTGGGAGTAGGGTGAGGAGTGATAACTCCACAGCGCAGATGTACTGGATGCCCCCGGAGACCATGCAGTGCCGTTGCTGTGGCCGGTCTCGCCTGGTGCCGCCATCCATCTGCTTTAGGTTTAGAGGCCCGACAGTGGGATGCATGTAGATAGATGGTACTGTATTTTCCCTTTTTCATGCTACTGGTCCGCCTATTTTTGTCCGGATAATCGAGCTATTAGGGTGTGTGGCGAGCGCCATGACGAGCCTTGAAGGCGGAGTCAAAGCGGACTATACAAGCTTGTCAGTTTCCTCTAATATCTCAACTTGCACCATTAAACAACAAAAAGTATGTTGTACATATGATCCCTTCCTAGATCAAGATGATGTTTGGTAGATCAAAGTTGCATCATGATTCCTGTCTAAATAAGCAGAGGGGTGGATAGATTAAACATGAATGAACATAGTGAAATGGGAGGTTATATATTGAGTCAACACCGCCATATCAAAGAAAGTTGGCTAGCATGTGGCAAGTGTGATACCAAGTAACATGTGCAACCCATGAGCAGTATTGCTAATTGGATTATTGTTTTTGATGCAATTATATTTTGTAGCATGTGACAGTATTTTGGCCACGACATGTCTCATTATCTGCATTAACTTTTTAGACTTGATTGTATATATAGTAAGTTGTAATTTTTCTAAAACCTCTTAGGAAATTTAATTTTTTTTTTCAAATTGAAACATTATAGCAAAATATCATATGTGAACTGTTGAACTCATTTTGATATTTACTTTCCCATTTGACTATTATGAAAAACCATGGCCTATATGGTCTATAGGTCTTGCTTTTGTAGGAAATTCATGGCAGATGCTGGCTTTCCACGTGGAAAATGTCTAAGTATCGCGCTCCTAAGGCATGTACAATGGTAGATAAAGTGGTCTTTCATCGTGTATTCGACGCCATCTAGAGAAGGGGAAACAACATGTTATACAATGTATTATCTCTAACAAATAATAATTGCATGATCTTAAAATATGGGTGATTAAAATTAAACTAAAAAATGTGCGAATAAAAGAAGGCATGTGGTACAAGATATAGGCCTTATGTTTCTTATTGAGAGATCGTCAATTGGCTTGATCATGACTTCCTTTCTTATCAAGGACCTAAGCCACTATAGATGCCATTACTCAATGCCTCTCTCACTCACCTCATCCGCCCTAGCCCTAACCGCTCTTCTCGCCCTGTCAACTGGCGGCGGGTACTACTGCAGATTCCGTCCCCGCTTGCCACCCCTGCACCTTCTACTCCCACACCAGCCCAGTCTGGCCAGAGACCGGCATGCCGCCTCACTCCGACAAGTCTTTAACACTATCCTGCATGTTCATCATTCTAGTATTTTGCTTCATTCATGCCATTGCTAGTTAGCCAATATTGTGCTTGCTTATGCATTGATCTATATAATGTTCGACATGAGTATTGCGAACTCAAATCGCCATGTTCGTTTATCCTCTTTATTTCCTTCTTCCAATAAAGGACCCGGTGTTACACACTACATATGTACTTCTTTGCATCGTAAATCTGACATGTTTCCCATGCTACAAATTTTCACACCACCATAAAAAATCTCAAGTGCGACAAGTCATGAGAGTCCTGCAATAATTGGCATGGTTTTTTCTTCTCTACCATAGCAAGTGGATGAATACAACTTGTACTACCCTCGAAAAAAGATGAACCTATCTCTTTGAATAAAAATTTATAATTAATTTGAATTCTCTCCATTTAGTGTTCATATAAATATGCATAGTACTAATATAATGGCAATGTGCATTGTTCTCATGCATCTCTAATTTTTTAGCGACGATGGTGCTCAGTAAGGTAATCCATGTGAGGCGAGAAGTATGACACTAAGTTGCAAAAGTTATGAGTAGTAGCGTCAGTTAGGTCTATTTTTATGGAGCGGGACATATAGCCATGTAGTACATGTTGTAACTTGTTTGTCCAGTTGATAGAGAGTGTGATGATGACAACGGTTGCCCAACTGTGAACAGAACATAAATTGCCTGCTTAAACTTTTTGAAAAACATCATCAACTTTATTAATTAGAAATAATGGTTACATCATCTCTAAGAAGAGATACAATATTTTCCATAGGTTCCTTGATCCAATCCCTAGTCATGGAACATTTTGCTATTCTAACAAGCTCATGAGCTACTTTGTGCGCTTCCCTATTACAATGTTCAAAACTAGTAAGAGAAAAATCACAAGCCATAAAAAAGCAATCCTCAAAGATTGCAGCCGCCGCTCTCGCCGAATGTCCTCTGTTCTTCATTGTGTCAATGATTTCCATGTTATCAGAATTGATAATGAGACGATTGCAGACTGCCTTTTGCGCCGGTGATAAGCCAAACCTAAGTGCTAACGCTGTCGAGCGTCCACACAACACTCAATCTTCCAATTTCCAACAACGATGAAGTTTCCTTTGTCATCCCTGATAATAGCACCCGCTGTGCATCTTAATAGATCATGATCAAAAGAACCATCCACACTCAATTTAACAAACCCCATAGGAGGTCTGCTCTATCCTCCCTTATTCCTATTTGCCTTAGGTGAGTGGGCATTTACATAATTAGCTGTTATAGCACGTGGGCCTGCTTAACATTTATATTGGTAAAAATCACAAACGTTGGGCACCAGATCTATTTGCTGCACTACGGGCCAGTCAAGTAGTGGCCAAATGCTTAGGCCATCTCCAATACTATCTCCTAAACTGGACACGCTATCCGTCCGTGGACCGCTTTCGGACGCATCCACGAACAGGATACAAGGTTGGTCATCCAGCCTTGTACCTTAAATAGACATCAAATTCGGATAGAAAAGGTGGCCATGGCGGATCTAGAGGAAAAACACATGGGTTGCAAGCACATGTGACTCAAGTAACAGTGGGTTAAGCGGACTCCCACATGTGCGGACTCCCGCGAAGCCACCCAAGGTTGGTTCCAGTTTTTTTTGGGGGAGGGGGGGGGGGGGCATGTGAACTGGTCCAGTGATGTTTAGGGGACCGCGTTGGATGCAAAAAACGTACATACTATGTAGTCTAGACATTTAGGGGAGCTTTGAGCTACCTCTTTGGAGATTCCCTTACCAGCCAAAGTTCTGTTTCTCGGCGAGTTGAATTTCAATGAAATTTTCATATTCTTTTATAGCTTCCAGTTTGGTTTATATACACATTGAAAATTTTATTAAGAATTACAGTAGGATCACAGAAAATGCAGCGTTATGTAGTGTTTTTTTCCCTGGGAGTGTGTGTTTAACACACTTGAGCAGGCAGGGTCACCGGGGAACCTTTGTGTCGACGATGTAGCCAAGCCTTTCAGATTAGGTCCAACGCTCGAGAATGGCGTCGTCACTGACAAGCACGCAGACAGCAGCAAGACGCGTAAGGGAGCCTTGGACATTTTCTACCAGACAAATTTGCCACGCTGGCCTTCGAGAGCATGTCGAGGAAGCGTGANCCTTTTGACTTTCGCATTGCGTCCTTGCATCGACAATGACCCGGCGGAGATCATCATCATCGGGCACATCGTCTGGTTCCTCTTGATCTTCAGCAGCTTCGCCCGTTGCAGCACCATCGTGCACATCGTCTGTTTCCTCTTGATGTTCAGTAGCATCACCGCATTCAGGGGGCACATAGTTGTCATCGTACTCTTCTTCTTCGCCGTCTTTCATCATAACCCCTATTTCTCCGTGCCTCGTCCAAACATTATAGTGTGGCATAAAACCCTTGTAAAGTAGGTGGGTGTGAAGGATTTTCCGGTCAGAGTAAGACTTCGTATTCCCACATATAGGGCATGGACAACACATGAAACCATTCTACTTGTTTGCCTCAGCCACTTCGAGAAAATCATGCACGCCCTTAGTGTACTCGGAGGTGTGTCTGTCACCGTACATCCATTGCCGGTTCATCTGTGTGCATTATATATAATTAAGTGTGTCAAAAATTATTACAGAATATCATGAATAGATAATTAAGTGACCAAATTAATAGAAGTTCATCATCACATAAAAACCAAAGTACATACATAGTTCTCATCTAACAACATAAAGCTCTGCAGAGCATCTAAATTAATTAAACCATACATTGAAACTATGTAAAATATTTCAATGCGAAAACAAATGTGATCATAATCGCAACCAAGGTAACAACTGATCCAACGGCATAATGATACCAAGCCTCGGTATGAATGGCATATTTTCTAATCTTTCTAATCTTCAAGCGCATTGCATCCATCTTGATCTTGTGATCATCGACGACATCCGCGACATGCAACTCCAATATCATCTTCTCCTCCTCAAGTTTTTTTATTTTTTCCTTCAAGAAATTGTTTTCTTCTTCAACTAAATTTAACCTCTCGACAATAGGGTCGGTTGGAATTTCCGGTTCAACAACCTCCTAGATAAATAAAATCTATGTCACGTTGGTCTAATTTTCATAAACAATAAATGAACCAATAGTTATGAAAAGATAATATATACCACATCCGAATCATAGACAGGACGAGGGCCGACGGGGGCGGATACCAAAACCATCGCACTATATAAGATGCAATAATAAAAGTAAGAAAATAATACAAGTATCTATCTAAACATACAAGTAAGAATATTTTTCCTTTCAGAAAGAAGATAAGAACAAGAGGCTCACCACGGTGGTGCCGGCGATGAGATCGGCGCGGGTGATCGACGGCGATGAAGACGGGGACGGGGCGTGACGGACCGCTAAACCTAGATAAATATTGAGAAAAATGGAGCTTGGCGGTCGAGCTTGGAGAGGAGAAACCTTAAGTAGTGTGGCTCGGGCATTCCATCGAACACCTTGTGTGCATATGAGGTGAGCTAGAGCACCACCAAGCCCTCTCCCCCTCGGCCAGAAAAAACAGAGCAGTGTGCTCTGCTCTTGCGCGAGGGGCTACATATAGGCAGCACCATTAGCCCCGGTTGGTGGCATGAACCGGGACTAAAGGGAAGCCTTTGGTCCCGGTTCATGCCACCAACCGGGACCAATAGGGGTGGGCCAGGAGCCATGCCCATTGGTCCCGGTTCGTCCCACCAACCGGGACCAAAATGTCCGGAGGAACCGGGACCAATGGCCCACGTGGCCCGGCCAGCCCCTGGGCTCACGAACCGGGGCAAATAGCTCCATTGGTCCCGGTTCTGGATTGAACCGGGACTAATGTGCTGAACTGGCCTGGGCCATTGCCCCCTTTTCTACTAGTGTGTGGTCATGGAGGACGATGACGACGTCTCTGACGTCATGTCCGTCTCGAGGCATCCTTGTTGCAGGTCGCGTCAACACGATCGGGATGTTCCGGTGGAAACCCCAGATCTGGGTCTACCAGATAGGATGATAATGGCACCTCTAATGTCGTTCTCCCTCGCGGGGGCATCGTTGGAGAAGAAGCTGGCTGGAGGGGACTAGAGGAGGAGCGGTGTTACATCTATCACTAGGCCGACGACGGGACTTGGCAGCATAGTGCAGCGGAGTGTTGCCGACGGGCGGCCTTGTTGAGGCCATTGAATTAGATGGTGTACGGTTGATGCTGTCACGGCACATCTTTATACTTGTATGTGTTGTGACTTTGTTCGTCCCGAAGATGGCTTTGGGTGGATCTTTGTAGTCATTTTATTGGACTTAATGAATAAATTAATTAAATGGCTCCATGCATCATTTTAATGCAGAAGCCGGGGGTAATCATTCTTTTCAAAAAAATATCCAAATCATAGAAGCATACTTGAAAGTGCCGTGCACACGACGTTTACTGATCGATATGCACACGATACTGGAATCGAGTGGCGTACAAGTGCTGCCCAAGTCAATCCATGGCCCACAACGTGTCAGCCGTAATCGGCCGCAGTTTTGTCATTCGCATAACAGCATACAAGTATCCTCGTGCAGAAACCAAAGATTCTGGGAGTAGGGTGAGGAGTGATAACTCCACAGCGCAGATGTACTGGATGCCCCCGGAGACCATGCAGTGCCGTTGCTGTGGCCGGTCTCGCCTGGTGCCGCCATCCATCTGCTTTAGGTTTAGAGGCCCGACAGTGGGATGCATGTAGATAGATGGTACTGTATTTTCCCTTTTTCATGCTACTGGTCCGCCTATTTTTGTCCGGATAATCGAGCTATTAGGGTGTGTGGCGAGCGCCATGACGAGCCTTGAAGGCGGAGTCAAAGCGGACTATACAAGCTTGTCAGTTTCCTCTAATATCTCAACTTGCACCATTAAACAACAAAAAGTATGTTGTACATATGATCCCTTCCTAGATCAAGATGATGTTTGGTAGATCAAAGTTGCATCATGATTCCTGTCTAAATAAGCAGAGGGGTGGATAGATTAAACATGAATGAACATAGTGAAATGGGAGGTTATATATTGAGTCAACACCGCCATATCAAAGAAAGTTGGCTAGCATGTGGCAAGTGTGATACCAAGTAACATGTGCAACCCATGAGCAGTATTGCTAATTGGATTATTGTTTTTGATGCAATTATATTTTGTAGCATGTGACAGTATTTTGGCCACGACATGTCTCATTATCTGCATTAACTTTTTAGACTTGATTGTATATATAGTAAGTTGTAATTTTTCTAAAACCTCTTAGGAAATTTAATTTTTTTTTTCAAATTGAAACATTATAGCAAAATATCATATGTGAACTGTTGAACTCATTTTGATATTTACTTTCCCATTTGACTATTATGAAAAACCATGGCCTATATGGTCTATAGGTCTTGCTTTTGTAGGAAATTCATGGCAGATGCTGGCTTTCCACGTGGAAAATGTCTAAGTATCGCGCTCCTAAGGCATGTACAATGGTAGATAAAGTGGTCTTTCATCGTGTATTCGACGCCATCTAGAGAAGGGGAAACAACATGTTATACAATGTATTATCTCTAACAAATAATAATTGCATGATCTTAAAATATGGGTGATTAAAATTAAACTAAAAAATGTGCGAATAAAAGAAGGCATGTGGTACAAGATATAGGCCTTATGTTTCTTATTGAGAGATCGTCAATTGGCTTGATCATGACTTCCTTTCTTATCAAGGACCTAAGCCACTATAGATGCCATTACTCAATGCCTCTCTCACTCACCTCATCCGCCCTAGCCCTAACCGCTCTTCTCGCCCTGTCAACTGGCGGCGGGTACTACTGCAGATTCCGTCCCCGCTTGCCACCCCTGCACCTTCTACTCCCACACCAGCCCAGTCTGGCCAGAGACCGGCATGCCGCCTCACTCCGACAAGTCTTTAACACTATCCTGCATGTTCATCATTCTAGTATTTTGCTTCATTCATGCCATTGCTAGTTAGCCAATATTGTGCTTGCTTATGCATTGATCTATATAATGTTCGACATGAGTATTGCGAACTCAAATCGCCATGTTCGTTTATCCTCTTTATTTCCTTCTTCCAATAAAGGACCCGGTGTTACACACTACATATGTACTTCTTTGCATCGTAAATCTGACATGTTTCCCATGCTACAAATTTTCACACCACCATAAAAAATCTCAAGTGCGACAAGTCATGAGAGTCCTGCAATAATTGGCATGGTTTTTTCTTCTCTACCATAGCAAGTGGATGAATACAACTTGTACTACCCTCGAAAAAAGATGAACCTATCTCTTTGAATAAAAATTTATAATTAATTTGAATTCTCTCCATTTAGTGTTCATATAAATATGCATAGTACTAATATAATGGCAATGTGCATTGTTCTCATGCATCTCTAATTTTTTAGCGACGATGGTGCTCAGTAAGGTAATCCATGTGAGGCGAGAAGTATGACACTAAGTTGCAAAAGTTATGAGTAGTAGCGTCAGTTAGGTCTATTTTTATGGAGCGGGACATATAGCCATGTAGTACATGTTGTAACTTGTTTGTCCAGTTGATAGAGAGTGTGATGATGACAACGGTTGCCCAACTGTGAACAGAACATAAATTGCCTGCTTAAACTTTTTGAAAAACATCATCAACTTTATTAATTAGAAATAATGGTTACATCATCTCTAAGAAGAGATACAATATTTTCCATAGGTTCCTTGATCCAATCCCTAGTCATGGAACATTTTGCTATTCTAACAAGCTCATGAGCTACTTTGTGCGCTTCCCTATTACAATGTTCAAAACTAGTAAGAGAAAAATCACAAGCCATAAAAAAGCAATCCTCAAAGATTGCAGCCGCCGCTCTCGCCGAATGTCCTCTGTTCTTCATTGTGTCAATGATTTCCATGTTATCAGAATTGATAATGAGACGATTGCAGACTGCCTTTTGCGCCGGTGATAAGCCAAACCTAAGTGCTAACGCTGTCGAGCGTCCACACAACACTCAATCTTCCAATTTCCAACAACGATGAAGTTTCCTTTGTCATCCCTGATAATAGCACCCGCTGTGCATCTTAATAGATCATGATCAAAAGAACCATCCACACTCAATTTAACAAACCCCATAGGAGGTCTGCTCTATCCTCCCTTATTCCTATTTGCCTTAGGTGAGTGGGCATTTACATAATTAGCTGTTATAGCACGTGGGCCTGCTTAACATTTATATTGGTAAAAATCACAAACGTTGGGCACCAGATCTATTTGCTGCACTACGGGCCAGTCAAGTAGTGGCCAAATGCTTAGGCCATCTCCAATACTATCTCCTAAACTGGACACGCTATCCGTCCGTGGACCGCTTTCGGACGCATCCACGAACAGGATACAAGGTTGGTCATCCAGCCTTGTACCTTAAATAGACATCAAATTCGGATAGAAAAGGTGGCCATGGCGGATCTAGAGGAAAAACACATGGGTTGCAAGCACATGTGACTCAAGTAACAGTGGGTTAAGCGGACTCCCACATGTGCGGACTCCCGCGAAGCCACCCAAGGTTGGTTCCAGTTTTTTTTGGGGGAGGGGGGGGGGGGGCATGTGAACTGGTCCAGTGATGTTTAGGGGACCGCGTTGGATGCAAAAAACGTACATACTATGTAGTCTAGACATTTAGGGGAGCTTTGAGCTACCTCTTTGGAGATTCCCTTACCAGCCAAAGTTCTGTTTCTCGGCGAGTTGAATTTCAATGAAATTTTCATATTCTTTTATAGCTTCCAGTTTGGTTTATATACACATTGAAAATTTTATTAAGAATTACAGTAGGATCACAGAAAATGCAGCGTTATGTAGTGTTTTTTTCCCTGGGAGTGTGTGTTTAACACACTTGAGCAGGCAGGGTCACCGGGGAACCTTTGTGTCGACGATGTAGCCAAGCCTTTCAGATTAGGTCCAACGCTCGAGAATGGCGTCGTCACTGACAAGCACGCAGACAGCAGCAAGACGCGTAAGGGAGCCTTGGACATTTTCTACCAGACAAATTTGCCACGCTGGCCTTCGAGAGCATGTCGAGGAAGCGTGAGCCCTCCTGCGATTGCCGGTGAGAATACGTCCGAGCATTGGTGGCGGAGTCGACACATAATGTATGCGCTTGTCAGTTTCCTCTAATATCTCAACTTGCACCATCACATCACGCAACAAAAATTATATTTTAGATTTGATACACAGATCATCAGTATGATCTTTGGCACCTAGATGTTGAATTTTAATTCCTGGCTAAATAAGCAGAGGGACAAATAGTGCAAGCATGAATGAATACGGTGAAATATGAGAGAGTATATATTGAGCTTAGTACCACCGAACAAACCCTGTAAACATGTGGCAAGTATGACACCAAATAACAAGTACGACTCAGTAATTATATTGCTAATTGAATTATTACTTTTCACGTGAAATCTGTCATCGCTGTAGCATGTACCATGACTTGTCCGTTGCCCGTCACAATATCTGGATGATCTTTCTTATACTTGATTATATATATAACGAGTTGTACTTGTACATTGATAGGTGGTGCAAAACTATCATACTCGTCAAATATAATTAGCGATGTTGCCCGCGTGGCGTGCACATTTGCGCGGCTAGTTCTATCGTGTATTATCATATACAATATATTGATTGTGTCATGTAAAATGTTTTGACTTCCTCCCAATTATTTGTTGATCTTTTCAGTTATGATATTACAACTTTACTCTATAATTTTGGACACGAGTATTCCAATCTGAAATAATCATCTTTGTTTAACTTTCTATTTCCCATTTTCAATAAAGCATTCGGCATTATTTATTGTAATTTATGGAGCCTTTCTCTTCAAAGTATTCATATAGGCCCATGAATACAACTTTTACACTGCATTTGGGACTCGGTGGTTTATTTGTAAAGAATAAAATCTAAACTCATACAATATATGGACAGCTCAGAGATCGATCTGGGGCAACATGTTTACTGATCATAGAGTGAATATGTTGTCCTTAGGTACTCTACGATGTCAGCTGTTTCAAACATCTTGAGCCCCTGTTAGGATCCTGCAAAGACAATATGATACATNAGCACGCAGACAGCAGCAAGACGCGTAAGGGAGCCTTGGACATTTTCTACCAGACAAATTTGCCACGCTGGCCTTCGAGAGCATGTCGAGGAAGCGTGAGCCCTCCTGCGATTGCCGGTGAGAATACGTCCGAGCATTGGTGGCGGAGTCGACACATAATGTATGCGCTTGTCAGTTTCCTCTAATATCTCAACTTGCACCATCACATCACGCAACAAAAATTATATTTTAGATTTGATACACAGATCATCAGTATGATCTTTGGCACCTAGATGTTGAATTTTAATTCCTGGCTAAATAAGCAGAGGGACAAATAGTGCAAGCATGAATGAATACGGTGAAATATGAGAGAGTATATATTGAGCTTAGTACCACCGAACAAACCCTGTAAACATGTGGCAAGTATGACACCAAATAACAAGTACGACTCAGTAATTATATTGCTAATTGAATTATTACTTTTCACGTGAAATCTGTCATCGCTGTAGCATGTACCATGACTTGTCCGTTGCCCGTCACAATATCTGGATGATCTTTCTTATACTTGATTATATATATAACGAGTTGTACTTGTACATTGATAGGTGGTGCAAAACTATCATACTCGTCAAATATAATTAGCGATGTTGCCCGCGTGGCGTGCACATTTGCGCGGCTAGTTCTATCGTGTATTATCATATACAATATATTGATTGTGTCATGTAAAATGTTTTGACTTCCTCCCAATTATTTGTTGATCTTTTCAGTTATGATATTACAACTTTACTCTATAATTTTGGACACGAGTATTCCAATCTGAAATAATCATCTTTGTTTAACTTTCTATTTCCCATTTTCAATAAAGCATTCGGCATTATTTATTGTAATTTATGGAGCCTTTCTCTTCAAAGTATTCATATAGGCCCATGAATACAACTTTTACACTGCATTTGGGACTCGGTGGTTTATTTGTAAAGAATAAAATCTAAACTCATACAATATATGGACAGCTCAGAGATCGATCTGGGGCAACATGTTTACTGATCATAGAGTGAATATGTTGTCCTTAGGTACTCTACGATGTCAGCTGTTTCAAACATCTTGAGCCCCTGTTAGGATCCTGCAAAGACAATATGATACATGTCACATGCTACAAGGTCAGGCAAATGCCAAAGTTTAGCAACAACGCCACAAATAGCATCAGTACAACCGAACATCACTACAAAGCTACACTAACAGTTTCTCAAAAAAATAGTTTGTCAAAAAAAATCCAGCAAAGTTGCAGTAACAGTGAGGTTCTTCCTTCTGGCCAGCTTGAATAAATCAGGTGCTAGATCCATCGGAGCATCCCATCAAGCTATCTATCCCTCCAAAAAGAAGCTTTGCTCGTTCTGCCTATGAGGCCTTGTTTTTGGTAAGGGTGCAGCAAACGAATCTGCAAAAGGTTTGGAAGATTAAATTCCATATGTGGCTTCTTCTGTAGAACAAAATCTGGACAGGGTGATCGCCACCGGGATAGGGGATGCTCTCATAGCGTAGTGTGCTCTCTGTTTGATCAAGTAATCGAAACCACCAAGCACATTCCAAATTTGGCATAGTTTCAGTTCCTCTAATCCAAGGATGACCACTTTTTGCTACACGGTCAAAAGCAGTTGGAGTTGTGGCATCGTTTGACAGATTGGGCTTGACCTAATGAAAGGAAGAAAGAGATTTCAACCACCGCCTATGTTCTTTGGAATGTATGGCAAGAGATTTCACCCGTAGCTAAGTATGTTGTCGTTGCGAGCATTCAAGAAAACCAAACTTTCCCTCACTGATCTAACTATGACCATAAATAACAATAGTAGCATGATAGGGCTGGACCACATAGCAAGAACAGTTCATACACGTAATTTGTATCCCAGATCAGAGGCACAAATGAGCCACCCTCAAGGCAATAAGGAAGCAAATAGATTGTTCTAACATTAGAAACTAGAGAGATTCGTGGTCGACGGCATTTTACCCACCATGTGTGTGATCAAAGCTACTCCCATCGTAGTGGTCTGGTCTGAAACTAGATTGAACAGAGCCCTGACCACCGTGATGACACACCATCCGACTGTTGGTCCTTATACTGCCTGACAAATTGCTCCATGGGTTGCTTCATAATATTCGAGTGGGATATGTAATCAGCTACCCTAGCCTGATATATACACCTTTGACAAACGGAGATGTAAAGGAAGTGCATAGAGCTCCCTCCGTCCGGAAATACTTGTCATCAAAATAAATAAAAGGAGGTGTATCTAGACGTATTTTAGTTCTAGATACATCTATTTTTATCGATTTTGATGACAAGTATTTTCGGACGGAGGGAGTATATGTTTTGAGTGTGGTTTTTTGTAGGACGAGCTACATAGCACCCCATATCATAACCGTCCAAGCTGAACTCAGATGCATGCAGATATTTGCACAGATTTGAAAAACTGNGTTGATCTTTTCAGTTATGATATTACAACTTTACTCTATAATTTTGGACACGAGTATTCCAATCTGAAATAATCATCTTTGTTTAACTTTCTATTTCCCATTTTCAATAAAGCATTCGGCATTATTTATTGTAATTTATGGAGCCTTTCTCTTCAAAGTATTCATATAGGCCCATGAATACAACTTTTACACTGCATTTGGGACTCGGTGGTTTATTTGTAAAGAATAAAATCTAAACTCATACAATATATGGACAGCTCAGAGATCGATCTGGGGCAACATGTTTACTGATCATAGAGTGAATATGTTGTCCTTAGGTACTCTACGATGTCAGCTGTTTCAAACATCTTGAGCCCCTGTTAGGATCCTGCAAAGACAATATGATACATGTCACATGCTACAAGGTCAGGCAAATGCCAAAGTTTAGCAACAACGCCACAAATAGCATCAGTACAACCGAACATCACTACAAAGCTACACTAACAGTTTCTCAAAAAAATAGTTTGTCAAAAAAAAATCCAGCAAAGTTGCAGTAACAGTGAGGTTCTTCCTTCTGGCCAGCTTGAATAAATCAGGTGCTAGATCCATCGGAGCATCCCATCAAGCTATCTATCCCTCCAAAAAGAAGCTTTGCTCGTTCTGCCTATGAGGCCTTGTTTTTGGTAAGGGTGCAGCAAACGAATCTGCAAAAGGTTTGGAAGATTAAATTCCATATGTGGCTTCTTCTGTAGAACAAAATCTGGACAGGGTGATCGCCACCGGGATAGGGGATGCTCTCATAGCGTAGTGTGCTCTCTGTTTGATCAAGTAATCGAAACCACCAAGCACATTCCAAATTTGGCATAGTTTCAGTTCCTCTAATCCAAGGATGACCACTTTTTGCTACACGGTCAAAAGCAGTTGGAGTTGTGGCATCGTTTGACAGATTGGGCTTGACCTAATGAAAGGAAGAAAGAGATTTCAACCACCGCCTATGTTCTTTGGAATGTATGGCAAGAGATTTCACCCGTAGCTAAGTATGTTGTCGTTGCGAGCATTCAAGAAAACCAAACTTTCCCTCACTGATCTAACTATGACCATAAATAACAATAGTAGCATGATAGGGCTGGACCACATAGCAAGAACAGTTCATACACGTAATTTGTATCCCAGATCAGAGGCACAAATGAGCCACCCTCAAGGCAATAAGGAAGCAAATAGATTGTTCTAACATTAGAAACTAGAGAGATTCGTGGTCGACGGCATTTTACCCACCATGTGTGTGATCAAAGCTACTCCCATCGTAGTGGTCTGGTCTGAAACTAGATTGAACAGAGCCCTGACCACCGTGATGACACACCATCCGACTGTTGGTCCTTATACTGCCTGACAAATTGCTCCATGGGTTGCTTCATAATATTCGAGTGGGATATGTAATCAGCTACCCTAGCCTGATATATACACCTTTGACAAACGGAGATGTAAAGGAAGTGCATAGAGCTCCCTCCGTCCGGAAATACTTGTCATCAAAATAAATAAAAGGAGGTGTATCTAGACGTATTTTAGTTCTAGATACATCTATTTTTATCGATTTTGATGACAAGTATTTTCGGACGGAGGGAGTATATGTTTTGAGTGTGGTTTTTTGTAGGACGAGCTACATAGCACCCCATATCATAACCGTCCAAGCTGAACTCAGATGCATGCAGATATTTGCACAGATTTGAAAAACTGCAGCTGTGATAACTGATGCCGCCGCGTGTTTAGACGCTCTAGTACCTACTCTAAGGTAATGTTGTGGAATCTCTCTGCTACCTCATAGACCGATTGACAGCATGTAGGCCCCATGATGGCTAGCAAACAAGGCAACGCACCACCTTTCTGGCACATATTTTTCTTTTGACAGGATGGGTACAGCGATACATCTAACTCTGTTTCAAATAATAATGTGGCAGGGATACTCACCTCAGGATTTCTGCAGTATTAAAAAGGATAAAATAAATGACATACGCAAATGTTTCGGCCTTGCAGTGAGCTAGTGGGTATTTTGCATCGATGTGACACATGCACAAGCTCTGAGCGTGGTGCAGTCCACCCACTGACTACTACCACACAGCATCGGCCACGAGGTGAACAGTGACTAAAAGATGTGACAAAGGAGTAGACCTCTGTAGCTAGCGTGCAGGACCTATAGCTACTATGCATTATTATTCACATAGGCATGCATGGCAGCGTCTGCTAATGACGTTAGCTTGGACCGAGACACCGCTCATGATTCTCCTGGCTGCACAGATCGCTAAGCAAAGCGACGGACATGATAGAGGGCACCAGGTAGCTCGGCCTACAATAGAACTTTGCGATATGTTTTTTGTACAACAGAGAGATTATTTGTGATTTTGTTAAAAAAATTTAGAGAAACTTGCTTCGTTTTTCTTGATGTGTCAAAGGATACATAAAAATGTGAGCACGAGCAGAAAGGGGAAGGCATATTTTTCACCTTGAAGCAGATGAAGCAGATGATGTACGTTTTCCTACAGCAGAAACGGGAACCAGACCCCAAAGGACACACAATCCCCTCTTCTCCGTTCCACTCCACTCCACGATGGCGTCGACGACGCCGCCCTTCCTCGATGCGCCTCCGGCGAGACCCTGCCCTGATGCCCTGCCGACGGCACCCTGCCCCGGTGCACCTCCGACGGCTGAGGCGCAGGTGAGCCTCCCGGAGCACCTCACGGAGGAGATCCTCCTCCGCCTCCCCACGGCCGCCGACCTCGCCCGCGCCTCCGTGGCCGGCCCCTCCCTCCGCCGCATCATCGCCGACCATTCCTTCCTCCGTGGCTTTCGCACCCTCCACCCGCCGTCTCTCCTGGGCATACTACTCGCGACCTCCTTCCTCCCAGCCCAGCCGCCCCACCCCTCGGCCGCCACCACACGAGCCCTCGCCGACACCGACTTCTCCTACTCCTTCCTCCCCTCCTGCGAGCGGCCCTGGATTCATTGCGACTTCCGCGACGGCCGCGCCCTCCTCTGCGTCCACCACCACGACCTTTTCATGTTCAGGGATATCGCCGTTTGTGACCCGATGNCGGAAATACTTGTCATCAAAATAAATAAAAGGAGGTGTATCTAGACGTATTTTAGTTCTAGATACATCTATTTTTATCGATTTTGATGACAAGTATTTTCGGACGGAGGGAGTATATGTTTTGAGTGTGGTTTTTTGTAGGACGAGCTACATAGCACCCCATATCATAACCGTCCAAGCTGAACTCAGATGCATGCAGATATTTGCACAGATTTGAAAAACTGCAGCTGTGATAACTGATGCCGCCGCGTGTTTAGACGCTCTAGTACCTACTCTAAGGTAATGTTGTGGAATCTCTCTGCTACCTCATAGACCGATTGACAGCATGTAGGCCCCATGATGGCTAGCAAATAAGGCAACGCACCACCTTTCTGGCACATATTTTTCTTTTGACAGGATGGGTACAGCGATACATCTAACTCTGTTTCAAATAATAATGTGGCAGGGATACTCACCTCAGGATTTCTGCAGTATTAAAAAGGATAAAATAAATGACATACGCAAATGTTTCGGCCTTGCAGTGAGCTAGTGGGTATTTTGCATCGATGTGACACATGCACAAGCTCTGAGCGTGGTGCAGTCCACNCGGAAATACTTGTCATCAAAATAAATAAAAGGAGGTGTATCTAGACGTATTTTAGTTCTAGATACATCTATTTTTATCGATTTTGATGACAAGTATTTTCGGACGGAGGGAGTATATGTTTTGAGTGTGGTTTTTTGTAGGACGAGCTACATAGCACCCCATATCATAACCGTCCAAGCTGAACTCAGATGCATGCAGATATTTGCACAGATTTGAAAAACTGCAGCTGTGATAACTGATGCCGCCGCGTGTTTAGACGCTCTAGTACCTACTCTAAGGTAATGTTGTGGAATCTCTCTGCTACCTCATAGACCGATTGACAGCATGTAGGCCCCATGATGGCTAGCAAACAAGGCAACGCACCACCTTTCTGGCACATATTTTTCTTTTGACAGGATGGGTACAGCGATACATCTAACTCTGTTTCAAATAATAATGTGGCAGGGATACTCACCTCAGGATTTCTGCAGTATTAAAAAGGATAAAATAAATGACATACGCAAATGTTTCGGCCTTGCAGTGAGCTAGTGGGTATTTTGCATCGATGTGACACATGCACAAGCTCTGAGCGTGGTGCAGTCCACCCACTGACTACTACCACACAGCATCGGCCACGAGGTGAACAGTGACTAAAAGATGTGACAAAGGAGTAGACCTCTGTAGCTAGCGTGCAGGACCTATAGCTACTATGCATTATTATTCACATAGGCATGCATGGCAGCGTCTGCTAATGACGTTAGCTTGGACCGAGACACCGCTCATGATTCTCCTGGCTGCACAGATCGCTAAGCAAAGCGACGGACATGATAGAGGGCACCAGGTAGCTCGGCCTACAATAGAACTTTGCGATATGTTTTTTGTACAACAGAGAGATTATTTGTGATTTTGTTAAAAAAATTTAGAGAAACTTGCTTCGTTTTTCTTGATGTGTCAAAGGATACATAAAAATGTGAGCACGAGCAGAAAGGGGAAGGCATATTTTTCACCTTGAAGCAGATGAAGCAGATGATGTACGTTTTCCTACAGCAGAAACGGGAACCAGACCCCAAAGGACACACAATCCCCTCTTCTCCGTTCCACTCCACTCCACGATGGCGTCGACGACGCCGCCCTTCCTCGATGCGCCTCCGGCGAGACCCTGCCCTGATGCCCTGCCGACGGCACCCTGCCCCGGTGCACCTCCGACGGCTGAGGCGCAGGTGAGCCTCCCGGAGCACCTCACGGAGGAGATCCTCCTCCGCCTCCCCACGGCCGCCGACCTCGCCCGCGCCTCCGTGGCCGGCCCCTCCCTCCGCCGCATCATCGCCGACCATTCCTTCCTCCGTGGCTTTCGCACCCTCCACCCGCCGTCTCTCCTGGGCATACTACTCGCGACCTCCTTCCTCCCAGCCCAGCCGCCCCACCCCTCGGCCGCCACCACACGAGCCCTCGCCGACACCGACTTCTCCTACTCCTTCCTCCCCTCCTGCGAGCGGCCCTGGATTCATTGCGACTTCCGCGACGGCCGCGCCCTCCTCTGCGTCCACCACCACGACCTTTTCATGTTCAGGGATATCGCCGTTTGTGACCCGATGCATAGGCGCTACCTCATGCTACCTCCCGTCCCATGGTACCGGCCCGATCTAGTGGATCATTGTGAGGCTTTCCTTGCTCCTACCGGCGGGGACGAGGGCACTGACATTGCTGCCGACGCTTCATTCAGATTCAGGGTCATGTGCTTGGCCAAATACCAGACCCAGCTGGTTCTGTTCGCCTTCTCTTCGTCCGGCCCCGGTGCCGGACAATGGCACACCGTCACATTTGATGGTTGGAGCTCTCTGATCGCAGGAATTAGTGACGGCGACGACGCTGGATCCTCCATTGATTTCCAAAACCGCTACTACGCGCACGGATGCTTCTGCTGGCCGATACCTCAGATCAACAAGTTGCTCATGCTCCACATGGGTACGATGGAGTTCTCCTCCGTCAATCTCCGGCATAGTCCCTGGAATAATTGCCAGATTGCCTTTGTGGAGGCAAGGGAAGGGAGGCCTGGGATGTTTACTCTCAACTTGAATCCCGAAAACTATGCATATTACCTCTNATCGCCGACCATTCCTTCCTCCGTGGCTTTCGCACCCTCCACCCGCCGTCTCTCCTGGGCATACTACTCGCGACCTCCTTCCTCCCAGCCCAGCCGCCCCACCCCTCGGCCGCCACCACACGAGCCCTCGCCGACACCGACTTCTCCTACTCCTTCCTCCCCTCCTGCGAGCGGCCCTGGATTCATTGCGACTTCCGCGACGGCCGCGCCCTCCTCTGCGTCCACCACCACGACCTTTTCATGTTCAGGGATATCGCCGTTTGTGACCCGATGCATAGGCGCTACCTCATGCTACCTCCCGTCCCATGGTACCGGCCCGATCTAGTGGATCATTGTGAGGCTTTCCTTGCTCCTACCGGCGGGGACGAGGGCACTGACATTGCTGCCGACGCTTCATTCAAATTCAGGGTCATGTGCTTGGCCAAATACCAGACCCAGCTGGTTCTGTTCGCCTTCTCTTCGTCCGGCCCCGGTGCCGGACAATGGCACACCGTCACATTTGATGGTTGGAGCTCTTTGATCGCAGGAATTAGTGACGGCGACGACGCTGGATCCTCCATTGATTTCCAAAACCGCTACTACGCGCACGGATGCTTCTGCTGGCCGATACCTCAGATCAACAAGTTGCTCATGCTCCACATGGGTACGATGGAGTTCTCCTCCGTCAATCTCCGGCATAGTCCCTGGAATAATTGCCAGATTGCCTTTGTGGAGGCAAGGGAAGGGAGGCCTGGGATGTTTACTCTCAACTTGAATCCCGAAAACTATGCATATTACCTCTGGTATACCATTTTGCTAAGCAATGGGGAAGGCACCAGGCAGTAGGAAATGGAGGACAGACTCACGTTGCCCGATGATGATTATCACTTTAGAATCCTTGGTGTAGCTGGGGGATACTTACTCCTACAGGCATTTACAAAACAGATGTGGTGGATCCCTTCATTTCAAAGGCCAAAGTTTGACTCGTATTGTTTTTCACTGGATCTCTAGACTATGAAGCTTGACCGGTTCTGTGGGCTTGGGGCCGTCTTATCGTCTATCGACCTGTATGCAGGTTTCCCGCNATTCAGGGTCATGTGCTTGGCCAAATACCAGACCCAGCTGGTTCTGTTCGCCTTCTCTTCGTCCGGCCCCGGTGCCGGACAATGGCACACCGTCACATTTGATGGTTGGAGCTCTTTGATCGCAGGAATTAGTGACGGCGACGACGCTGGATCCTCCATTGATTTCCAAAACCGCTACTACGCGCACGGATGCTTCTGCTGGCCGATACCTCAGATCAACAAGTTGCTCATGCTCCACATGGGTACGATGGAGTTCTCCTCCGTCAATCTCCGGCATAGTCCCTGGAATAATTGCCAGATTGCCTTTGTGGAGGCAAGGGAAGGGAGGCCTGGGATGTTTACTCTCAACTTGAATCCCGAAAACTATGCATATTACCTCTGGTATACCATTTTGCTAAGCAATGGGGAAGGCACCAGGCAGTAGGAAATGGAGGACAGACTCACGTTGCCCGATGATGATTATCACTTTAGAATCCTTGGTGTAGCTGGGGGATACTTACTCCTACAGGCATTTACAAAACAGATGTGGTGGATCCCTTCATTTCAAAGGCCAAAGTTTGACTCGTATTGTTTTTCACTGGATCTCTAGACTATGAAGCTTGACCGGTTCTGTGGGCTTGGGGCCGTCTTATCGTCTATCGACCTGTATGCAGGTTTCCCGCCGTCATTGTCTCCACCAACTATTTGAAGGGGTGAGGTTGCTTCTAGTTTTTGTTTGTATTGTCCATATGTGGATATGCTATATAGAGGGTCGTATTGCAATATGAGGCAAGTAATAGTTAAATTGGTGATACTGTGCTCTGTTGGTATACTAATCCTCGCTAGTCACTACGGAGGGGTGTCCAAGTTATATTTTGCACATTTTAATCCTCAGTCACTTTTTGGTCTTTAGATGATATTCTAATTGTTCATTTATAGATAGAGTATGCAAATGGAAAGATATGAAACTGATGAAAGCAAGAAAAACATATTCTTTCTCATGTTGTGAAGTTCCCATTTGAGATTGTCATGCATATAAAAGAATCTCCAAAGCAGCATCATATTTCCCACTAAATTGCTTTAGTAAACTGGATGTGTACATAAATTGGCTACGTTTACTCGAATTATTTGTGTGTCTGCAAACCTATTTGAATTTTTGTAGTTACTTCTTAAATCTATCCATCAAAAATGTTTTATTCAGATAGTTTTGGAACGGAACATATTGTCTATTTATTATTAGGTTATGTCGTTCATCACAAATGGCATCTAGTTCCAGTTTTACTTAGTTGTTGTTAAGGACATCAGGCCCTTGTCCTGAAAATGCTCATGTTATTCCGGATCTATTGCATTGAATAGTATCTCTTTTATAAGATAGCATGCTGAATTTAAGTTTTGGTGCTGTGAATCAGAAAAGTGGCTGGTCCTATTATGGGAGAAAGTGTTACAACATTTGCATCCAACTGATCAGGCTGGTTGATGTTTAAACGTACTTGTGTTTTTCATCTCATATGTACTTGTGGTACTGTTCGTACTTCGACCATACAATTTGGATGTGTGCTGTCTAGCATTAGGGCAAAAAACTACAATATTTCCATCATTATATTCACTGCGACTTCTGTGTTTGAAACCATCAAATGGCAATTCGTGTATTGCAACTGACCCCCTCTTTCAATGCTGCGAACACCATGCCATGGACTTAGGCAAGGACAGCTGAGACACCCACTACCATCATATATGCTGGGACGTGCAACTAATGTGTCAGTTTTGCTAGAATGTGAAGAAAAATAGTCCCTTGGCGTACAGCCTTTTCTGTGTCCATAGAATCCAATTTGACACTGTTATAGGTGATTAATTTAAAGTTATGCACTTGAGCAGCAATCACCTCCATCGTTAATTAGCTTCGTAAGAAAATTTTGAAAACATGCTTGCTGCACATATTTGGGGAGGGTTACGTTCTGATTTTCCTTCAGTGTAGCCTGTGTAGCTAGGTTGTGCGACAAACTTGCTCCAGTGATCGACGTGTGTGTATTTGGTCCTTCTGAAATCATGCACATGTATATCCGTACCAAACAAGCTTTCATCTGTCAGCATAACATTGCCCGATCTCGTCTACGCCTATTGTTCTTGAATATGGTGTCGTTGCGTTGCATATGGGATTATTTTGTGTGAGGCAGGCTGCAAGGAAGAATGGATAACACATACATACATGAAGCAATTCAGGGCTCTGTTTTGACTTGTCCGGCCTCGATGTGTCTCATTTCATTCATCCTCATCCTCATCTTCAAACAAACTCTTTATTTGTTGGATTTAATTAACTAACTAATGTCTGGCGGTCTGATGCCAACATAACAAAAGCTCATATTTGCCTATAGGAGTATGAAATACTGTTCTATTAAGTAGGAGTGCTATCTGCTGTCAAAAAAATAGGAGGGGTACTATCTTATCAATGTCACAATTTATCGCAGGCTTAATCTGGCTGCTGGCGCTTGTCATTGCAACGGCGGAAGGAAGGAAGACACATCCAGACAGTTTGACTAATTGGCTTGTCTGGTCTCCAGTCTGTGTCTGATGACTAGCTGGCTGGCAATGCATCGTCTGTCGGTCGGCCTAGTTTCTCAAGCGAGTGTTAATTGCAATATGCATGTTTCCTTCCAGTTACAACATTTACTTGGACCTGATGGAATATGTATGTATGTATGTATGTATGTATGTATGTATGTATCCTGCATATCATGTTAATTCTTTATATCTAGTATGGATGATACAAGCGTACGTAGTGTGCCCTATGCTTAATTTGGATCTCCTATTTCAATCTAGCACATCACTGGAGACAACAGTTAGTAGTCTCTATATCTAGTACTACACAAAGCACAACCATTTGTGTCCATAGCATCCAAATTGATATTGTAGGGCATTAGCTGTATATTAAAATTTCTCCATTTCTGATGTAAAATGTCTGTTCTTGAACTGCGGTACATGGTTAATTGCTTGATTAGGCATGTTTGTACATATTTGCTTATTTAGTCGGTCAATAAGAAGATAGGGAAATGTCGTGAATATTTGGTTCACCCAACTGATTGGCATTAATGGATGTAGGCACTTTTGGGATTCTAACTTGCTTCCCATTCCAAAGATCAGCGTAAAACTGAAAATACTTACATACTTCCTCCGCTCCAAAATATTTGAAGTTCTACCTTTGTCTTAAGTCAAACTTCCTCAAGTTTGGCCAAGTTTGGAATCTTTTTTAATAATGTCTGCAACATCAAGTATATTTGATTTCCAAAAGTGATTCCTCTACATGTACCCTGGCCTTGTAATCACACCGTGAAGTAATACAAAATACAACAGGCACACAATCCACAGTTTTCGCATGTCGGTTGTTTCCAACTAGCTAGAATCGCGGAGAATGCACAGGTTAGCTAGGTAGCCATCAGCAAGTAGTACACATGCAGGAAAAAATAATCTGCCTGGCGTGAGCTAGCTATGTTAGGACGACTCAATCACCTTCCATCGATTCATCAAGCGCGCGGCTGTTGCTTCCGCCGAGAAGTAGATCGACAAGATCAGCAACGAGCGGCGGTGTAGCGCTAGTGCCAACAGTCGGTTCCCTCTAATATCTTAAGTGGGACCATGCCAACGATGAAATTGTAGATACGATATACCCAGCTAACTAAAGTGGATGTTTGATAAATAAAAGTTCCATTCTGGTTCCCATCTAAATATGCCGTGAGGCAAACGGATGTTATATATTGAGCCCACCACCAGAGAAACTTACACGGAAACAAAATCATGTCGTAAGTATGACAACAGGTTACAAAACCCATGACCACTACTATTCTTGACGGTGCAACGGCGGACCTATGTTTATGTGCTGGGTATAAGACTCATGCCTAGGTGTTGAGGCTCACAGCCTAGCTCATGTGTCCGTTGTTGTATAGTTATCATCGTCCTTTGGAGACACAAAGAAATTATACAAGTCGCTCATTAAAGATTTACTCATCCTATGCAAGTTGCAACAGCTATTATCGCCATAGTACATTTTTTTTTGCGGGGTATCGCCATAGTACATTGGATTAAGTTTTACCAGATGAGTATACACGTACTGGATTAGGTTAGTTATACAGGCGTAGTACGTTGGATTTTTCAGATTAAAACATAGGATCACATATAATGCATGCAATGTAACGTAAATATCCTTCTTTCTTTCTTTCTCTGTTTGTGTGTAGGTGGTGTGAACATATGAACTAGCAGGATCCACCGCTAAATGCACGGGGGCACGAGACACAAACCATCAATATCCGTACAAGTCCGGGACGTGCTCCGGCGCCATGTAGATGTTGGCGCCGCCTCCTTGCAGCGCCTTCTTCCCTTCTTCTTCTTCCTTGCTGCCTCGCACAGCTCTCTCTTCTCTCTTCTATGGTTTCTCTCACACACCATGAAGAAAATACAAACACACACATACACCAAGGGAGAAGGCCAGTTTTTTTTGGCACACATACACCAAGGGAGAAGGCCAGTTGCTGTTTTGCCAAGAGGCACCGTTCTTTCGTGAAAAGTAGAGGCTACATATTTTCTGTTCCCTCACGGCCAGACTTTTCTCATTCAGTTATTCAACTTAAATAGCTAAGGGCAAATAAAATCGTGCTATCTTAAGAGTGCCACGTAGGATAAAATGACGAGGTGAAGGAGAGAGAACTCATAACTAAAGACTTGTCTTTTTTTATTTAAGAGAAGACAAGAGATGATCTTTTAGCACAATATATCTCATCACGTTTTTAGAAATGTCTAATTATTGAAAATAAGGCTAATAGATGAACCATTATACATGCTCTAAGTACAAGATTCACCCACGCATTAGCCAGCCGCCACTTTCGCAGCCGCTAACCCCCACTAGCCGGGATGCACTAGGCCACTAATCACAACTAACTCTATCTACATGCACACGCTGCCATCCACTCCTATTCATCTGGTAACAAACTCACATGAAGCTAGCTAGCTAACAATAACATGCAGCGAACCCATGCATGCACGTCAACACGACCAGAACTTGGCACACGTCACCTGAATCGACTTGACTATACTTTAGCCCGACGCACGTCAGCTTTCATCGGGCCTTGCCGCTTCCCATGGCATCGCCGCTGTATGGCATGGCACCATCGGCATCTCACAATGCTCGCCGCATCACACGGCAACCCCACATCTCGCCTACTTCGCGCGCACGGCTGAAGATTCACTCGACACTTGATAACCTAGACTAAACTACATGCAAATACATGAAATCAAGATGAATGCTAACAACAGAGTTGGACTTTGATAAGTGCCACACATATGGTACGAAACTCCGAACATTTTTTTGGCAAGTTTTGGTGACGCGAGAATGACAACTTTGGTTGTCAAGTATGACAACTTCTTTTCAGATGGCATTTTTTTTGGGAATGACAACTTTAGTTTAAAAATGTCAGGCCGGAGTGCTTCATTCCGAACGTGTGGCACTTAACAATTGGGAAGGCCCGAACAAAAAGCACGAAGCCAAAGTGGTGCATCAACGTGGTCGATGAAGTCTGCCGGATCATGGAGCCGCCGGTGCCACCAACAACAGTTATATCATGGCACCCTCAACGCTAGCAGCACGGACAGCAGCACGGAGCCTGGGCAAACACTGGGAAATTTTCTAGCGGACAGACTTGTCGCATTGACCTTCGAGGGCATGTGGAAGCCCTCCTGCGAACTGAAGCCGGTGTCCCTGTGAGCATTAAAGGTACAGTCAAAACAGAATGTCCAAGCATACCAGTTCCTTCTAATATCTTAATTTGTATTGTCACACGATGGAAATTAAATTGTACATATGATGCCTAGATCATCAGGATGATGTTTGGTAGTTTAAGGCTAGACAAAATGACTGATATACATTAAAAACATGAATGAAAACGGTAAAATATGGGAGGGTATATATTGTGCCCAACACCATCAAAGAAACTTGGAAAGCATGTGGCAAGTATGACACAAAGTAACATGGAGCATGTCGTAGATAAAGGCTAGATAAAAGTAAAGAGTACAACGCATGAGATGTTTTGCAAATTAGATTATTATTTTTTAGTGCAAGAGCCTATACATGCCTTTCACACTATAGAAACGTTTTTTTCATAAAGGGGCGTTTTATTGACACAAAATGGACCATCAAGAGTAAACACAATAATCACAAACCTGGCCTCTCCATAGCTAGGATGCACACGACCATCACGAACTCATGCACACACAAAATACGCTACCAAATAGCAAAGTCATATAACACCAAAGCTATGCACAGGCGAGAAAATAAAACAAAGCAATCATCTCCATGATCGGCAAACTACAAGGATGACCATATTCACACCGACAATTACATAACACCATAATGGCTACGAGGTTCTTCAACACCAACGGCTTCATCGATGCTCAAGCGCCACCATCATCGAATCCTACTACCGAAGGCCAGAATCTTGGTTTTCACCCTGAAAACCCAATCTGAGCTTATCTGAGCAATAACTTCAACAAGGTAACAATGCAAAAACATCGCCGCTGCTAGGTATAACCAACTTGGATCAGACCTAGGCTTTCATCCCAGAGCTCGATAACAGATGCTCGAGTAGCACCATCATCGATGTCAATGATGTCTGCTTCTCTTGTCCACGATCCCAGCAGTTACTCCCTCCGTTCGGAATTACTTGTCGCAGAAATATATCTAGACGTATTTTAGTTTTAGATACATCCATTTTCGAGACAAGTAATTCCGAACGGAGGGAGTACATGCGATGTGTGTCCGCCGCCGCTGCATAACCATTCCTCTACATCAAGCCGTTTTTTATAGTTCGCATCTCCCTGCTGAAGTCAACCACTGGATCTTAAGAGCAATCCTCACGAAGACCATTCGGTGGCCCTTGCAATCCCGAGTAAATTGGCCATCGCATGTCGGAGTAGTCAACAACGATGTAGCTGTATGGCCGGCCACCGCGTTAGCATGCAGCTGCCATGCTACGGACTAGAAAGACAGTGCACCCATTGACCCATAGACAACAAGCCGTTCGGCCACACTGACCTCGCATAAGCCGTGTCAGGCTTGAAGCAAGGGCCGCAGGAGCATCGCACCGCATCTACAGCCATGCCACAAATGAGCTCGGCCTTGCATCCGCCAACAATGAACTGCAGTCAGCCGCGTCGTTATCAGCACGAGGAGACACGCCCACGGCTAGCCAAACTGAGAGCAGCGATGCAATAGGAAAATCATGAAGCCAAATCAGAGGAGGGAGGGGGAGGAAGGAGTAGTGGGGAGGCACGGCATTGCCGGCCAACCAGCCATGGAGTCCGCCGCCGACAGCGGCAAGGAGGACTAATGAAGGAGGAGGAAGAGTTTGCTGGCGGCTGGGTGCCTCGAGAGTCGCCAATAGCGTCAGGGGGAGGGGGGGGGGGGGGTGCTGACGTGAGGTCGCCTCCCGTTTAGCTTTTGCTTGAAGTTGAGTATTCATGTAGAACAGTGATGCTTAGTGAAATAATTGGATGATATTTTAGTTCATGCAACGAGAACTGAACCTGTACCCTTTGGGCACGGTTTACCTTTTTCTTTGGTGAAGGCCTACTTTACCTTTGCGTGCAATGTCCAATAGGAGAGAAACATGGAACAATGATTTTGGTTATGTATTCCCTGGCCTATGTAGTTTTGTTTTGTTTTATGTTACTTCTGCGGATGTCGCGGGTGAGATGCCCTCCCAAGCAGGGCCGGTCCTGAGATTTTGGGGGCCCGGGGCGAAACTAAAACTCGGGCCCCTTAATATAGAGATCATAATAATAACAATGAAATACGTAAGTATGAAATATTATCAATAACACTTAAACAAATTCAAAATAAGTATGTGAATGAAATAATTTATACATATTAGCTTCAAATTTTCTTCAAACAAATCCTGATGCTAAGTCACTTATGATGGGGTCGATGTCAATCTCCAATAATTTCTTCTTGATGCATAATCATAGTATATATATCTTCCTGTTTCATCTACATGGCATTCCATTCTTTTCCCTCTCTCATAGGCCCTTTCTCAATTAAGATGTCTCTTGCTTTATTATCAATATTGTCTTAATTTCTTGAATGATAAATATCCTGAGTATGAATAGGTTATTCATCAACACTAGCAAATTGTGCATGTGCTCTAATGAGTTACCTACATTCTCGGAGCCACGTGGCAACATTTTCTTCTGCTGATCATATTCTGAATTCCCAATAGGTTACTGCTCTTCCTTTATGGCAACCATTATTAATCTTGAGAAATTTGTGCATATCTCTGCGTTGTGATTGTACCAATTTATCCACGGCCTTCTTACTATTCCTTTTAGCGCTACCCAATGCATACATCCTGTTTCTGGACCACATGACAACACACAATGCTGAAAACAAAAAAAAAACATGACCGACTTATGCATCAAGGAACGGCAATATGATACACCTGATGATTGATTTGGTGATAGGTGTTAGTGCGTGTGTCTGCACAAAATTACAGGTTGGGGTCCCTGGAACTGAAATCAGTGGAGAACTAGATTAGATGTGTTCCTAACTGCTTATACAGAGTTACATAGGGGTGCGCTAAGAACTGAAATCAGCAGCTAATTAGGTAGGAAATTACCAGGACATGGGAGAGATTAGGAGCCTACCAGTACGAACTTTGGGCGTCGGTGGCTGAGGGCTCGAATATCTGCGCCTGCCTGCTTATCGTGATGAAATTAGAAAGGCTCGCATCATTCGCTCCTCTTTTCACGTGAAGGTCTCGCTCCCGACTGATCGTGATTGTTTTTGAGAAATTCCCGGTTGATCATGACGAAATAACAAACAATCAATCGCTAGGTGGCGATCGGCCTGCTGTTTTCTGTGCTCGCGCGTCTGGGTGGAAGCGAAATCACTAATTGATGAGTATTCCTTACAAAGATCGCTCCCACCTTCTCAGGTTGAGATAAGTGATGCGCTGCATGTGCACCACTTGTCGCAACCTGCGAGTTTTTCCTTTTTTCATAGATCTGTTTATTGAAAACGCTTTATTTCTTAAACCTGCGTCCAAATCTCGAACTGTTTTCACCGTTGGATTTCTCGCATCGAGATCTTCAAAACTAGATCCCATGTTGATAGATTTTGACGAACTTTTCAGCGTTGGAGCATGTTTTTTTCCTTACCGAAAGAGGCACAACCATGCCTCTCGCGAAAGCACAACCGTGCCACTCGCGACAGCAAAAGCGTGCCTCTCGCGGAAAGAACAAAAACAAAAAAACACATTTTTTTTTATTTTCAGAGAGCGTGCATCTCACGAAAGCACAACCATGCCTCGGCCAAAGCAAAATCGTGCCTCTCGCGGAAGGAAAAAACAGAAAACGCATTTTTTCATTTCTGAGCCGTGCCTCTCGCGAAAGCAAAACCGTACCTCTTGCCGAAGCAAAACCATGCCTCTCGAGGAAAAAAAATACAGAAAACATATTTTTTTTCCGTTTTCGAGAGGCACGGCAGTGCCTCTTACGGAAGCAAAACCGTGCCTTTCGCAGAAAGAAAATGCATTGGTCCAAAAGCTAAGGAAGACCGTTGGAAAACCAAAAAGCCGAAAACACGTGCAAAAAAATAAATTTCAGATGGAGCGTCCAGAGCGCGACACATGGTGACGGCTGAGAGCGCGCCAAGTGGAACACTCTCAGCCCTCCTGCAAATGATCGTTGCGAGGCTCCCGAAGAAGCGCTTGTCAACTAGTTGCTCCCGCGTGAAGACTAAGCCCAGCACCAAGCACTTTTATTTTTTTCCTGACGTAGGCCCATAG
>LR880972.1:46414589-46432216 GCA_904067115.1 Aegilops sharonensis | reverse complement strand
GAAATAGTTGAGTATTTATTCCTAAACAAAGAAGCCAATATCTATGGATCCTCATCCTCTTTACAATCTTTTTATGAGATCCAATTATGATGAACCAATTCCTAGTGATTTGGATGCACTAGATTATCTTTATAAGGTTTTGCCTGAAATCCGTGAAGTGACTCACGATAGATCTTTGAATAAAAAGCATGATTGCAATGATTTTATTATAAATTATTTTGATGTCAATTGTGCTAATAAGATGCAAAACCCTAAGCTTGGGGATGCTAGTTTTGCTATGTCTACTACTTGTTGCAATGATCATGATTGGGGTGATTCTTCTTATCATCTTGAAAATTTATTTAAGCCCCATGATGAATATGAGATTGATAATATTGTTTGCAATAATATTGAAAGTGAGTTCGGAAGAGTGTCAACTTTAGATCCCACATATTTGGAGAATGTTCAATCTTATGAAGTTTTTGATAAAAGTGGGTTTGGAAAGGTCATGACTTTAGTTAATGATAATCCCACTATTTTGGAAGAGTATCAACTTTGCATGCATGTGGATCGTGTTGAGAATATGTTATGTGATAGCTATATTGTTGAATTTTCTTATGATCCTACATGCAATTATTATGAGAGAGGAAAATATGGTTATAGAAATTTTCATGTTACTAAATTACCTCTCGTTATGTTAAGACTGCTATTGTTCCTTTCCGCATCCTTGCATATGCTAGTTTTTTCTTGCTACGATAATTTGTTTGCCTATAATATGCCTATGCATAGGAAGTATGTTAGACTTAAGTGTGTTTGTCACATGTTTTATGATGCTCTCTTTGTGCATCAATACTTTTCTTTCTTGTGAGCATCATTGAAATCTCAATGCCTAGCTAAAAAGGCTTTAAAGAAAAGCGCTTGTTGGGAGACAACCCAATATTTTTCCTTGCTGCTTAGTAATAAATAATCCATCTAGCCTCTGTTTAGATGTGGTTTTATCTTTTAATTAGTGTTTGTGCCAAGTTAAACCTATTGGATCTTCTTGGATGATAGTTATTTGATCTTGCTGTAATTTCCAGAAACTTTGCGCTCAGTGCCCAAATTGTTAAAAATCACCAGAACGTGACAAAATATTGATTCCAATTGTTGCTGATCAATAAACAAATTGCCGAAGTACCGGAGAGTTGTGGGAATTCGTCGGGGAGTATATGGGCCTTACTGGGCTTTAAGGGAGAGAGAGAGAGAGAGGCAGGCCGCGCGCCCCCCAAGGCCTAGTCCGAATTGGACTAGGGGGAGGGGCGGTGCCCCCTCCTTCCTTCTCTTCTCTCTTCCCTTTCCTTAACTCCTACTCCTACTACATGGAGGGGGGGGGTCCTACTCCCCAGGGCGCGCCATAGAGAGGGCCGGCCCCTCCCCTCCTCTCCTCCTTTATATACTGAGGCTAGGGGCACCCCATGACACAAGTTGATTTGTTGATCTCTCCCAGCCGTGTGCGGTGCCCCCCCCCCCCCACCATATTCCACCTCGGTAATATCATAGTGGTGCTTAGGCGAAGCCCTGCGTTGGTAGCAACATCATCACCGTCATCACGCCATCGTGCTGACGGAACTCTCCCGTGAAGCTCTGCTGGATCGGAGTTCGCGGGACGTCATCGAGCTGAATGTGTGCTGAACTCGGAGGTGTCGTACATCGGTACTTGGATCGGTCGGATCGTGAAGACGTATGACTACATCAACCGCGTTGTGCTAACGCTTCTGCTTTCAGTCTACGAGGGTACGTGGACTCACTCTCCCCGCCCGTTGCTATGCATCACCATGATCTTGCGTGTGCGTAGGAATTTTTTTGAAATTACTACGTTCCCCAAAAGCTTCTAATATTGACTTGTTGCTTGTGAGTACATATGCCCTTGGCAAGGATCCACGCATCGACCCTTTTTGTGTATGGGGCAATGAAATATTCATGAACAAGCATCAAGTGAGGAAACTGATAAGGATTATTAGCAAAAAAATGCGAATGGTGGCAAAAAATTATTTGTTTATGCCCTATCCAACACCACAGTGAGTTGTAGGATGGTAACTAAGAACTCTGCAGCCTTCTCTTTTTACTGCACATAATGAGTTGTTAGACAATAATATTTAAATCTTTTTCGTTCGCAGTGGTTCCCAAAGCAGTTCACTCAAGATTACCTCGCAAAGTACATGATTGGTGGACACACAATGAAGGTTAAAGTATGGCATCCAGACTACAATGAGCTTAGAGAAGTCCTAATGAAGACAATGAAGGACGGACGGCAGCCATCACAAGGAGTTGGCCTAGAGTCGTGCGCACATTACGCACGGATGATAGCACAATATGGGCATTCCGCTTCACATTCTCGAGCAACCAGAATGTCTTTTGCCTCTCTCTTTACAGTCTTTAGTACAACTGTGGTTCATCATTCTTTATTTGGTGCTTCTGTAGTTCTTCAGTATATGTACCTGTGCATCGAATTATGCATTCGTGGTTGAACTTATATTTATAATAAACATGGTTGGATATGAAATAAGTGATTGCCTACTTACAAATTGAGAACATGTGATTTTTGAATTAGGGATTAATTAAGGATTACACTGCACACGGTTTGCGAAAGCGAAACGTCTGTGACAGGTGTGGAGATCATACACGTTTTTAGGATCCACTACGTGTGCGATCGATCTATGTTGCACACGATCAGCCAAGAAAAAGCGTGTGCGATTAACAACAACATCGCACACAGTTCTTTCTTATTAAATGTTTGCGATAGACACCTTATAACACACGGTTCACAATTATGGACTGTTTGTGATGTTGTGCGCATCAGAAACGTTTGGTCATAGAAGAACGTGTGTCGATCATCCGACGCGGGTACGACGGATGAATCGTGCGGGATGTATTCATGCTTCGCATATAGTTTTATAGCGACAATTGTGTGCGCTCTTACATCGAATCGCATACAGTCGATGAAAAGTAGATGTGTGTGATGGTCTGCTTCTATAATCGTGAACCATTTGTTATGGGTCACGCATCGTATACGTAACACCACAGAATACCGACTGCGATGGCAATCCGATCACAAACGAGTTGCAAGGATGGAGCGTTTCGGATATTCGAGATATCAGAAACAGTTTAGTAGGGACAACTGTATGCATCAAGTCTCCATATCCCCGACAATTTCTGGATCGTGTGGGAAGGACCTCCTATCGCAGTCACTCACTTGACGACGGTTCGAAACGCCGTCGGGGAAAGGGGTTAAAAACCGTTTGTATAGCACCCCCTTATACCAGTGTTTATTTCTATTTTAAATTGCGGTACTGTTCACCAGGTTCATGTAAACCTTGGTTCGGGATTGAATTATTGATATGTCCTTACTCATTTTACAAAGTCATCATTCTATCATTCCCTTGCATATAGCAACACCACGCACTGGACCACTCAATAGTCACACGACTATACTGTCCATGTAAAATTTGACACACCAAATAGGAAGACGAGTGCCTCTCAACACCATATATTGGCGCAAAAAGGAAGTGTGATAATTTGATTAATCAAGTAAATGTTGAGCTAACATGTATATTTGTAAACCTACCTGAGCCTCTTGTAAGATTTGGGGCAGCCTGTCGGCGAGCCACTCATCAAAGTCCTCCTACAATGACAGCGGCTGCGTGGGGAGGATCCGGAGGATCTCAGCCGGAATGTGGCAGCTGGTGTACTTCTCGACGAGGCGGCGTCCGGTGGCAGCAAGGCGTAGAGTGTGGCCTGAGCGTTGTTAACATTGTTGGAAATAAGAGTTTATGCAATGCTACTCGATATATTGATCGGTGCATAGCGCACGTATATATTGAGTATAAAGTGAGCCTCAACCTCAACTATACAAGGATTAGGAGGTGGGCCGAGTTACTGGAGACGCAAAGACAGGACCTGAACTCCTCGAAGACAGAAGTAGGCAGTCGTTTCGTCATGCCATTGGCAAACTGTTGCACCATCGAAACGTGGAGGACCCGGATGCGCCCAAGAGCCACCTGCTCGCGAACAAAGTGTATGTCGAGCTCAATGTGCTTTGTTCGACGATGGTGGACCAGGTTGGTGGAGAGGTACATAGCGGAGACGTTTTCACAGTAGACGAGTGTGGACTTGTGAACATCACAAAGCAACTCCTGGAGCAGCTGACAAAGCCAAGAGCATTCAGCAACAGCATTAGCCACTACCCGATACTCTGCCTCGGCACTCAAGCGGGAGACGATGGGCTGTCGCTTGGAGGACCAAGAGATCAGGGACGGCCCAAGTTAGACACAGTACCCCGAGGTGGAGCGCCGTGTGTCCGGGCAGCCAGCCCAGTCCGCCTCAGTGTAGGCAACGAGGTCGGTGGACACAGAGGCCGTCAGCTTAAGTCGCATGGCCGGGGTGCCGCGTATGTAACGGAGGATACGCTTCATCATGGTCCAGTGAGAGTCGCGCGGAGCATGCATGTGAAGACAGACCTGCTGAGCAGCATACTGCAAGTCGGGACGCGTCAGGGTCAGGTATTATAGAGCACCCACAATGGAGCGATAGAAGGCCGCATCGGATGCGGGAGAACCCTCTAGAGCGGAAACCCTGGCCTTGGTGTCGACGGGCGTGGGAGCGGGCTTGCAGTTAAGCATGTCGGCTCTCTCGAGAAGCTCATGGGCGTAGCGCTGCTAGTGCAGGAAGAACCCAGCTGGCCCTTGAACCACCTCGATGCCAAGGAAGTAGTGCAGAGGCCCCATGTCCTTCAGGGCAAACTCATCATGAAGACGAGCAGTGAGCCGCTGAAGAAGCGCGGCAGTGGATGCCGTCAGGATGATGTCGTCGACATAGAGCAGCAAGTAGGCCGTGTCAACTCCGTGATGGTACACGAAGAGGGATGCATCGGAGCGAGTCGATGTAAATCCGAGCGTCTGCAGGAAGGCAGAGATGCGCTGGTACCAGGCCCGAGGCGCCTGCTTCAACCTGTAAAGGGAACGGGAGAGCAAGCACACATGGTCTGGATGCGTGGCGTCGACGAAGCCGGTGGGCTGCTCACAGAACACCTGCTCAGCGAGGTGGTCGTGCAAGAAGGCGTTGGAAACGTCCAACTATGCACATGCCAAGCTCGGGAAATGGCAAGCTGAAGCACGGTGTGGACCGTGACAACCGGGGCAAAGGTGTCGGTGAAGCCCACGCCCGCACGTTGCTGAAAGCCCCGAACCACCCAGCGAGCTTTGTAGCGCTCGAGAGTGCCATCCGGACGAGTCTTGTGCCGAAAGACCCACTTACCCGTGATGATGTTGGCACGAAGCGACCGAGGGACAAGCTGCAAGGTGCGGTTCCGCTGGAGCGCGTTGAACTCTTCCGGCATCGCAGCGAGCCAATGAGGATCCCAAAGGGCGGCTCGTGCTGATGATGGGAGAGGGGACTGCTCGGAGACGGAAGCAGCGAGAAGGTACTCATCGCTGGGGTACCGCATGCTCGGCTGGAGAGTACCGGCCCGAGAGCGAGTCATCGGGCGGGACAGCTGGTCCGGGGCAGCAGCTAGCGATGACGAAGAAGAGCTCGCTACCACCCAGGCCGCGGGCGAGAAAGCGGGTGAGGCCGCGGGTGAGGCGGCGGGAGACACCGAGAGGGGTGCCGGGGACGCCTGGGGCATCGCGGGAGCCGAGGACGCCAAGGGCGCCGGGGGATGCGAACCATGAGGCAGCCAAGCGGGGAGGAACTCGACCCGTGGTGCGGGGCGCACCCTCAAAACCAGGAGCGGGTAAGGCCGCAACATACGAAGGTACTTGCTGAAACGAAAAAACCATCTCATCAAAGTAAACGTGTCGAGAAGTGATCACCCGATGTGAGATAGGATCATAGCAGTAGTAGCCTTTGGTGTTGGGGGGATAGCCGAGAAAGATGCAGACCACGGACCGAGGTACGAGCTTATGCGGAGTAGTGGAAGCGATGCAAGGGTAGCATAAGCAACCAAAGAAGTGGAGCTTAGTGTAGGAGGGTGGCGTGCCGAACAAGAGGTGATGAGGTGCAAAATTCCCTCGAGTGCGACAAGGACGAATGTTGATGAGTAGTGAGGCGGTGGCAAGCGCGTCGGGCCAAAAACGTGGTGGCACATTGGCATGAAAGAGGAGGGTGCGGACGCAGTCATTAAGAGTGCGGAGCACACGCTCAGCGCGGCCATTCTGTTGCGAAGTGTATGGGCAAGTGAGACGAAAAATCATGCCGTGTGTGGCGAGAAGGTTGCGGATCGCAAGATTATCAAACTCCTTCCCGTTGTCTGTTTGCAACGCATGGAAGGGACGCCCAAACTACGTAGAGACATAAGAGTAGAAGGCGGTGAGAGTGGCGACAACATCCAACTTTCGCCGCAATGGGAAGGTCCACACATAGTGCGAAAAATCATCAAGTATGACAAGATAATAAAGATAGCTCGTGTTACTTGCAACAGGAGAGGTGCAAACATCACTATGAATTAACTCAAACGGGTATGATGCAACATGCGAGGAAGAGCTAAAAGGAAGACGAACATGTTTGCCTAGACGACAAGCATGACAACTGTGATAGTCGATCTTATTACACATGAATGAAAAACTGCGAAGAATATGACGAAGGGTGGCGGTGTTGGGATGACCGAGACGAGCGTGCCAAAGGTCCACTTTGGCGGAAAGTGCCATGGGTGCTGCGACGGAGGAGGTGGATGAGTGGACCGGGTAGAGCTCGTCGGGGCTGTCACATCGGTGGAGCACCATCCGGGTACGGGCATCCTTAACAGAAAAGCCAAACATGTCAAATTCCACGGTGACAGGATTTTCACATGCAAGAGAACGAACGGAAACAAGATTTTTAATAATGTCAGGAGAGACAAGTACGTTAGAAAGATATAATGGCATGGAGTTAGATGGAAAACCAGCATGACCGACATGAGTAATGTGCAGGGAGGAACCGTCGCCCACGGTAATGCGAGCAGCTGTGTGAACGGGGTGGGTGGTAAGAAGGTTACCGGGGTTGCCGGCCATGTGAGTCGTGGCTCCGGTGTCCATGTACTAGTCGCCACCGCCAGTGTACTGCTGCGGCATGGGGCGGTGTGGAGAACTGCTAGAAGGGTGGGGTCCCAAGGCGCTGGTGGGAGGGCCGGGGCCGACGGAGTGGCTGTGGAGGCGGCGCCGCGAGGAGCTGCTGGTACCCACCGGCCGACGGCGGCAGCTCAGGCGCGTACGGCTGTGGGGCCACATAGAGCGTCTGATGAGAGGTCGGACGGGCGCCGGAGAAACCGGGGACGGGGGCGCGCGGCACAGGCATGGAGTACGCGTGAACGACCCCCGTCCAGGGGTTCTGGCCGGCCTGCCAAGGCACCGGTGGAAGGGGCTGCTGCGGGTGGCGCGGCGCCCCACCCTGGGCGGCCTGCGGCTGCTGCTGCTGCTTGCGGCCGCCACGGCCAAGGCGGCCCCCGCGGCACTCGGCGGGGGGCGGGGTCGGCGCCGGCTGGTGCTGCGGGTAGGGAAACCCTGGCGGCGGCACCTGGAAGGGGCTGGGGCGGGCCGTGGCGGGGGAGCCGGGGCGGTCGGTGGGTAGCCCGTGTGCGCGACATCCGCATCCTCCTCTCCTCCAACTTCAGTTATGCGACGATCTTGCGGAAGGTCGGGTTGGTGATGAGGGGGATGTTGGAGGCGGTGTTCCCGAAGTCGTCGTTCAGGCCGACGATGAGGGTGCTGAGAAGAAGCTCGCCGGAGACCGTCTCACCGAGGTCACGGAGCTCATCAACGAGCTTCTTGAGGCGCATGCAGTAGTCGTCAACGGACGAGTCGAGCTGCTGGCACCCAAAGAACTCGCCGTGCAAGAAAACCTTGCGCTGGAGCGCGTTGTCAGTGAAGAGGCCGTTGAGCTTGGTCCAAACGGCGTGCGCATCATCGTCGGCGGAGACCACCGTGTGGAAGAGGTCCTTCGAGATGATGGAGTAGAACCAACGGATGAGGGTGGCGTCGATGGACATCCACTCCTCATCGTCCTCCATGAAGCGGGAATCCACGGAGCCATCGATGTGATCCCGGAGGTTGTACTCATGGAACACAAGGGAGAAGTACGTCTTCCAGGCGTAGTAGGTGGAGGTGAGATGATCGAGGACGACGGGAATCCGAGCGAGGATGTTGAGATCGCGGATGATGACGGGATCGGGGCCGTCGAACGGGTTGGTGCGCAGCTGCGGGTGGTGATGGAGGAACGGGGAGAGGCCATGGGCTCGGGAGGAGAGGTGGTGCGGCGGCACGCAGGGAGGGCGGCGCGGTAGAGGAGAGGGGGCGCGGCTTAGGGCGGCGTGGTGTGGAGTAGGCGGAAGCGTGGGGAAGGGGGCGGCGGCTGCACACGGGGGCGGAGGCGCGGCGGCGGCGGGTGGTGACAGCGGCGGCGGCGGCAAGGGTTAGGGTTAGGATCGCAGGTATGATACCATGTTGGAAACGAGAGTTTTGGCAATGCTACTCGATGTATTAATCGGTGCATAGCGCACGTATATATGGAGTACAAAGTGGGCCTCAACCTCAACTGTACAAGGACTAGGAGGTGGGCCGAATTACACAATATACATGCACATACCATATGTTCAACAAACATCACCACCACAACAGAGTGCAGTAGGCGCGGTATGTTAGATCAATTAAGACTTAAGTTGCTGCATTTTTCTCGTGAAAAAATTTGTACAGTTTCACAGGTCTTGCATCGGCCAGGGACAGCACAATGTAAAAAAACCATATGCATCAATTCATGAACCCATGGCGGAAATCATGTGCACGTGGGAATTGATTAATCAGTACTTGGGAACCCATAGAGGAAATCATGCTAGCTATACCTCCGTCCGTCCAGGTGATAGTAACAACAGGTTTTTTGGACGAAGAATTCTAACCCTGGCATTTGCTTCAAAAGTTTTAGAGTAATGTGTGGTGTAGAGGAACAACATAAGGGAACTGAAAGTAGCATTAGATGAGAAATTATAAGCCTTACTCGGGATGATTTCGGACGGGACGAGTATTTTGGGTGCGTGTGTGGCGGTGGGGGGAGGGGATGAGAAAAAAACGTGACAAAAAAATCGGACGAAAATAAACCGATGAAATCCTACCAACTGATGACATTAGGAGTAGAAAGATACACCACGTCCCCTACTCCCAAGGCCCTCCCAGGTGTTGGAGAGATGACTCTAGTTTGCGACTGCTCGGCGCCTCACCAGGCTTATGACAATTGTTCTAGGAAAACTTTCTGCATAAACCAACTGATCCTTGCGTTGCATAAGCCGCGTCCCGAGCCATCCGATGAAGCCCTCTGATAATTGATAGTACCGGAAATGAGACTATACATTTTCGCCTGATCTAGCTTATTCATCAACTAATTTATAGTGTTTGTAGACTGGTTATTTTTCATGCCTCTGCCAGTGTTTTTTCCGCCACAACTTATTTTGTTTGTCAACAATAATTTCCTGTAATTTTGTCTGTTGTGTTCCTTTATTTTAGACTAAAACTCGTCATTGCAGGCTTTCACCGAATCAAGCAAATTAAAAATTTAATAAAAATTAAATAGCCAGAAATGTTAGACATCGACATTCCAGGTACCAAAATGTTTAGATTTCAAGGTTCGTAAAGAGACAGTGGACTGTAACCATGTAACAAAAACAAACCGACAGAACTACTATATTGCATCCACAAGACCACAACCAGCACTGCTTGCAATAAAATAGGCAGAGTGCAAAGCATGTTACCATCAAACAAACCCCCACAACATATTGCTTTGCTGTGCCACATCGTGACCAGATTAAATAAGAGTACGCAGAAAGTATGCTGAGCAACTTAACCAACTCATATAGTTGGTACACACAATGATGTTGGGAAACCAGCATATAGTCGACCAGGCGAGACGGCTTCGCTAAGCGCAGCAAAAAGCTCCACATGTAACATCTTCAAGTCCACCGAGAAGTATCCAAACTTTAGCTCATTTTGTGAAGACGTGGTGTGCCGCGCTTCTAGAAGCAAGTATCCCCTAGCTACACCAATCAGAATTGCATGCTTTACCGGCAATGAGATGTTCTTCTCCCAGTGCCATTGGTTATTTCTCATAACAGAATAGGTGAGCAAGTATGGGTCATCTTCGGTGTCCTGATAATACCAATCAGTAAGCATTCCAAGCGCTCCTTCCGCTGCCTCAGAAATGACAGACCAGCTCGTCCATTATTGTTCAGACGGAAGTTTGACAGCAGAGAACTGGAAGGTGCGTGTGTCAAGCATAAGCAACTTGTCCTGAAAATGCAATTGCCAACAGAGACATCCATCAACAAATTGACGATCTGATGACAGCCCAGGCTCAGAGTTCTCAAATGAAGCAAATGTAGCCCGAGCACTCCATTGGTCATAGGTAAGAACCCGCCATTGTCCGTCCACAGAGAAGACAAAGGGCAGCAGATTCATTCTACATTGCGCTAAGCACATAACTCTGAATGCCAAAGGGTTCTCCTCGTCATCGCCAGGAGCAAGGAAAGTCTCCAGACTGAGGAGGTCATAAAATTTCGTAACTCTAATTATTTCGAACTAGGCAGACCAGGCTTGGGGCTTGAATAAGGTTATGGCGCACTTGCATGTGAGGAGGTAGAGTATTTTGTTTCATTTCAAAACTAGGAACTTCGTACTGCTTACCCATGACATTTAATCCACAGGTGTATTCAGCTGAGTAAACACCCGAGCTACTACTACAGTACCGCGCCACAACCCATTGCTCGTTACATTACTATGCTTGTTCGCCATTAACACTCGCCGATGCGTAGAAAAACAACAAATCAAGATAATGCATGGAGTTAATTTCAGTACTATTTAGGGAGGTACGTTAAGCTCAATAACCACTAAAGAATAGGTTCTTAACTTAATTCAGTGTACCCATGAAAGGAAAACTTAGTCTGGTGCTTTATAGAGGTACAACTGTTGCATATCATATAAGTTAATCTTTAACAGACGGCCTATGTTCCTTCTACATGCCTCCAAGGGCTGTAACTAATCTATATCTATATCTATATCTATATCTATATCTATACCAATATAAAAAGACCCAAAGGGGCAGATCCAACTGATCTCGGTCATCGAATTAAGTCAATCCAACGACTAGACTGCTCCAATGGCGAGCGTTAAACGTGCAATTAATATCATATCAAATATTGCACCATCACATAATTAATACACAAATAATAGCATACTTAATATCCGCGTACAATTAATATATTGCCTAATATTAACGTGTGTTTGCACGTGTGCCTTTACTAGTAGCCATAAAACAAAGGACATGTGAGCTAAGCTTCAAACCTCACACATGGCCCTTAACTACTTTGAAGTGGAAGAGGAACAAGTCATATCTCCGGCACCTGAAAATAAACCTAACTAATGCTAGTGTTCATGAGTTATGTACCTGTCATCATGCTTGCCGCATGCCATGTTTCCTTGTTCAGTTTCTTCGATGTTGGGCTCAATATATACCATCTCATATTTCACCATGTTTCTTTGAAGTGGAAGACGAACTAGTCATATCTGTTTAGCTCTCCGACTACTTACTCAAAATCAGAATGCAACTTAGTTTTATCAACCAAGCATCATCTATTTAGCTAGATATCATATATCTGCAACCTTTTGTTGGCATGGCACACTAGTTGAGATATTAGAGGAAACCAACCAGCTGATATACTCCGTTTGAGAGCACCACACTTTGCTCGACAAGTTAGATGGGAGGTAGTCTCATTCAAATGCTGCTCAGTTGGACCGCTTCATGATAAATTTGTCTTCTACGGGAGCTGGGCCGTCATCAGAATGAAGCTAACCATGTTATGTATCTTACAACGGCAGCCGCTAATTTGTTTCTCCAAAACCCCGTCCACATTCATTAACCCTGCACGGGGCAGCATCCATGCGACCACTCGATCTTCGACGTCTTCGGTGAATTCTGCTCCGGCAAGCTCCATTTGACATGCGTTAGCGGCTTAAGCCAGCGAATTACTCTTCAGTTGTACTGGGTTCAGCAGTTGCACCGAGTGCATCAGATCATTACTGCACTGACATGTTTGCTCAAAATACGCGGCAGTCCTGTTGTTTCCCTAAAAAAATACTGTACTAGCAACTAGATTATTTTCCTTCCCTCTGCTAGTGCTCTTATTTGGCAGAAACTTCATGTTCTTTCTACTTTGTTTCTTGTGTTGCTCTCTTGGCACTAGCATGGTAGCCAGCACTAGTACTTGTCATTGCAGGGTCACAGGATCAAGCATAAGCATAATTTAAGCAGCGCAGACCCATTCTTTTAGGCATTGACATTGCAGTAGAAGAATATTCAGATATTAACGGGTTTATAATTATCCAGTGGATTGAAAACGTGTAAAAAAAACAAACTGATACCAATTACCTCGTTGCCTCTAAAGCTGCTACTCAGAGACAAAAAAAGGGGCTGTTGAAACTTCATAATTTCTACTCATACAAATGCTATATATAAAAAATCGTAGAAACTTAAAATGTATTAACCAAGACAATAAAGTGAAAAGGACGTGAGCATGCTGATCAAAAGGAGTTATCAACATTAACCAAAGAAACTAATTCAAGCAAAGAGGGGAGAACTAACTAGAAATACAGCAACGGAGGACAAATAGAATATGCATGTCCAAGGCCAACTCCAGTTTACTACAACAATGGCATAAAAGTTGTATTCGTTTATTAGTCATCCAACAATAAGATGTTCATATGCATGTTCACTTGATGAGTATTGCTCACCAAGTTTAATAAGCTTCTAGTTGCATATAGATTAGATAACACATCATCTCAAAACGCACCAACGCTACATGCATAACACCGATTAATTATGAAACTGCAGACAGCTCATGCTGGGCAGAATGTGAATTGGCTGCATCCATAACAAGCACTGAGTGCAAGAAAATAAGCATATTACCATCAAGAAAATCCCTAATAAGTATTACTTTTCTGTGCCACATTGTAACGCAGTTGAAAGAGAGCAAGCAAAGAGTACATTGAACAGGGCGACCAACTTATATAGTTGGCAGACATAATGATGGTGGGAAACCAGCATATAGTTGACTGGGTGAAATGGCTTCGCTAAGCCCAGCAAACAGCTCAACCTGCAACGTCTTCACGTCCACCGTAAAGTATCCAAATAGCTCCTCCTGCAAAGAGCTGGTGTACAACGCCTTTATAAGCAGGTGTCCCCCGGCTACACCAATGAGTATCGCACGCTTTGCCGCCAATGAGATGAACTTCTTCGAGTGCCATTGGTTATTTCTCAGAACAGAATACGTGAGCAAATACGAATCGCTTGAGTCCTCATCAAAATCCTGAGGAAAGAACCCATAGTCATAGTACCATTTAGAGATCCTTCCAAGCGCATCATCCGCTGCCTCAACAATGAAAAACCGGCTGGTCAATCGTCCTTCAGATGGGAGGTTGAGAGCAGAGAACTCCATGGTGTGCGTGTCAAGCAGAAGCAACTTCTGGAAATGCAATTGCCAACAGAAACATCCGTGGACGAATTGACGGTACGTCGACAGCCCAGCCTCAGAGTTTTGAAACGAAGCATGTGTATCCTGAGCAACCCATTGGTCATAAGTACGAACACGCCATTGTCCATCCGAAGAGGAGAAGACGAGAAGCAGCAGATTCATCTTGTATTGCACCAAGCCCATGACTCTGAATGATAGAGGGTCCGCCTCATCATCGCCGGGAGCAAGGAAGGTCTCCAGGTAGAGGAGACCCGGTCTGCGGACCAGCGCCTTCAGGTCGCCCGTAACTCAGGGTGGACGTGACGAGCGGGCTTTCGGCCCGGCTCGCGGCTCGTTCTGGCCCGGACCGTGCGGTCCTGGCTCGCTCAATAATATGGCCGGTCCGGTCCACACAAACAGGACCGAAATTCGGTCGGTCCGGTCCGCTGAAAGCTCGGTCCGGCTCGGAGGACCGAAGGCCCAGCCCAATATACAGCTAATCAGGAGAGCCCAACACATATAGTCGTGCCTCGTGCGTGCGTGACCTAGCGAGCGAGCTTCCTCTCTCCCTCGCCTCCCTCTCCCCTGCGCGGCTGCGCCGTCAGACAGCTTCTTCTCTCCCCTACGCTGCCCCCTCTCCCTCGCCTCCCTCTCCCCGGCACCGGCCCCCTCTGCCTCGCGCCGCCGTGCCCTCGCGCAGCTGCTCCTCGTCTCCCCCGCGTAGCCGAGCCGCTCCCTCTCTCTTCCTTGCCTCTCCCTCGCGCCGCCGTGGATCAGGAGCGTCTTCTCCGGCTCCGGCCACCCTGCTTCTTCTCCGACGACCCCTCCGTCACGCTAGACCCACATGGCAGTGACTGGATGTCGCCGGACCGTGAGGACCGCCGGTCCGCACCGAGCTTCGTGCCTGCCGGTCCGGTCCCTGAAATCAGGACCGCTGCACTGCTCGGTCCGGTCCGGCCCGGACCGCCGGCGGCCGGTCCAAACGACGGCTCGGACCGGGACCGGACCGGCCCGGACCGTGTCCACCCTGACCCGTAACGGCGGGCAGCAGGACGTAGCGGCGGTGCACGGGGTCACACACGGCGAGGTCTCTGACCAAGAATTCGCGGTACTGGAACTCGCACACCTCGGCGCCGACGAGGATGCCGCTTTCGTCGGCCGGGGCGCTGGCGAGGAGGGTACGTCCGTTGAAGAAGTCGATTAGACTCCAGGTACGGCCGGGAGTGGAGGGGAGGAAGGAGGAGCAGGAGAAGTCGAAGCCGGCGAAGGCGCGAGCAGGGGCAGCGGAGGGGTGCGGCGGCTGGGCTGGGATGAAGTGGCCGGTGATCATGCCGATGAGAGGCGGCGAGTGCAGGGCGCGGTACCGGCGGAGGAAGGCATGGTCGGCAATGACGCGGTGGAAAGAGGCGGAGGCGGTGGAGGCGCGGGCTAGGTCGGCCGCCGTGGGGAGAAGGACGAACATTTCCTCGAGGAGCTCATCTGGGGTTCGAAGGAACGGCGGCGATGCTCGGCGGTAGGTTGGCGGCGGCGCCATCGGGGTGGGGAACTGGAATTAGGTGTAGGGTTTTTTTTAGGCACGGGCCGAGCTATCTATTTGTCCGTCAATGGGCTTGCTGAGAAACGGGCCTCCTAAATAGGCCTTTCTTACCATTTTTTGTATTCAGCCTGGTTTGTAATACCAAAAGCAAAATTCGCTCTAAAAGCTTGCTTGTTCCCCGGGAATATACTTATCATCTTGAGTTGCTTCAATGTAAAAAAGGATTGCTTTATTGATATTTTAGAGGAGCATACCTTTTTTTTGGAAAAAATCTCCGATGTACTCCCTCCGTCCGGAAATACTTGTCGGAAAAATGGATAAATATAGATGTACCTAGAACTAAAATACATCTAGATGTATCCATTTCCGAGACAAGTATTTTCGGACAGAGGGAGTATTCATCTTCAATCATGACAGTACAACGCTCCTCAGAAATAATAAAAATTACATCTATATTAGTAGACCACCTAACGACTACTACAAACACTGAAGCGAGCCGAAGGCGCGCCGTCGTCATCGCCCCTCCATTGCCGGAGTCGGTCACAACTTGTTGTAGTAGACAGTCGGGAAGTCGTCGTGCTAAGACCGCATAGGACCAGCGTACCAGAACATCAACCACCACCAATGAAGAATAACTTAGATCAAAAGGTTCCAACCCGAAGACAAACGAACGTAAACGAACGATGACGAGATCCAAGCAAATTCATCAAAGATAGATCCGCCAGAGACACACCTTCAAACGTCCACCAACGATGCTAGACGCATCGCCGGAACGGGGGCTAAGCAGGGAGACCTCTATTCCATCTTCATGGACCCGCGGCCGTCTCGCCATCCTGAGCAAGACACAAACTCTAACAAAAGTTACAAAACTGAAAGTGACGGCTAAAAACAAAGCCCTCCCGCCGGCCCTTGCGAGATCCACCACGCCCCCATGGCCCAAGGGCCACCGGAGAGAAGACGAACGTGCGGTGGCGCCGGCGAGAGGCAGGAACCCTAGCTTTTTGTTTGGAGTAGGAGGAGGCGGTGGCCCGTGGATAGTTATTCTTTGTGCAATGAAAACATAAAGGAGTGTAGCTTCATTGGTAAATTTGTCATTGGTTGCAACTTTGGTGTTCTGGCTGAGGACAATGTTTAGAAATATCAGCCAACTCTTTTCAGGGAATAAGGATTTTTATACTATTTTCTGTCATCTCTTCTCTCATATGTCCATGCATACTTACTAGCTAGCAGGGAATTAATCAGAAATTTATACCAACAAATACCACATGGATATATATTGATTTGTGACGTTGGTAACTAAAATTAGACCTTTTGCATAGCTAGTCTTTTTCTCCGGTAGAAAAAGGTGGAGAGACTCTTTTTTGAGGGGAAGACCATCATGACTAGCTTTATCTCTACTATCTAAAAGAAACGGAGTGTTCCGTCTCCTGTCTTACGTCGTCCACCCCTTCGTCCATCCTCCCCGTATGACCCCCTCCCCCTCCCACGCTTTCATTTTTGGTAACCCCCTCCCACGCTTTCATCTTTGGTAATCAAATAAATCTTTGGTAATAATCAGATCAATCTTTGTAGGCATCACAGTAGAGGATGCAGTCATTAGGGCATGCATGTATCTTCTCCACCTCCAATCCTAGAGGGCATACGACCTTCTTTGTTGCGTATGTACTGTCGGGCAATTCGTTATCCTTTGGAAGCTTCTTCTTCATTATTTTTAGTAGCTTCTCAAATCCTTTATCAGGCACAGCATTCTCTGCCTTCCACTGCAGCAATTCAAGTACGGTACCGAGCTTTGTGTTGCCATCTTCGCAATTGGGGTACAACCCTTTTTTGTGATCCTCTAACATGTGATCGAACTTCATCTTCTCCTTTTGACTTTCGCATTGTGTCCTTGCATCGACAATGACCCGGCGGAGATCATCATCATCGGGCACATCGTCTGGTTCCTCTTGATCTTCAGCAGCTTCGCCCGTTACAGCACCATCGTGCACATCGTCTGGTGCATCTTGATGTTCAATAGCATCACCGTATTCAGGGGGCACATAGTTGTCATCGTACTCTTCTTCCTCGCCGTCTTCCATCATAACCCCTATTTCTTCGTGCCTCGTCCAAACATTATAGTGGGGCATGAAACCCTTGTAAAGCAGGTGGGTGTGAAGGATTTTCCGGTCAGAGTAAGACTTCGTATTCCCACATATAGGGCATGGACAACACATAAAATCATTCTGCTTGTTTGCCTCAGCCACTTCGAGAAAATCATGCACACCCTTAATGTACTCGGAGGTGTGTCTGTCACCGTACATCCGTTGCCGGTTCATCTGCGTGCATTATATATAATTAAGTGTGTCAAAAATCATTACAGAACATCATGAATAGATAATTAAGTGACCAGATTAATAGAAGTTCATCATCACATAAAAACCAAAGTACATACATAGTTCTCATCTAACAACATAAAGCTCTGCAGAGCATCTAAATTAATTAAACCATACATTGAAACTATGTAAAACATTTCAATGCGAAAACAAATGCGATCATAATCGCAACCAAGGTAACAACTGATCCAACGGCATAATGATACCAAGCCTCGGTATGAATGGCATATTTTCTAATCTT
>LR880972.1:46385852-46414336 GCA_904067115.1 Aegilops sharonensis | reverse complement strand
ATTAATAGAAGTTCATCATCACATAAAAACCAAAGTACATACATAGTTCTCATCTAACAACATAAAGCTCTGCAGAGCATCTAAATTAATTAAACCATACATTGAAACTATGTAAAACATTTCAATGCGAAAACAAATGCGATCATAATCGCAACCAAGGTAACAACTGATCCAACGGCATAATGATACCAAGCCTCGGTATGAATGGCATATTTTCTAATCTTTCTCATCTTCAAGCGCATTGCATCCATCTTGATCTTGTGATCATCGACGACATCCGCAACATGCAACTCCAATATCATCTTCTCCTCCTCAAGTTTTTTTATTTTTTCCTTCAAGAAATTGTTTTCTTCCTCAACTAAATTTAACCTCTCGACAATAGGGTCGGTTGGAATTTCCGGTTCAACAACCTCCTAGATAAATAAAATCTATGTCATGTTGGTCGGCATAATTTTCATAAACAATAAATGAACCAATAGTTATGAAAAGATAATATATACCACATCCGAATCATAGACAGGACGAGGGCCGACGGGGGCGGATACCAAAACCATCGCACTATATAAGATGCAATAATAAAAGTAAGAAAATAATACAAGTAAGAATATTTTTCCTTTCAGAAAGAAGATAAGAACAAGAGGGTCACCATGGTGGTGCTGGCGATGAGATCGGCGCGGGTGATCGACGACGGTGAAGACGGGGACGGGGCGTGACGGACCGCTAAACCTAGACAAATATTGAGGAAAATAGAGGTTGGAGGTCGAGCTTGGAGAGGAGAAAGCTTAAGTAGTGTGGCTCGGGCATTTCATCGAACACCTCATGTGCATAGGAGGTGAGCTAGAGCACCACAAAACCCCCCTCGCCGGCAAGAGAAAAACAGAGCACTGGAGTGCTCTGCTCGCGAGCGAGGGGTATATATAGGCAGCACTATTGGTCCCGGTTCGTGGCATGAACCGGGACTAAAGGGAAGCCTTTGGTCCCGGTTCATGCCACCAACAGGGACCAGTAGTGGTGGGCCAGGAGCCAGGCCCATTGGTCCCGGTTCGTCCCACCAACCGGGACCAAAAGGTCCGGACGAACCGGGACCAATGGCCCACGTGGCCCGGCCGGCCCCCTGGGCTCACGAACCGGGGCAAATAGCTTCATTGGTCCCGGTTCTGGATTGAACCGGGACTAATGGGCTGAACTGGCCTGGGCCATTGCCCCCTTTTCTACTAGTGTTCATATAAAGGAATATAGAGAACACACCTTCAACTAAAATCTATGTTCCGAGAGTTTACGCAAACTCACAAGTGAAGAGGAATACTTTTCTTGTCTTGTTGAAATTATACGAAAAATAGTTTCATGCCACCCGGGATAGATGCCACCCACGTAGTCACCCTACAATCGAGGAGCTTCGAGATTTGTGCTTGCAGGTTTAAGCTAGTGGTTTGATGAAAGACATACATGAAACAAGAACTAGTCAAACGCAGGTGTTAGTAATTTTTCGACTAGCATTGCAGATAAACAATGTCGAGTATCCTGACATAGAAGCTGTAAGTAAAATATTGGCTTCCATCTGAAGTTGCATGCACAGAAGGTTTATCTGTACATAGATCACGGGTATGATGTAAACTTCTGTCAGCGCATCCAGTTCACATTTTGCTGGCAGTACTGAAGGACACCATTTTAGGCAATGAAGCATACGGCGAAAAAGTAGACAAGATGAAAGCTAAACGCAATATTGTACATGTCTAGAAAATCTAAATTGTCCGCATGTGACCACCGTGCACAAGCACTGCTATCTTACCAATAATGCTTCCTTTTTGGATTATTCAACTACCAAGAACTTCTGTCTACTGCTCAGTACAAGCAAACATATATGGTCAAAATACTCTGACAACTGACAAGAAATGTGTCTATCAATGTTAGTTCACTGACTTGTCCATGAAGAACAATATTTCAACCTTTCCCGGGCCCCGATTCTTTTGATCTGGCAACACGTTCCTATGCCAGGAAAGGACAAAGGTATTAACCGCATTTCACTATTCATGCATTGTTGATCAAGAAGTAACTATTTACATACTACACGGATCTCTAGGAGGGACGAAGAGTGAATTGCAAAAAACATCGACACTTTAGGCAAGGTTTGCAGGAACCACAAATTTATGGAATTGTGCCAAAAAGTATTAATTTTTTTTATAATTTTTTGCAAAAAACACTAGTTGACTACTTTGGCCGTTTAGACGACGATTATGACAGATGGGTCCCATAAATGATGACGTGGCGTAACTGTTGACAGTTGACGGTGCTAGACGGGAGAATTTTACAGATTTGCAAACTAGTCCCTGTTCAAAATTGAAAAAAGCAATCAGCCCCAACCCCACCCGTCGCTTGTCTCCTCGTCAGGTGGCAGCATGCTCACGGCCAGCGCCGACGCCCGGCGCACTCGCTGCAGCTCAAGCCGACCTCCCCCACGACCGCACCTTCCTCTCCCCCGGCCTCAACCACCTCCCGCCGCCCCACGAACTGCCACGACGCCCGGCACCCATGACGCGGCGGATCTCGCAGCGGTGGCTGCTGCGAACTCCGGCGGACGGTGACGAGACGCTGAAGGGACAGGATCCACCGGATCTGAGCGCCGACAGGGGGTGCAGGAGCTCCGGCGGATTGGTCTCGAGCTGGGGAGGTCGGAGGCCAAGGATGGAATACGAGGGGGGTGTAGGAGCTCTGCCGCCGCGGCTTGCTCCGGTTCGTGCCCGGCTTCCTTCCTACTCGCACCCATGCGCGGCGGCTGTTGCCGCTGCTTGCGCCCGTGCACCTCCTGTTGCTCGAGTGCGCGCCCATGCATCTCCCTACTCACGCCCCTGCGCGGCGGCCGCCGTGGCTACTCGCACCCGTGCAACACATGGCGGGTCGACAAGGAGGTTACAGGGCGAGGCGGGCGGCTGCCAGCTGGGGAAAGAGGGAGGAAGGAGACAGGAGGATGAAGAGCTGATGTGGAGCTAGACCCCGAGCGGTGGCTACGGCGGCGGGGGCGCCCGGCCCGCTGGTGCCCATGGTACGTCCGCCTCCGCCGCCGGAGAGGAGAGACGAGGAGGGCAGAGGCTTGATTGCTTTTTAATTTTTCCAAAAAGGGTGTCGGTGTAAAACCTCTGTCCAACGGAGTTGCCTGCGAACCGTTAGGCCACGTCGGCAAAAGTGAGACCCATCTGTCATAATCGTCATCAAAACGCCCATAGCCGCCAACTAGTGTTTTTTGCAAAAAATTAGAGAAAAAATTAGTGCTTTTTAACACAATTCCGTAAATGTGTGGTTCCTGCAAACCTTGCCTGAACAGGTGGCCCCAGCCTGTTCGTGAGCTCGTGGGACGGCCTCACGCGGTCAGTTAGTCGGGGTTCCGGCGACGGCGTTTGGTTCTGAACGGCGATGGATGCCCGCGTGCCACTTGGAGAAGAGCACAAGGTGTTTGTCGTTATGCCCTTGCCGCGTCCGCGTGCACCGGGAGCCGTCCAGATGGCACCGGTGGCAGTGCCTTCTCCTTGCCATTTAATGGCCGTCCTGCCGTTTGATCGATTGCTCAGTCATGGGCTCATGGCGTCGTGTGGTCTGGTCTCCGCCGGCCGGCAGATGTTCAGGCTTATCTCTCTCTGATGGACTGGCCTTCGCTGGCTGCATGCCAGGTGTTTGTGGAAATTCCGCAGGAGGAGAATCTCTGCCGCTGATTGTGCCAGGATAAAACCTACGTTTCTGTTAGTTATTCTTAGGGTGTAGGAAGTAGTCTTGGACTCGGTGGTGTTCAAACGCCATGCCATATTGTTATAGTTTCTGAAAAGTCACTATCACAGTCCACTCTCCATGTCAACAATTTGGATGTGGCCATCCTATCAGGGGAGGTTCCTTGCACAACTTCCCAACCACATAGTCAATCATGAAGTCTGAAGACTGTGACTCGCTGCTCAGAAAAGTCCCAAGGTATAGAAGCTGGTTACTGGGTGCCTGTTCTCAAAACTCTCCGGTCTTCTTCACCAGCAAACTGAACTGAGAGAAGATGATGATCTGGAATGGTGTGGGTCAGGTGGCCAACATAGCGCAGCTTGCCGGGGTGGACGCGTATGGGCTTATCACGATGATCGTGGAGGCTGCAAGGATAGTTAGGAGGAACCGGGAAACCTGCCAGCTGTTGGCGCGGCGTGTGAAGATGATTGGAGACCTTCTCCAGCAGCTCGAGAGCACGCAGCTGATGCAGCATACAGAGACGAGGAACCCAGTTGAGCAGCTGGAGGAGACGCTCCGGCATACGTACGTGCTCATCAGATCCTGTCAGGATGGCAGCTACCTGTACAGCTGCTTTATGGGAGGGAAGCAAGCTGACCAGCTCCATCAGGTGCAGAATGAGATCACCTTCTACCTCCAGCTCTTCCCCCTTGTCGGCTTTGTCGATACCAGTCGGACCTGGGCACGGCTTCTGCACGCAGCTCACCCTCTTGGTACAGAGGTACATATATTCTTCTCACTTTTCTAGATGTAAATGATACGGCTATCATGTGCTTGAGTTTCCAGCACAGATTTAGTTAGTTATAGATGCTCCTTTTAAAATCTCTCGTGTGAGATTTACAGTAGGCAAGTTCAGTTATCACTTTTGTCTCATTATACTAATCACAAAGGACTGGCCGGCCTATTATGAACACTCTCAGATCAAATATAATATTAAAGAACTCACTTCTCAAGATCATGCAGCTTCTGAACTCTAGACAAATCCTAATAAAATTCTAGTCCAAAGCACTTAATATAAGGAGTAATGTTCTGCATATTTTTGTCTACAAAAACGTGTGCAAAAATCTTTGTCAATTTCCACCTACCATGCAATCGGCAGCTAGTCCTTGCAATCAACGAGGAATGCAATCAGTTAGTCTTTTAGTTTGTTGTACTTTGTTGTTTGCTGACGGTTGACTAGGCCAATGTGTTTGTATGGGATGCAGCCCCCCTGCATGTTGTCGAGCAAAATTCCCCCCTATTATGCTTCATAGTAAATATTAATTTGTTGCTAGAACATTGCTAATTGTTTTCATAATGCTTATTCAAGAGAAATCACGTTGAAAGGATCTTATTTCCATCCTTTTTGCATCTTGAAGGGTACTATGGATGAGTTACATGCAGTACATCATTCAGAACATAACAATAGGTATGCTATACCAATGGTACCTTGTTTTATGCTGAATTCAAGTCATATTCATGAAATCTAATTTGCTGTGCATTTAAACCACTCTGGACCTGCTTCATTTTCCAGCTCTTTTTGTGAAGGTATAGAATGAAGGAATAACAAACAATTTCTTGTCACACAATGAAATTGAACTTGTTGAGCAACACCCTTTCGAATTATAACAATGGTCGGAATTGTTACTGTTCTGTATCAACTTAGTGCCAAACTTTGCAGAATATCAAGACTCTGCTTTACAACATAATCACCATCTGTGCTACTTCAGTAGGCATTAAGCAACACTTTTACCTTGTATGTTCCACCCATAAATACAAATGGAAAATCATTAAATTATAACATCTAAATCCTTGTGTCCTTTATTCATATTTCTTTTTGATATAAATTCTATTGCATAAAACTCAGAACAGAGGCCCTCAAGGTAACTCAATTAGAAGATCTGGAAACTCCTTGCACAAAATCCAAGGAAGAACAAAAAGCAAGTATGTACACTTAAAGCTTACTTGACAACTTCTTTAAGTTCATAACTACTCCCTCCGTCCCACAATATAAGATCATTTATCAGGCTATGTTAGCTTGAAAAACGATCTTATATTGTCGGACGGAGGGAGTAGGTGCTAAAATTTTCACAATATTGTGGGACGATTCAAGGAAGCTTTTGGACGATTCAAGGATTCCATTTGCTTTTGGACGATTCAAGGAAGCTTTTGTTTATTGTTGTACTTCTGTCATACTTTTGTGGATGCTGGCAGTTGGAAAGTTGTGAATTTACTCTTTGAAACAAACGTGCCCTGCCTTATAATCAATGACAAGGTGGGGTTTCTCTATGGATCAGGCCAAGTCATGAATATGGAGGAACTAGTCAATCTCATGGGTGTTGGAAAAGGAGCAGAGCTACCCTATTTCAGTTTATCTCAGATATTGGCTGCTACAGACAATTTATCATTACAGAATTTGCTTGGAAATGGTGGATTCGGTTGTATTTACAAGGTAATGCTTTCTTGAGACCAACTTTAGTATGTGATAGCCTTAAACAGCTTAAGAACTTGCATTTGCAATACTAAAGGAATAAAATGGTAAAATAGAAGCATTCATGTAAAGAAAAGAAGGACACGGATGTTCCTAAAATAAAATTACATGGATTCTCTACCCGATTATTGACTATATATGTGTTTCTCCCCTATATCTAATTTGCTGTAAAAAAAATGGAACTGAAGTGCCTCAACCTGGAGAGGAATGTGTTTTCATATTTATCAGCTCGTACCCATAATGGCAAGATGGATCCGTCTTTTGAAATGTAGTTTCCTACCTAAAAGCAATGGTATCCAGTGGCAAAATCAAATTAAAATGCCTGTGGGTCATTTATCGCATACGTATACTGAATGGGGTCAGCAATGTAGTTACCCCTATTGTTTGTCAGTCAAAGAATGCATAATGAGTGGAAGCAGCAAAGGTTTGGTCAATCAATTGATGGTTTGTTCTATTAAAATTTTGTGCGGTCTTTGTATATGCTTCCACCACTCATAGTTTATGCATGACTTAATAATGTGATACTACTACTACATTTTTTAGAAAAGGATAATACTACTACATGCATATATATCTCTATTGCTTATGGACTTAAATTGGATTGGATCTTTAGTTCAGTGTAGCTTCAGGTTAGTGATATACTATTCCAATTGTCATTGTTATATGACTTTGTTTAAATCATGGAGAGAAATATGAGTTATTAAAGGGGAGAGGAATAGTGCTAGGTAGATTATCTCATCTCTACTTGACTTTTTCATTTTAAAAGGAAACATGTACTCTGTAAGGAAATATAAGAGCGTTTAGATCACTACTTTAGTGATCTAAACGCTCTTATATTCTATTTACGGAGTGAGTACACCTATACCTGAATTACCATCCATTGTTTGCATATGCCAGCTATGCTACCGATGGGTGGGGATTTGCTCTCTTGTGCACCAGCAATAGTCAGGGGTGCCGACAGTGCATGTAACCATACCCCAAAAAATTTCTCCAACCTCGATACATGTTGAGATTGTTCTTGAATATTGCCATTTAATCTTTTCAGGGCAAACTACCTGATGGTCTTGATATTGCTATCAAAAGACACAGCACATCTTCACATCAAGGTCTATCAGAGTTCCGAGCTGAGATTGAAGTCATTCCAAATCTTCGACACCAAAATATAATTTCGCTGCTTGGGTTTTGTGTTCAAGGAAAAGAAAAGATACTTGTCTATGAATATATGTCGAATAATAGCTTGGCAGCCAACATTTCTGGCATGTTTCTACTATCATCGGGGCCTGTGTTCATTGTGATTCATCTGTGCATTTCACAGAAAATTTATCTCTCTAATAGTGCACCTGCGATTTTGCAGACGAGTCAAAAAGGAAATTGCTTAATTGGTCAAAGCGTCTTCAAATAATCAAAGGGATAGCAGATGGCCTTGTTTATCTGCATCTGCATTCTCAGATGTGCATTGTCCACAGGGATTTGAAAGCAAGTAATGTCCTGTTGGATCCTGAAATGAATGTTAAAATTTCTGATTTCGGTCTGGCTAAAAAGATAGCTCCAGATGCGATTGTGCAAGATCGTGTATACGGCACATAGTAAGATATCATCTGTTTCAGCAATCTAGTTAGAGATGCCACTGCCTTATTTCTTTTTCAAGTGTTTGCAAGTGCACCGCCATGAATGATGATCCCATTTTTCATTTGCTAGTGGCTATGCAGATCCTGAATATGTTGCTACTGGAATGATATCACAGAAGGCAGATGTATACAGCTTTGGCATTGTAGTTCTAGAGATAATATGTGGAAAGATGTGCCGGTCTTATATGGTGAAGGCGAAGAAGAGCTCGTCTCCAGGATCACTTCCTGATCACGTAAGTAATTTTAAATGATGATGACATAATCAGAATTGCAGAGCATTGTGCAGTTACACAATCTCTTAAGATGCCTTCAACTTGAGGGTCTTTCATAATATGGGTGCAAGTACCGGTTTGGAATCACCAGTGAAAATTCAATACATCTCTTGAAATGGTTTGGAATCATTTCAGGCACGCAAGTACCGGAAGAGGCCCCACAAGCTTGTTGACCCACTGCTACGCGCTAGCAAGAGCGAGAGAGCTCAGATTGCGGAATGCGTTAAGGTGGCTTTGCTCTGCGTCAACTGTCGTCCTGATTGTAGACCCAGCATGTCGGAAGTTGTCGCGATGCTCTGCAGCGTCGGGAGTGGGAGATCATCACCAGCCTACTGCTGTCACTGAGTAATAATCAGGGGCTGTAGTTGACCGAGGACGGCCAGAGATTATGACCGTCACATTCACATGTATGTGGGCATGAACATGACAAAAGAAGTGGGATTCGCCCAAGTTCGGTTGAAGGTGAGTAAATACCCTGGACCGGGCGCGTGCTCCAGGCTTGGGAGCCAATTTGTGCGTTTGGTATACTTTTAGAAATGGCGCAGAGTATTTGGTATTTTTTTGGCAAGTGTCAAATACTTTTGATTACGAAGCCTTGTGGTTATTTTTCTACTTCTGAGGCACTAAAAAAAATACAAAGACGCAACTATCCAACAAATGCTTACTGGCTTGTGCGCCCGGAAGTTGTATGGGATTCCTTCGAAAAGTGCATATGGAGGTCGAGCTCGAGAGGCCCTTTTCTTTTCAGGAAAATTACTATTTCCACCCCTAAAAATCTGGAAAAAGTATATGCATAAGCATATATTTGTGGTATATACATGTACAAAATTTTATGAACATATATGTTCATATGTATGTTTTTTTAGGACCATATATGTTCATATGTGATGAACAAAAAAAAAATACATAGATTAAAATGGGCTTTCTCTTTATTGTATTTGGACCAAATATTTGTCATTTTAGTTTAGCATGCAAATAATCGCATTAGTTAATGAAACCTTACACATACTTGAGCAACAGGTATATGCATTTGTATTTTCTATAATTTTTTAAACTCTTAAATATGATTTTTTTAATGAGCGGTATAGTCTCCGAAGTGCTCGTTTCGTCCAGAAAGTGCAGAGTGTATTTTAGAAAATATAGAGAGTTGCACCTTTAAGCACTTTGGAGAAACCCCGAGGTTTTTCCTTACGATACATAATACGTGTAGGAAAAAAATCCTCAGGTGTTCAAATTATCACAAGTATACGAAATGACCTCCAAAAGCAAGTTCCCTACACTTTTTTGAGTCAAATGTATATAGAACATGTTTTAGAATGTTTGTTCATGTATTTCAGTTCGTACATAGTCCATATTAAAATATCCAAAAAAAATCTTATATTTATGAACAGCGGGAGGCATACTATATATTAAAAAAATTAGTGTAACAATAAAAGAAAAACTAAGGTGCGGCTAGCTCTCAACTAGATGAGAATTAACTAAGTCACACCTAATCTTGTGTGCAGTAGCGGTACAACCGTTATATGCATGAGTTATTTGTGATGACCGGCATATGTAGTTCATGCAATGGTGGATGCACACGCTTTGAGACTCACACACCACCTTAATTAATTTAAAGTGCAAGAGGAATGAGTAATATCTTCCACACCCCAAAAAAAAAACCCTAATTAGCGTTACTGCTCATGAGTTGTGTACCTTGCTGTCATATTTGACACATGTGTTTCATTTATTTGGTGTCGGGCTCTATATAACCTCTCATATTCAATCCATGTCTACATAATCCACTTGGATCTCTGTTTGCTTACTCCGAAATCAGAATGTAACTTCTATCTACGGACATCAACTGCTAAGCTAGATATCATATCTACAATTGTGCTATTGTCACGGCACCAATGCAGATATTAGAGGAAACTGACCAGCACATATCTCCATTGAGGCCCACGACGTTTGTCTTCTAAAGCAACTAGTTAAAGAGAGCCCCCTAGGAAACATTGATGGATGTCACTTTTGGTAGAGCGCGAGATGCACGGGAGAGCCGCAGGTGGCATGTAGGATACCTATGCTCTGGGTTGGAGCACATGTGTGCTCCCTCGCGGGGCACATGTTAGTTCACGTTGGAAGCACATGTTAATTTCAATTGGGAATACACATTGTGGCCAAAACAAAGTTCGCCTATAAATGTGTTTGAATTGTGCTGCCTTGGCACCGCCTTGATGATCCCATTTTTCATCTGCTAGTGGCTATGCAGATCCTGAGTACGTCGCTACAGGTATGATATCAGAAATGGCTGATGTATACAGCTTTGGCATTGTAGTTCTTGAGATACTATGTGGAAATATGTCCCAGTCTTATATAGTGAAGTCAAGGAAGGGCTCATCTCCAGAATCACTTCTTGATCATGTAAGTAATTTATAATTACATGACATAATCATAATCGCAGTAGGCCATCTATCGCTACTCCTATTCAGTTGATAAAGAGATGATGATAATCTGGGCCTAATACCAAACAGACCTCGCAGCCAAACCTAACATCTAAGACTTGAGGTCCCAATCAGGACTCCTGCCGGGTATGTGGCACCCACCAATCCGGCGCACTCCTCAACCAGGACGCCTTCCGGGTATGAGGCCGCCGCAGCCACCTGCCACCAATCCATCTTCAGTGTTGTACTGCTGCATCTACCTTGCCCGGTCTAGCTGCCGTCGACGCCACCACGACGCCAGACAACGCCATCATCCTGCGCTCGTCCATCATCACACGCCCACCGGCGAGACCCCGCTGCTCCATGCTGCTGAGACCCGCCGTTGTCGACGTGCCAGATGCTACGCCGCTCCTCCGTCATGAACACCACCTGTTTCCACTGGTCCCATCCCCTCCGCCCGCATTTCCCCTAACCGAGCACCCAAACGACCCAGGCGGCGCCTCCAAGATGGGTACGCCACACGCAGTGCCGCCGCCGCCCAATCTAAGGAGATTTTGGGTTTTCACCCGGGCATGGGGTCGGGGTGGAGGGCAGGGACCTCGACGGCGCCTGCAAGGAGGAGAACAGCAACCCTGGTCGTCACCATCGTCGGGATGAACAAGTCATCCAGAGTTTTCTCCAACTCGATGGCACCTCTACCAGGCCCCGTGAACGCACCGAGGCCGACGACCGCGATCGTAAGCCACCAAGTGCAGTGGGAGAGAGCCTGCACCGCGGAGGAGATCCACCGGCACCTCACCGTCCACGCGGTCAAGACACCGTTCATCCAGCCACCGCGAATGTCGCCAGCTGAGGGCGCCATCGCCATGCCTAATGGGGCCGCTGCCCCAGGTCCAGGTTCCTCCACGATGGCCGGAGTGGCGAGATGCGCCACGAGCGACGAGATCCGGCACCGCACGGCCAACACCATCGCCCAAGCCCACCGTCGAGCGATCCTGCCGCCGTCGGGAGGCCGCACACTGCCGGAAGTCCCACACCCATGGATCTGGGCGCCCGTGCACCTCCGCGAGCCCGCCGCATCCGGGATCCGCCACACCCTCAGGAGGGCCGCACCCCACGGATCAGGACGCCCGCGCCGCCGCGGATCCGGGAGAGGGAGGAGAGACCCTCCGCCGCCGCCGTCGCACGCACGGGCTGATCGAGGATGACCAAACTTATGAGCATATATGCACATGAGTTAATCACCATCCTACTCACGAGCTGACTCGCGGTAGTGCTCATGAGTTGTGTACCTTGCTGTCATATTTCACACATGCTTTCATTTCTTTGTCATGTTTCTTTGGTGTTGGGCTCTATATATAACCTCTCATATTCCATCGATGTTTACACCATCCACTTACATTTCTGATTGCTTATTCTGAAATCAGAATGTAACTTCTATCTACGGACATCAACTACTAAGCTAGATATCATATCTACAATTGTTCTATTGTTATCGCACCAATGCAGATATTAGAGAAAACTGACCAGCTCACATCTCCATTGAGGCCCAACGTTTCCAGTCTTTTTCAGCAACTAGTTAAAGGGAGGCCCCTAAGAAACATCAATGGATGTCACTTTTGGTAGGAAACATCAATGGATGTCGTGGAGAGTGGCATGTGGCATGCAGGATACCTGTGCTTTGGGTTGGAGCACATGTGTGCTCCCTCGCGAGGCACATGCTAGTTCACATTGAAAGCACATGTTAGTGCTAGTTGGAAGCACATCATAGTTCCAGTTGAGAATACACGTTATGCCCGAGATAAAGTTCGCCGAAACCTATCAACATGAAATCAAATGTGAAAGATCTCGAGGCACGAAGGAAACAGTGGAAATAGTTCATAATTTAGACACACTGTTTAATGAATATTTCATTTTGAGAAAAAAAAAATGATCCATACCAACCCTCCCACCCCTCCTGCGCGTGGGAGAAAAACTTCCTTGTGGCCACTTTGGGGGTAAACCTTGCCAGTGGTACTCCTTATCTAGTGATGTCATGAAATAATTGGATATTTTTATTTTCAACTGTAGCCTGGAAATAAAAAGGGAAGTAGATTTCCAAGAAAGGCAAAGCGTAATGCAATCGCCTGATCCAGATTAGGAAAATCAAGTGTAGTTCATCGTGAATTCAACAACCGCTGTTCTTTTAACACCAGCGGGTTGAACTGGATCATTTCAACATGAGTTTGTGACGATATTTTTTAAGCGTGCATAAATCAGTCAGCTCGCCAGTCATTTGGTCCTCCTTGTGTAGCCGTCCGATGGGTCCACACGTCCCTTAGGGGTCCTTGTTCGCTTCGTACTCGGCATATCAGACCTCGTGATGACACCTCGGACCACCATCACCGCCATTGTTTTGCCATATGAGCCGGCGATCTCGCAGGAACCCGTAGCCTAGAACCGACGATGCTCTCGTCGTAGCACCAACGACAACGTCCCTCATAGCATCAGGTAATGTCGTGTACCATGAGCTCGCAACAGCGAGTGATGTTGCAACACCCCCATAGAAACACTGACGACACCCCCTCTTCCCATCACTGCACTGTCAATGTTACAGTCGTCGCCACACAAACACCATCGGTACCGTATCATCTATGCAGCCAACATCCCACTTGTTGAGCTCACCTCCGGTTGCAACAATGACACCGCTGCGACCACCCTTTAGTAGAGTCGGTCGATGTCGCCTCTTTCGATTGCAACAATGGCAATGCAGTGACCACTCGTGGAGAAATGAACACGACAATGCCTCCTCGTCGCAACATGGGAGAGCCTCTGCCCCACCCCTGGCTTGCAGCACCACGGCTACTGCCATGGCGATGGATGCAGCAGCGGCACCCGGCACATCACCATCTAGCCTACATCAGCGACGATTGTTGTGCGGCGATGCGCAGCGGTGGTTGGCGTCGGCCTGTGCAAGAGTGGTGGTTTGGCCATGGGAGGGCCTTATCCATGGAAACGTGTCGAGTGAGAGAGAGATGTGAATGGGGAAATAACCGGGAAGAAGATGAATCCCATTGTTAGAGTCTGGACCAGAATGAAGCCTTCCCGTGCGTTTGGATTTTGGGCCGTCGGATTAGCTGTCCAAACTGATTGGAGCCGTCAGATCTTCGTCTGGATCGATCCAGGCCGTAGGATCTTCGTCTGGATCGACCTGGCCGTCGGATCGAAACCGGGCTGCCACCGCGTGTAATATCTGTGCCATGCCGAGGGCATTTCGGACATTTCGCTTGGTTGGATAAATATCCAACACCGGACTGGAACTAGCCTCTCCCTCCTGCCCACTCCTTTCTTCCCCGCCCCCTCTGCCTCATGCCGCTCGCGCCGCCGCATCCCCTTGATCTCGCGTCGCCGCATCCCCGTTGAGCTCGCGCCGCAGCACCCCCGTCGAGCTCACGCCGCCGCATCCCCGTCGAGCTCGAGCATCACGCCTCGGGAGGAGAGGAAGCCCATGCTATTGTTCCCGGCAAAGTGCGCCGTCGCGCCATCGACGGGAGGAGGTCAGGCGGAGTGTGCCTTCGCCCGCGCTGCTGTTCCCGGCAGTGCCCGCCGTCGCCATCGATGGGAGGAGGCCAGGCGGAGCGTGTCGTCATTGCCGACACTCATTCGTGCCTCCTCCTGCGTCTTCCCGTGCTCGCTCTCCCACCTTCCCAGCCGCCACTCGATTCCCCCTTCCCTCGGCGCCTTGAGCTGCTGGCTGAGGTCGCCCGGGTCGAGATGGATGGCGGCGGGGCGTTCAATCCGTGATCCACATGTCAGCGCTGCCACAACCTGGTTTTTCCCCATCACGCCGCCTGGTGCAGCATGTGTTTTTGCCCCTTCCTGATTTACATTTTGCTGCTCCACGATTGGATCCATTAGAGTGCTGCCTTGGTCGTTGTTGTAGGTGAAGGCCTTGTGGTGGGACACCTAGCCTGCTAAACTAAGAGCAAATGAACTTGCGTTTAGCCTTTTAGCACCCCACCCTGCATCCAGGTCTAATCCAATGGTTAGGAGGGTGCTTCCTGCAGAGCATACACGAAGAAGGTACAGGTGGGGAAGAAATATAAGAACCTAATGCTCATCAGCCAGGCCAGGGGTAGTCATGAAGGGCAGCCTCAATATCTTCCACTCACCACCTTCTGCTTGGCCACATTCGGTAAGTACCTTTACACAAATCTCCATTGCACCAATTAACATGCTGAATATTGTTTCGTACAATAACTGGCAAATGGCCAATAGAGTAAATGTGGGTTAGGTGCATTGGTATGTACTATGCAGAGCTTTGAGAGTTGTTTAGGTGGCCAGTGTTCATGTTAATATCCGTGTGTGCGTTCTAGGACAAGAGGACATGTGATATCTGTGTTGGGTGTATGCAGGCAATTCCCATGTTTCGGACTCGGCAGTCACTAATTTTATTTTGAAGCACAATCAAACTGCTAACAAGGATAGATGGTCGGCTTAATGTTTTTTGTTTCACATATGATTGAAATGGTGAATTTGCTAGAAAAAATAAGAATTTTGTAACTCCCAATCAGAGTCAAGCTGCTAGCAACGAATAGATGATCAGCTTAGTAGACTTATTAAATGGGTATGGTAATTGGCACTGCGAATAGTATACTCCCGTTAAAACCAATAGTTGACTACACTATAATGCGATGGTAATTGGCACACTATACCCATAATTATTGGGTATAATAGTCTACTAATAATTGGCACACTATACCCATAATAGTATACTCCCGTTAAAACCAATAGTTGACTACACTATAATGGGTATGGTAATTATGGGTATGGTAATTGGCACAATCAAACTGCTAACAAGGATAGATGGTCGGCTTAATGTTTTTTGTTTCACATATGATAGCTTTGCACTGCGAATTATTGTCTAGGCTACCACCGATCATAAATTGGTGATATTGTGGTAGAATTGTGGAAGAACCCTGCTGCAGATATCAAATTTGATTCATTTTCTTATTACCACTACATTACAAATTTCTCCGCCAATCAACTGTTTTTTGTATGGTCATAATATACAATAAATTAAAGTATGATTCCAGGATTCTTATATGAAGCTATGTATTTTGGTCACTTATGTATGTTTGTGGGACCTACTACCTTTTGTTGTGCTTCGTGAAGTACCACATAGGCGCTTTGATCCTTGGATGATATTATGTACTACCACTAATTGTTATCCATAATGTGTTGTTTGCATCCTTTTGCATCGTCTTCGGCCAAAACATGATATATGTGAGTTGTCTTGGGTGATATTATGTTTCATGTTCTACTATCATGACTTGCCTTTGGTATATCATGGTAGGCAAAGCAGACTAGGTAAAACCTCTTCTTTTTGAAGCCCTCAGCCCCTCACCACCTGTTGAAGTTGTAAGCACTCTTATCTTCTCTCATTTGGTCTTCTGATACAATTTCATTCCCTGTAAGTATGTGCGATGTTTTTGTTCAATATCAGATTGGATGGGGTGCAGCAAGCATCTATGTACAACCGCTTCTTTTTTGTTCTCATGTTAGTCTTAAAACAGTTACGTTTTTGGCAATCTGATATAGCGATGGACAAAAATAGTAGTTTTTGTTTGTTTTTATTCAGCAATAGTATACTCCCGTTAAAACCAATAGTTGACTACACTATAATGCTATTTTGGTTTATGTACGAGGGCAGCAGCTTGTACTGTGTGAGGCTTGGGCGACGGGGCCTATTATGCACATGATGGTGTGCTACTCTCCTGGGTAGAGCTCATCCATGGCTTGGGTGAGTAGCCCCAAATAAACACCCACTTTTATGTTGGCTACATATTAGTTACACTGATGCACTACTCGAGCTTTGCTTTCTTTGTATGGAAATTCCATCCGTTAAGTATGTTGTACCGGCCTTATGGCTTGCTGGATATTGCTCTCTCCAATACATTGATGCTATGCATATTCTACTTAAGTTTGTACATACCCATTCAGTTGTGCGGCCGATTTCTTGCCACTCACCCATTATATAATCTGCAACATGCTCATGATATACTACATTGATGATTTTAGGTGCCTCCTGCTAGCTCTCTTTCCCTTCCCTATTCTCTTTGCCGTATCGTTGATTCCACCCGTCATTTCACAGGTGAATCAGGATCCGATTGCTCTTCGCCTCGCCATTCGGCCTTGCCATTCTTCATCGTTGTGCAATGGAATAGGCTTTTTTTTGTTCACCTTTTTCTCAACGTTGTTACTGCTCTCCATCTTTGATGCTGCTGCTTATTAGGTTTGTTGTTTTGCACAGCGCATGGGTGTGGCGTGCGGCAACACCGACCAACAAGGTAATAACCGTCCCACTAGCTTACTCTTAATCCTTGTTTTACCATAAAGATCTTTTAGTCATAGACAACATTTACAAGAAGGATGCTCTAGGTTCCTCGCAAAAAGAAGAAGGATGCTCTAGGTCGCTTCTACTAGACACTATGAGGCTTCAGTTCCATCTAGCGATTGCTACTTATCTAGAAACTATTTAGTTTTATCGCCTTGGCTTGGATAACATGCTTTGACTTGCTTAGAGGATATCTGCTTATGTAGTCAGACTGGTTGAGGTAGAAAGTTACAAATTCACTGTAGACACATGTTGTATTTCTATACATTGATAACTAGAGCACTAGTGTGCCCTCTTGATTTTTTTTGAAGCGTGCTGATGATTAATATATGGTCTGCAAGTGAGTTTTTATCTAATTTAAGATGCTGATCTTTGCTTCTGTTGTAACGTGGTTAACTTTTGTAATACCATTGAAGCTAGCTAAACATAGCAGGATGTTTTGACTCTACAAACAAATTTTCGAACAGAGTTCTTTGAGTCGATTCCACTGGCCAGTTTAGATGGTTTCAGGAAGATATGTTCTAGGTTTCTAATTTTATCCAGATAGAGGTTATGCTAAGATGGTAATCTACCTTGGTTAGCAATAGCACCATGCCATGGTTACTGCATATTGATTTGTATACGAGTTCTGGTTACAATTACATGCATACATAGTTATCCTCGTTCTTCCCTTTGCCCAATCTTCTAAAATAGATCGAGGCTATCAGGGTAAGGCCGAAGGCATCGCCCAGTATCTAACATCATATTGATTAAGACTGCAGTGAACCATGCCTTTGTCAGAGGACCAAGACAATAGGTAATATACTGGCATGTCGTAGTAGTATACATCAGTTCTTTTGTTATAACGGCTTATAATTATCATCAGATTTTATCATTGTTCGTCACAAAACAGTATGTATATATCATAACTAAATTATCATTAGATAGCTGAAAAGAATGTCTCGCATCAGTTGTAATTGTAAATTTCTTTGTGTGCCAATATGCTATAAATGTTTAGCAAATGGTAATTCAATTAAGATTTTATTTTTCAATGACGAATGGCTCTACCCAACCACTGTCAATATCAGTGGACATTTTATTTATACTTTTGTCAACAACTCAACTAACTATTTTCTTATAAGGAAATTTCTCCTTTTGGAACTACACTGAAGGCCAATACAGAAAACAAAAAATGTTTTGTTCATATGTATTTATCCAGGAATTCTAAATATACTAAACCTAGCCAGGTTTAATTTATCAGGTTTTTTTGACTTTTTCCAATCAGTAAAAACCTGGCCAATGAGGACCTGCCACGTTATTTATTGGGGGATCTTGGAGGGTACATCTTCAGGTGGATCTAGCGATTTTGCATGAGATTGATTCTTCTTGTCAACCGGGCGGCATGGGTGGTGGCTGTCTTCGATTTTGTTTCTGTCGCCGCTTAAATCTCTATTCCCGGTGTTTCTGGACGCCTCTTGATTCGATCTCTTTCTTTCCTCAAGACTCCCGTCATCACCGCTGCGCCGCCGTATGCTCCTATAAATTCTCCTCTTTCCCATCATGATGCCGGCAACCTACGCGCATCCTCTTCAACCTAACCGCCGGTCCATGACTCACCCCTCCAGGCGATGACTCTGTCTTTCTTCTTCTCGGCCGGCGGCGCGGCCGATGTGGTCATGCAAGCAGGACAGGAAGCACGGCGACCTGTGTCTGTGCGGAGGCGAAACTCATGCCGTGGTGGCGCGCCGTCCCGTTGCCGTTTTCCATGTCCTCACCAGCACCGTGTGCCATGCGCTGCCGATCTTGACTTCGATCCCATCTTACTTATCGACGCCTCCAACTCGCGATCTCCCAGGCCGCCGGAGCCCTGCAGGCCTGTGTCACCTCGCCACCATCTCGACCTTGTGTTCGCCTACACCGTCAGTGCCTTGCCCTCAAGCGCCACCAGAGCCCTTGGCCCCGCGTCTTGGTACGTGGCGAGGTGCAGCCTGCTAGGCCGGAGCCGAAGCCGGCAATGGCTACAATGGCATCGACTTCTTAGGTGCGTGCTCTTATCCGCATGCCTCGAAACTAGCTTAGCTGCATCTTACACGTCCTTGGAGAGTACCGTACTGACGCCATGTCTCCATAGCTGCCAAACTGGGTGAACTGCCAAGCGTTGGAGCTTTTCCTTCTGCGTGTTATGGCACTGAGATTTCTACCAGGACTTGTGGCGTGAGAAGAGATGATAAGGAGAGAGAACTCAATGCGTTGCTTGCTTCATCCAGGTATATTTGTCACATTATCTTAAAGCAGTTCTTACTTCTTACTAGTGCAGTGCTTGCCTGATTTTTTTTCGTTTGCGGGAATGCTCGCCTAAAAAATGGGAACAGTAATGTTCCTTTCATGCTTCATTGTGATGTTATTAGTGACATTCCTTGCCTGATGTCACAATCAGAGGTGCAAGCAGGAGCCGGAGGCTTTGGGAGCATGCTATCATGGTTATGAACATGTATGGATTAGCAACTGGGATACAATCACTGTAGTATGAAATGCCTGGTGAACTGAATCAAGAATGGCCTAATTGGACCTTGCCTTTTATGTCACTAACAAGGACGATCTGCTGGGCGGCGTCAGGCCGTGTGGCACGCCGGTCAAGGAGTTCACCTTCGCCGCCGCGCTCATAGCATTTGGCATGCTTGGTGTCGTCACCCCGTCTTCATAGCCGTTGTCAGACCGTGTGGGCAGCGAGTACTCCCAACGTGAGGCGAATATCTCTCTATTTACTACTTCCTCATCCAAGGGAGTATCTATCTACCCCGATTTTATCATCGAACAAAAAAGAACTATCTATCTACCTCCGATTGAATTTTACAGTTGCTTTGCTAGCGAGAGTTGGTTCTGGACTGGGGAATTCAGAAGGGGTTTCCCCATGTAGGGAGTCATTTGTATTTTGCATCTTTGAGGCAACTTAAACTTTTCATTTCTATTGTTGGTCTGAATAAAAATCTATATGTCCGAAGTTCTCCGTGTCTGGCTGAACTGATTGTGTTCGTTTGTTAATTTATGCAGTTCTGTAGATAGATATTTAAGCCATTTCTGTAGGTAGATATTTGGTTATGCAGAATTGCTATATTTAAGCCGATATGTAGGGAGATACTTGGTTATGCAGAATTGTTGACCATAGAAAAGAGAGATTTAGAAAAAAAAAATTGTGTTAAGAAATTTGGAGGAAGCGTCCTATTTTTTCAGCCTGTAAAAGGTAAGATAGCTAATTCCAGGCCGTGCATGTTACTAGATAGCCCCCTCCCCCTCCCCCCGCCCCTTCTTTGCCATCACTATTTACCTACATTAAATTCAGACCATGATTTATCTGAAATGGATGCAAGAAAGCCCAATCCGGAAACAGGAAACTCTAACATCTTTAGTTTTTTTACCCCAATCAGGACAGTCTGCTGTTGTCACCAATGAGAAGCTAGCTAATCCTTCTTTCCAAGGAATTTTTTGTTGTATACTCGAGCTAAATATGTTCAGTATAAAAAAATCATCAGTAAGATTTCACCTGGCTAGAAGCCATTTCGAATAACAGTGTGGTCTTTCAAGTGCTCTAAACGAGCAAGGAATCAGATGTTAAAGTCTGTCTTTGGCTGAATGTACATGCTTTGATTGAAGTATAACCTTTTCATTTTCACTTAATTCGCTCCATATGTTTGATTAAGAAATAATTCAGAGTTAGCATGCTGAAGGAATTTACTATTTGAATGAATAGCCGTCTTTTTTTTAAGTCATGCTTGCATGATGTCCAGGTACTAACTGAATGGTTCAATTTTAGTGCAACTTGTACGCCCATGTTTCCTGTGGTCTGTGGCAACCTATGTACTGAAGTCCGTTTCTACAAAGGTACAAAGATTGTTCGACAAAGAACAAAGGTAGAATGGCATATTTGTCCTAGAAACTAAGAGTTTTAAACCGTTTTGGGTAATATGAGGTTGTGCCACTATTTTTATGTTGTATTAATCTGAGGGATTTCATTCATCAAGCCCCAGATAGAAGGGTCTAGGCTGGGCATGTTTGTTGTTGTTGATGGAATAGATCTTTGAGGCAAAAGCATGCGACGATTGACAATAAAGCGAAGAACTGATGCGGTGGATGAGAAGTCCAATTTTGTAGGTATTGAATACAAATTGTTTATAAAATGAAATAGAATGTTATTTGGCCCAACTGGACTATCCAGTGATTTTCTGTGTCATGTTCATCTTCACATGTATCTTACAATTGTTGTGTTTAGAGATGTTGAACTTTTCAATGATGAGAGCCTGGTGTGAAAAGGGACCAATATTGTTTTGTTAAAATACTGTTTAGTCGCGAAGTTCAGACAATGATCTAAACTTTACTTTGCTGGCTCCAATGTCAATTAACTGATCCAACATCTTCTGTTGATTTGTCTGCATTGATTTGTTTTCCCCCTTCGGGTGCTATGTTCCAGGCGAATGAAATCATGCCTTAATCAGACAAGCAATCGGGCAGGTGCTCTGCCTTTTCATTATAGTAGGGAGAAAATTGTACATAACTGAGAGGTTCAGCAAGAGAAAACAAAAGAAAAGGGGTCCAGTGCCTTGCTTATTGGCAATTATATATGTTGTTGTATAGTACGTAAATATTCTTATGTTGATGATTTTTCTTGAAAAATAGATTGGCACGTTTAGTTCGGTATTCATTTTGTGTCTGCGGCACTGCATTGTTTGTGTATATTGCTTTTTATGTCGACTAAAATAATCATAACTTTGGAACAATAAGGATGCTATGTGGGCTTGAGAAAATAGAGTGCAATACATGAAGGAAAAAACAATATTTTATTTCTTACGGCGATAGAGTAGATGATCTGCAGTGTTCTGGTTCGCCCTCCCAAGGGTTGGTACCCATGATAAAGTAGTAAATGACTTGACCAAATTCTTGAACTTGGTTGTGTGCTGGTGTTGGGCCAGTATACGGATCGCTGGATCTTAGTTCTCCCACTCCGTGGACTGCCTTAATCCTACTAGAGCAAAGCATGTTTTGTGCAGAACTTTCTACACTATTACACCTTACAGTATTAGGATATTTTCCAATAGTTATCAAGCTTTTCTTGTAGTTTCCTAGAACAAACTGCTATATAGTTTGATCATTTTACTTAGTATAACTGAGAAACACATCGTTTAATTTTACGTGGATTAGGATCGTGTTAGGAGGAAAAGGAATTTAGCTGGACATGCTTCTCAACCACAGCTTGATTTCGATGGTTTCTAAAAACCTCTCGAACTGAACATGCAGAGTATTGTTCCCAGCTTTTTCTGTAACTAGCACTGCCAATATTTGCATGTTTTCTCTGGAAGATGCAGCTCATGCTAAACTATATGGTTGATGTAGGTAAGTGGCACTGTGGAGAACTACCAATGTAAAGAGCCAAAATAGTGGATTTATTATATCTATGAGGATTTCAAACATTTTTGTTTTATTTTATGAACAGTAATGCTTCATTTGAACCTGTTATTGCAAAATTTTCTTTGTCATCCTGTTGTGACCTTAAAAATTGTACTCTTAACCGGTTTAGGTCTAACTGTATCGATACTTGGTGTAAGATGATTCACTAGATGAGTATGCATGCCCATACTGCATGCTTATTTTTGACTCGACGCATTGTGGTACGGATGGTCATCTTCTTTGATATGTGGACGAGTGAATCTAAGTTAAGATAAGTGTGTTGCTTTCCGTTCTAGATCGTCACAAGGCCATGTTCAGCTTCAGGGAACAAAAATGTCTCTTCACGGAAGTTGGTTCTGTAACTTCTTGTTCTGGGTAGATACATTTTCTGTCATGTTGTAATCTGGACAGTGTGGTTATTTATTTATGTCCATTCTAAGCGAATATTGTTGAATAAGATGCTTCTATGTATCAGTTGTGCCATATTTTCTTTCCCTTTGGTTCATATCCCTCTCGGAGGTTATCTTCACCGTTCCATTTAGCCTTTTATTTGATTTAAATAATCACTATTAAACATTTCTCTGCCTGCCGCTGTTGATTTTTGAGCTTTGCATTTTTCCCTGCCCTCCTATGGCTCATGGAACTTTTATAGTGAGCCATAATATTTTCAACTAACCAGGTTTAATATCTCAACTGTCTATATCATTTTTTCTTTCTCTCGACAAATAAAAGTTATGCCTTATTGGCAGCTGATTTAATTATGTAAGTAAAATGTAGGAAAGAAAACTGAATTCCTTACATAACATATCAACAGGCGCGGCGTGTCGCCGCGCGGGCATGCTAGTTGATGTACTAATTCGGGAATAGTTCAAAGAGGAGAGCAATGAACTTCATTCTTAAAGCCAAGTTTCTTGTTGGTGAGAGGGTCTATAGAAAGTACTAATTGTAGGGAAAAGGGTTCAGGTTCTAAATAAAATGCATTTGCCTTGTCAAAAATACATACATACATTTAGAAATCACAAGGCTCGATCATTATTCACGAAATTAAAGAAATCACATGATTTGTTCATGGGCACATGTCCTTTTAACTCATATATACACGTAGCCAGGGGTATTCACACACACAATGAGAGAGGGGGTGGTAGAAAAATTAGCAGACCTGGATGAACGGTGATCAGGCGGACCGTAGGCATGGCGGCAGGTTGAATCCTAGCTTGGCGCTCGAATATAAATTGTAGGTTCCCACATTTGTCGTCCAGTTTTTTAACTGCTGTCTCATCCTGCTGTTTATTCGCTCATCCCGCTCATTTATAGAATGGTACTGTTATCTCATCCTGCTCATTTGTTGTCCAGTTTTTCCAAAACAAAGGCCTTAAGCTACTGTTTTCCTCATTCCTTCCGTCAGTATACTTTGTATAGTATATTTGGATGGATGGTCTGATATGGATTTTTGTGGTAAGTAGTTAAATCACTCTTACGTGTCGTAAATCTGTGTTGGTCTGTTCTGAAAAATGGCCAACTAAATAGCTTCTGCCACTTTTGGTTAGATTCAGGGGCAAATTAATCCGTACTCATACAGATCATAATGCAATTCAGACTGTGTGAACTGTAATATATGAACAATTATTATTTGCCTTGAGTTATTTTGTTCAAATACTCTAAGCCCATGATGTATCCTTAGTAACACAAAGTACCATTGTTCTTCTAGGAAGTGGATTAGTTTGCAGGAGGTACGTTCACACAGGCCATTCAGATTTTCAGACTGAATTAGGGGCATACAGTGACGAAATGAAAAATGTTATCAGGTGAGCTGACTTTACCCATGACTATCGAGCTATAACACAAATTTGTAGGTACCTTACATTATGAAATATTTTCTCACCATTTTGAAATTACAAAGTGCAGTTAATTGCAGATGATGTGCCTTGTGGAAGAACCGAACACTCATATTTTGTACTTAGAATTTAGAAATAAGTTTTTGGTTGGTTTAGATCAGTAATACTACTTGAGGCAGCCTTTTGAAAATTTATGTAAGATGACCCGAGTACCAATTGAAGTGTTTTTGTATTCACATTCATGTATATGTAGCTCTGATAAGTGTTGGTTTGTTTAGTTTTCCAATACCATAGCTGATGTTTTCTTTATAGAATGTGATGAAACTAAGCATATCCAAAGCAGCATTTAGAATTACTCAACTCTGACAAGCTTCAACAAATTTAACTTTATAATGACAAGGAAGTCGAGGACTGCGTAATTTCTATTACATATGGATGTTGTTTAACCATATATTTGTTGGCCACTGTTTCTTAAATAGTTAGCTAGCCCTTGCCGTGTTATTGTTGTTTAACCATATATTTGTTGGCCACTGTTTCCTAAATAGTTAGCTAGCCCCTGCCGTGTTGTTTAACCATATATTTTTTGGCCACTGTTTCTTAAATAGTTGGCTTGTTTTACCCTGCCGTGTAATCTGTTGAGCCTTTTGATGCTCTATTTGATTTCCGATCCATTATTTGTGCCTGATTGAGCTTACCGGTGCTACTACCAAATACTTATGTACATGGCAACTCGAATAGAGTTTCAACTATCTAAATTTTCATAAGACTGGATCAGATGCAATGTTAAACGACTATAAATTTGATGGCGTGTGCATACACTATGCTATTTTATATATTTGCAATGCTTCAATGATTGTATTACCGGATTGGATATGACTATATTCGGCAGCGGGTGCTGCCGGGTGCGGCAAGCCGCATTTCCTAACTAGTGGAGAAGATTGGCAAGGGATAAGGCTCTGAGGGGAGGGTGTGGGCGGACACCATGGCCCACAAGGACGGGGGCATGTGTTGTGCGGGAGAGGCAGTTGATGCGAGAAAGAAATCAGATAGTTGGTTTTTGACATTTTCCATATGAGAAAAGTATGTTTTTGCTCCCTCAAGTTTCCTAAAAGTATAGACTTGGCCCCTCAAAATTTTTTGGTACATATTTGGTCCTTCAAGTCTCAAAACCGGTTGAGTTTAGTCCAAAACCAGGTTTTGACCACTTTAACCGGTTTAACCGCCTAGATTTTGATCGGGTTTGACCGGATGAACAGTAAATTAGAAAAAAACTTAAAAAATCTTAAATTTGCACGCGCCTTTCACACCGGAGCATATTGAACCCCAAAATATTTCAGATTTTTTTGATTTCGTTTGCTATTTTTTTCAAATTTATTGTTCACTAGAGTAGATTTTTTTTTGTTTTTTGTCCACGGGCTCCTCGAATGTCGAAAGACAATGAAAATTGGCATGCACCTTGCACATGTAAGCATATTGGTGACATTGTTAGTTTCTTTTTTGAAATTTACTGTTCATCCGGTCAAACCCGGTCAAAGTGGTCAAAATCTGGTTTTGGACTAAACTTATCTGGTTTTGAGACTTGAAGGACCAAATGTGTAAAAAAACCTTGAGGGAACAAGTCTATATGTTTGGGAAACTTGAGGGACAAAAACATAATTTTTTCTTTATTTGTGTTGACAAAAAATATTCGAAATCTCTGTATAAGGAGGTACTCCCTCTGTCCCATAATATAAGAATGTTTTGACACTAGTGTAGTGTTTAAAACTTTTTTATATTATGGGACGGAGGGAGTAGTAGCTACCCACTGAGCTCAGCTCCACTCTACCCCATGTCCACGCGCCAGCTACCTACCTACTGTCTTGCTATGCTCCGCCCGTGCCAGGCGGCGGAGCCATGGCGGCGACGACGCTCCGCTTCCCGCCGCTCCTCTCGCCACGCGCTACGCCAACCACCACGGCCGCCACCTGCACCCGGATAACGGCGTCAGCCACCCTCAGTGTCGCCGTGCAGCCCGAATCTGCCCTCACCTCTGCCTCCATCTCCACCTCCGACAGGCCGCCGGAGTTCTCGCCGCCGGCTGGGTTCGCGCCTCCGGTGCCCAGATGCTTGGCTATCAAGGATGGCCAGCTCAGAAGCGTCGCGGGCGCCGCCCTCGCCGTGTCTTTCCGCCTCGGCACCGGCCTCTTCGACCAAGGGTTCGATTTCATGCAATCCTTCTCCAGTTGGCTCCCATGGCCATATAACACCTGTCATCTCTCACCTCATTCCGGATAGAGTTACTCATCTTCTGTACGCGGATGATATACTATCATTATGGTTGAGCTTAATGACTCATGCATTGCCCATCTCAAGTTCATTTTCTCTGTTTTGAGGCCTTGTCGGGGCTAAAAATTATTTTCTCTAAGAGCGAAGTCATAGTTACTGGTGTGGATGATACAGAGGCTCTGAGAGTGGCTCGTCTTCTCAATTGTAAGAGCATCTCCAGCCGCGGCCCCAACAGCTCCCCAGGCGACTTTTTCGGCGCCGGCGCCAAAATTACGGCCCAGTCGCGCCCCTAGGACGACGAAAAGCGCCGATTCCACTACTGGAATCAGCTACTTTGCCATCTGCCAGCTCTTTGCCATTAGCTACCCAAAAGCAGACGTCAAAGAACTGGCTGATGGCAAAGAAAGTCTTTGCCATCAGCCAGTTCTTTGCCGTCGGCTAGCAGACGGCAAAGAGGGAGGGGGCCCCACTGAGGAGCTGCTTCAAAAATACTTAACGCCCCCCCTCTTTGTCGTCTGCTAGCAGACGGCAAAGAGCAAAAAAGCGGACGACAAAGAGGGCGAACGGCAAACATTTAACTTATCTAACGGCGCGCCCCACCCCGCCCCTCTCTCTCTGTTTCTCTCCCTGCTCCCACACGCACGCCGCCGCCCCCACCACTCGCCGCCGCCCGGTCGCCCCACCGCCCCGCCGCCCCACCGGCCCCCCGCCCCGTCGCCCCACCGGCCCCCCGCCCCGTCGCCCCCGCCGTCCTGTCGTCTCGGCGCCACCGCGCCCCACCTCCCCGCCTCGTCGCCACTGCCGCCCGGCGCCGTCGCCCCACCGGCCCCCCGCCCCGTCGCCCCCGCCGTCCTGTCGTCTCGGCGCCACCGCGCCCCACCTCCCCGCCTCGTCGCCACTGCCGCCCGGCGCCGTCGCCCCACCGGCCCCCCGCCCCGTCGCCCCCGCCGTCCTGTCGTCTCGGCGCCACCGCGCCCCACCTCCCCGCCTCGTCGCCACTGCCGCCCGGCGCCGTCGCCCCACCGGCCCCCCGCCCCGTCGCCCCCGCCGTCCTGTCGTCTCGGCGCCACCGCGCCCCACCTCCCCGCCTCGTCGCCACTGCCGCCCGGCGCCGTCGCCCCACCGGCCCCCCGCCCCGTCGCCCCCGCCGTCCTGTCGTCTCGGCGCCACCGCGCCCCACCTCCCCGCCTCGTCGCCACTGCCGCCCGGCGCCGTCGCCCCACCGGCCCCCCGCCCCGTCGCCCCCGCCGTCCTGTCGTCTCGGCGCCACCGCGCCCCACCTCCCCGCCTCGTCGCCACTGCCGCCCGGCGCCGTCGCCCCACCGGCCCCCCGCCCCGTCGCCCCCGCCGTCCTGTCGTCTCGGCGCCACCGCGCCCCACCTCCCCGCCTCGTCGCCACTGCCGCCCGGCGCCGTCGCCCCACCGGCCCCCCGCCCCGTCGCCCCCGCCGCCCTGCCGTCTCGGCGCCGGCCCCCCCCCCCCCCCGCGCCCCATCGCCCCGGGCCCGACGCCGCCGCCCCAGGCCGCCCCGCCCCCCTCCTCCACCGGCCACCTCCTCCACCGGCCCAGGTGAGCTCTACCTCCTCTGTTTTTCCGTTATTTTTGTTTTTTAGTTTTAGGTTTATGTTTAGTTTAGATTTAGTTTTAGTTTTAGTTTTAGTTTTAGATTTAGGTTTAGTTTTAGGTTTAGTTTTAGGTTTAATTCAGTTTTAGGAAAGAAGAAGAAGAAGAAAAAACAGGAGAGGAGGAGAAGAAGAAGAGGAAAAAGGAAAGGAAGAAGAAGAAGAGGAGGAGGAGAAGAAAAAAGAAGAAGAGGAAGAAGAAGAAGAAAAAAGAGGAGAGGAGGAGAAGAAGAAGAGGAAAAAGGAAAGGAGGAAGAAGAAGAAAAGGAAAAAAGAGGGAAAAAAACCCGACCCGACACGGCACCCTGACCCCGACCCGGCACCCCGACACGACACCCCAACCCCGAGACCCCGACCCCGACACCCCTACCCCGACCCCGACACCGACACCCCGACTCCGAGCCTGGCCCGACACCCCGACC
>LR880972.1:46353143-46365990 GCA_904067115.1 Aegilops sharonensis | reverse complement strand
AACCGAACCGGTATCTAATACCCTGGTGCTACTAGGAGTACTAGTAAAGTACACAATAACTTAATGTATATCCAATATACTTCTATCGACCTTGCCAGCCTTCTCATCTACCAAGTATCTAGGGTAATTCTGCTCCAGTGGCTGTTCCCCTTATTACAGAAGCACTTAGTCTCGGGTTTGGGTTCAACCTTGGGTTTCTTCATTAGAGCAGCAGCTGATTTGCTGTTTCATGAAGTATCCCTTCTTGCCCTTGCCCTTCTTGAAACTAGTGGTTTCACCAACCATCAACAATTGATGCTCCTTCTTGATTCCTACTTTCGCGGTGTCAAACATCGCGAATATCTCAAGGATCGTCATATTTATCCCTGATTTGTTATAGTTCATCACGAAGCTCTAGCAGCTTGGTGGCAATGACTTTGGAGAAACATCACTATCTCTGGAAGATCAACTCCCACTCGATTCAAGTGATTGTTGCACTCAGACAATCTGAGCACAAGCTCAACGATTGAGCTTTTCTCCCTTAGTTTGCAGGCCAAGAAAATCGTCGGAGGTCTTATACCTCTTGACGTGGGCACGAGCATGAAATCCCAATTTCAACCCTCGAAACATCTCATATGTTCCGCGACGTTTCGAAAAACATCTTTGGTGCCTCAACTCTAAACCGTTTAACTGAACTATTACGTAGTTATCAAAACGTGTATGTCCGATGTTCGCAACATCCACAGACGACGTTTGGGGTTCAGCACACTGAGTGGTGCATTAAGGACATCAGCTTTTTTCTGTCCGCATAATCGCTACTGTCAACTTTCAACTATATTTTCTCTAGGAACATATCTAAACAGTGGAACTAAAGCGCGAGCTTACGACATAATTTGCAAAGATCTTTTGACTATGTTCAGGATAATTAAGTTCATCTCACGAACTCCCACTCAGATAGATATCCCTCTAGTCATCTAAGTGATTACATGATCCGAGTCAACTAGGCCGTGTCCGATCATCACGTGAGACGGACTAGTCATCATCGGTGAACATCTTCATGTTGATCGTATCCTCCATACGACTCATGCTCGACCTTTCGGTCTCTTGTGTTCCGAGGCCATGTCTGTACATGCTAGGCTCGTCAAGTTAACCTAAGTGTTTCGTGTGTGTAAATCTGGCTTACACCCATTGTATGTGAACGTAAGAATCTATCACACCCGATCATCACGTGGTGCTTCGAAACGACGAACTTTCGCAACGGTGCACAGTTAGGGGGAACACTTTCTTGAAATTTTAATGAGGGATCATCTTATTTACTACCGTCGTTCTAAGCAAATAAGATGCATAAACATGATAAGCATCACATGCAATCAAATAGTGACATGATATGGCCAATATCATTTTGCTCCTTTTGATCTCCATCTTCGGGGCTCCATGATCATCATCGTCACCGGCATGACACCATGATCTCCATCATCGTGTCTCCATGAAGTTGTCTCGCCAACTTATTACTTCTACTACTATGGCTATCGGTTAGCAATAAAGTAAAGTAATTACATGGCGTTTGTTCAATGACACGCAGGTCATACAATAAATTAAGACAACTCATATGGCTCCTGCCGGTTGTCATACTCATCGACATGCAAGTCATGATTCCTATTACAAGAACATGATCAATCTCATACATCACATATCATTCATCACATTCTTCTTGGATATATCACATCACATAGCATACCCTGCAAAAACAAGTTAGACGTCCTCTAATTGTTGTTTGCATGTTTTACGTGGCTGCTATGGGTTTCTAGCAAAAACGTTTCTTACCTACGCAAAACCACAACGTGATATGCCAATTGCTATTTACCCTTCATAAGGACCCTATTCATCGAATCTGTTCCGACTAAAGTGGGAGAGACAGGCACCCGCTAGCCACCTTATGCACCAAGTGCATGTCAGTCGGTCGAACCTGTCTCACGTAAGTGTACGTGTAAGGTCGGTCCGGGCCGCTTCGTCCCACAATACCGTCGAAACAAGATTGGACTAGTAACGGTAAGCATATTGAAAAAAATCAACGCCCACAACTACTTTGTGTTCTACTCGTGCAAAGAATCTACGCAATAGACCTAGCTCATGATGCCACTGTTGGGGAACGTAGCAGAAATTCAAAATTTTCCTACGTGTCACCAAGATCTATCTATGGAGAAACCAGCAACGAGGGGAAGGAGAATGCATCTACATATCCTTGTAGATCGCTAAGCGGAAGCGTTCAAGAGAACGGGGTTGAAGGAGTCGTACTCGTCGTGATCCAAATCACCGGAGATCCTAGTGCCGAACGGACGGCACCTCCGCGTTCAACACACGTGCAGCCCGGTGACGTCTCCCATGCCTTGATCCAGCAGGGAGAGAGGGAGAGGTTGAGGAAGACTCCATCCAGCATTAGCACAACGGCATGGTGGTGATGGAGGAGCGTGGCAATCCTGCAGGGCTTCGCCAAGCACCGCGGGAGAGGAGGAGGGAGAGAGGCAGGGCTGCGCCAACAGGAGAAGAAACTTCGTGTGTTGGGCTGCACCTTTGCCTCCACTATATATAGGGGAGAGGGGGATGCGCCCCCACCTAGGTTTCCACACCCGAGGGGCGGCGGTCAGCCCTAGATCCCATCTAGGGGGGCGGCCAAGGGGGGGGGAGAGGGGGAAACTTGCCCCCCAAGCAAGGTGGGGCGCCCCCTCCCCAAACCCTAGGCGCCTTGGGCCCTTGTGGGGGGGCGCACCAGCCCACCTGGGGCTGGTCCCCTCCCACACTTGGCCCATGCTGCCCTCCGGGGATGGTGGCCCCACTTGGTGGACCCCCGGGACCCTCCCGGTGGTCCCGGTACGTTACCGATAAAACCCGAAACTTTTCCGGTGACCAAAACAGGACTTCCCATATATACATCTTTACCTCCGGACCATTCCGGAACTCCTCGTGACATCCGGGATCTCATCCGGGACTCCGAACAACATTCGGTAACCACATACAAACTTCCTTTATAACCCTAGCGTCATCGAACCTTAAGTGTGTAGACCCTACGGGTTCGGGAACCATGCAGACATGACCGAGACGTTCTCCGGTCAATAACCAACAGCGGTATATGGATACCCATGTTGGCTCCCACATGTTCCACGATGATCTCATCGGATGAACCACGATGTCAAGGACTCAATCGATCCCGTATACAATTCCTTTGTCTAACAGTATTGTACTTGCCCGAGATTCGATCGTCGGTATACCGACACCTTGTTCAATCTCGTTACCGGCAAGTCTCTTTACTCGTTCCGTAACACATCATCCCGCGATCAACCCCTTGGTCACATTGTGCACATTATGATGATGTCCTACCGAGTGGGCCCAGAGATACCTCTCCGTTTACACAGAGTGACAAATCCCAGTCTCGATTCATGCCAACCCAACAGACACTTTCGGAGATACATGTAGTGCACCTTTATAGCCACCCAGTTACGTTGTGACGTTTGGTACACCCAAAGCATTCCTACGGTATCCGGGAGTTGCACAATCTCATGGTCTAAGGAAAAGATACTTGACATTAGAAAAGCTTTAGCATACGAACTACACGATCTTTGTGCTACGCTTAGGATTGGGTCTTGTCCATCACATCATTCTCCAAATGATGTGATCCCGTTATCAACGACATCCAATGTCCATGGTCAGGAAACCGTAACCATCTGTTGATCAACGAGCTAGTCAACTAGAGGCTTACTAGGGACATGGTGTTGTCTATGTATCCACACATGTATCTGAGTTTCCTATCAATACAATTATAGCATGGATAATAAACGATTATCATGAACAAGGAAATATAAAAATAACCAATTTATTATTGCCTCTAGGGCATATTTCCAACATAGTGTCAGGTATTCAATTTTTTTATGTTGTACTTGATGATGATACACTTAAGTGATATACATATTATTTTTCATGTCGGTACTTTTTTTATGTTGTACTAATTTCGTTTATTCTTTGTCATGGCAGGTGTTGAAAGATGGTGGGCGCTGGTCGGGAGCGCGCCGAGGCCCCTTCTTCGTCGGCGCGTGGTGCGAGGTCTTCCATTCCACACGCACCTCTCTGCCGAGCGTTGCTGGACAGTATGGCGACACCGCCGGGCCCTTCTTTGTCGACCGCGGTGCCCAGCAGGGGATGAGGTAAGAAGAAGAGAGGAGGTGGAGCACGTGGTCGCGGGAGAGGAGGTAGGGTGACTCTTACGGCGCCTTCCTCGCTGCCGCCCCCAGCTGTTTCACCCGAGCACGTGACTGCTAGGGTGGACTCGTGTGAGGAGGAGGCTACACGGACTCCGGTCCACGAGCCTCCGATCCACGGGTCTTCGGCCCACGAGCCTCGGGTCGACGGGCCTTCGGCCCACGAGAGTTGGGCCCATGAGACCCCGGAGGAGCACACGTCTGGATGGGGTACTTGGTCGGGTCAGCCTGAGGAGCCGAGTGGCCATGCTGATGATGGCGGGGAGCCGACTGATTTTGAGGAGGAGGGGGAGGAGGTGGGCAACGTCTACCAGCGTGGTGCTACACGGCTCCCGTCCGTGCCGGCGACCCGCGAGCAGAGGTGGTTGATTTTCCCTGATGGGGAGAGGTAATCGCATTTAATCTTTTTGTACCTTCTGCATTCACGTTTCTTCAAATAACTAATGTGTTGGCCTTGTCATGCTGCAGGGGTTGGGACCACCATGAAAGTGTCCGCCGGCCCAACTCCGTCCTTGGAGTTCTGATTCGGCAAAACTTTCCGGGGTTTGTCACGTTGCCTGGTGAGGGTCAGCTTCCAGAGGTTGGATTGAGTTGGGAGCACTACTTGGCTGCCCCGGCCCCGCCGGGTGAGATTATCGACGGTGTCTTGTGCAAGACGAGGGCAGGCGTGGTGATCAGAAAGTTCTGGGTAATTTCTCCTTTACACAATTTAAAATCTTCAACTAGCTAGTTATTAATTGTACTAATCAATATTGTCTCATTTGATTGCAGACATTCTACAGGTGTGAGGAGGGATACGAGGAGGCGGCAGATGTTATCCACAAGGAGTGCAAGCGCCTACTTCAGAACTTACGGCATGAGGCTCGGGTGCAGGCTGTTCGAGACTACTACGTCGGGCGTGGTATAAAGAAGCCCAAGCAGGAGTGCCGCGATAAGTTCTTGAGTAAGGAGCAGTACATGAAGGTAATTCTTAAGGCCTTGTACTTACTTCCTTCATTTAGTAATTCATAGCCGTATAGCTGAAGTTTCTATTTGCTAACTTAGGCCCCTCCGAGATGGTGTGTGGATCGGATGGATTGTTGGGAGGTGTTGGTCAATGCGTGGTGCTCAAAAGAATGGCGGGCCACCCACAACGAGGCCAAGGACAAACGTGCCCAAATGGAAGGTGTGCCACACCACCAAGGCAACTCCAACTTATTTCAGTACAGGCGGAACTGGGTATGTGGTTTGCTTCATGATTCATGCAATTCATTCATCATGCTAGCTTTAGCCCTTTAATTACTAATTTACTTTGTTTCTCTCTTTCAGGCACGCTACAATAAGGCGGATAAGGTGCCAGAGGTGTACGACCTGTATGTCATGGCCCACACTGGCCCTTACAAGAAAGTCAAGGCATTCTCTGCGTCTGACCTCGATGATCCAAAGAACTTCACCAACATCTCCGCCCACGACAAGCTCGTGCAATATAGAGATCAGGGGAAGGCGAGGAAAGGGGAGGACTTTAACCCGAGCCAGGGTCCATTGATACACAGTTGCTGATGATATCTGGTGGCGGGAGGTCCCATGGCTCCATAGCCATGGGAGATGGACTTATCTGTTGTCCTAGCACTCTCCCGGAGATCAAGGCGCGCCAGTCGAGCTCCGCTCCTGAGATAAGGCCTCGTGAACGGCCAGTCCAACTCGCCTTCAAGGTTAGTTATACGTACTCAGCTATCTTTCTCCATTACATTGTGTGTGCTTCCATCAATGATTACAAATGGTCATGTGAGTGGTGTTGCAGGCTACTATACAGAGTGAGAGAGATAGAACGGAGAAACTTCTGGCGGAGGCGGCGGAGAGGCAGCGGGAGTTGGAGGAGAGGACGACAAAGATGTTGGAGAAGGAGAGGGCACGGAATGACATGCAGGCAAGGGCCATGTACGAGCTCCTTGTGGTAAGTTTCTTCTGTAGATTACTTGCTAGTCTTAACATTTGAGTCTCATTACTAACTAGTATGACTCTGTTATGAAAACCAAATGTGCAGTCTGTGTGCGAGAAGTCCGGTCAGACCGCTCCGCCGATGCCAGTGATTGCTCCTGGGAGCACGGTGAGTTTAATTTGAATGGACATTACTTGCTAGTCTTAACATTTGAGTGTCATAATGCTAACGAGACATTGGAAAAGATCTTTGGTGCAGCTTAACTCCAGAAACGCATCGCACGATCCTTCTCCAGCTACCTGCACGAGCCAGCCCGCTCCTACACCTCCCTGATCACGGTAAGTTTCTCTAGACTTAGACTTAGCTTTATTTCCTCCAATATGCTTACCATAATGACCTAGAGTTAGCTTCTTTTCCTTTAAAATGACTTAATAAGCTTACTTATGTCAAAAATTTCATAATTAGCTTAGTTAGCTCATAAACGATTCATTTTACCTAAGTTAGCTCTAAAATGACTCATTTTACCTTAGTTAGCTTACAAGTGATCCAATTTATCCAAGTTAGCTCTAAAATGACCCATTTTACGTAGATTAGCTCCTAAATGATCCATTTTACCTACGTTAGCTTTAAAATGACCCATTTCACCTAGGTTAGCTCCAAAATGACCCATTTCACCTAGGTTAGCTCCAAAATGACCCATTTCACCTAAGTTAGCTAAAAAACTATCTATTTCACCTTAGTTAGCTCAAAAACATGGCATTTCACCTTAGTTAGCTCATAAACGACCCATTTCAACTAAGTTAGCTCCAAAATGATCCATTTCACCTAGGTTAGCTCATAAATGATGCATTTGACCTAGGTTAGCTCATAAACGACCCATTTCACCTAGGTTAGCTCATAAACGACCCATTTCACCTAGGTTAGCTCATAAACGATCCATTTCACCTAACTTAGCTCATAAACGATCCATTTCACCTAACTTAGCTCATAAACGATCCATTTCAACTAATTTAGCTCATAAATGATCCAGTTCACCTAAGTTAGCTAATAAATGGCATATACTTCTTCTTCTAGTCTTCTTCTTCTTCTTCTATTCTTTTTCTAACTTTCTTATCTGTCATTTTGCAGGTTTCATTCACTTCACGGAAGCCAGCACCCTATGATGGATTGCTTGTTTTTTCCTTTGATGCACTTCTTGTATTCTGCTCGCTTGCTATGATGAAACTAGATTGCTATGATGAAACTTTGCATATTGTAATATGTATGGATAGATGGGACTATGTGCAACCTACTATGTATGTATGGATGGATATATATGTGCTGGATATTTATTATGTTGGATATATATGTGCTGGATATTTATGTGATGGATATATAAGTGATGTGATATATTTGCTGTGATAATTGTTGGATATAAGAAAAACAGAATAAAAAAGAGGCAGTACAGGCTCTTTGCCGTCCGCGGCAGACGGCAAAGACCCCTTTGCCGTCGGTGGCAGACGGCAAAGGGGACACGTGGCGGCCACCTGTGCTTCCTCAAAGATGAGCCATTTGGCAAATTTCCCTACCCTGGCGGACGGCAAAGTTAAGCTGATGGCAAAGACTTTGCCTTTGCCGTCCGCCGTGGCTGACGGCAAAACACAGCGGGCGCTGACGCATTGCTGACGTCAACTGGCGGACGGCAAAGAGGCGCTCAAATTTGCCGTCCGCTGGCTGACGGCAAAGGCCGTCGTTAGCCGCCTAACGGACTAACGCAAGCGGACGTCTAGTATTTTGCCGTCACTCCTCTTTGCCGTCCGCTGCTGTACTCTTTGCCGTCCGCCATAAAAAGCATACGACAAAGGGCATGTTTGCCGACCCTGTCTTTGCCGTCACTATTTGCCGTCCGCCGCTGACGGCAAAGCTCTTTGCCGTCCGCCGTCCCTGGCTTTGCCGTCCGCTGTGGCAGATGGCAAAGTAGCTGATTCCTGTAGTGTTCGGCCCTTTTTTCCGCCCGGCGGCCGCAGGCCGAACCCGGCACGCTGGGGGGCGCTTGGGGGCTCCGGCGCAAGGGAAAAGCGCGGCTGGCCTCCCACCCCCGCGCTCTCGGCCGCAACTAGGTATATCCCGGCGCCACCCCGCCGCCCATCACCGGTAGATAGCCATTCCCCACCGGAAAAATAGCAGAGGTTCGCCGCGACAGCCCCTCCGACACCAGCTGGGCCGGTGTGCGGTATTATAACGGCGTCACGGGGAGGAGCGCCCATATTCAAGCCCCGGGGATGTAGCCATGATGATGAACCTCGTTAACAAATCTTGGTGTGTGCCTCGTGTGATTGTTTGGTCCTCGGTAGATCAATGAGTGCCTCGGATTATTCTAACAAGCTCCTTGATGACCAACCTTGTGGCCTCCTCGGCCTCCTCCTTTAGTAGGACGGCGGTGGAGGTGGAGCGGAGAGTGTGTGGTGGTGCACGGGGCGCACCCTGGAAGGAGTACCGGCGGTGCTGGTCGTGCTTGGTGGCGAATCACGCTTCCCAGTTTGGTGAGTCCACCGCGTACATTCGGATGTGACGGAGCTTAGTCAGGAGGTGAATACGACGACCATGGATCTCCGCCAACCGCACGCGGTCTGAGACCAGCATCACCGGCACCGGCACCCTGTCGAGGTTGAGATGCCACCCATGCGATAGGTTGACATTGGGCCACGGCACCGGCACGCCGTGCTCCCAGAAGTACCGACAGAGGTGGACTGACACGAATAGGTGAAAGCATGCTCTCGACTTAGTACCTGGCAGCGCCATGGTTAGGTTGGCTGCATCGCGGCACCCCGACGAGCCGCCGGCCTCGGGGCCATGCTTGCCAGGCTTCATGGTGGGCGGCCGGCTAGGGCTGGTGTCCGGCTGGCATTTAAAAGGATGTGCATGGACTGGTTTGTGTTGCTGACTTGTCAGCCCGAGCGCACACGTGAATTACATAGGACTGGTGGGAGGTAGTTAGAGGGCCTACGTGCGGGCCCGAGGCAGACACGGTGCGTCTGTCCCATGTCTATGTGGATGCAATCTGGCCTAAATTTGTTGTGGAATTGCATCCATAAAGCCATATGGTGGACATAATTTGAGTTCGCACCCTCGCGTTGGGCCGTGGTTTTTGGGCTCGTGGACCCAAACAGCCACAACCAGACCAAATGGGTCAACGCACTGGAGTTACCGTAAGCTCCTCGCAAAATCTCCTCGTACAGCACCAGCTCTTGGATTACAACTTTTCGAAGCCCTTCTGCCCGTTAGTGACACCAAATGGTCACTGCTTTCCCAACACTTTACTCACACCACCTCATACAACATGCTTTTGTAAATGAGATTATGCATGAAGCGATCGGCTCTTCCCTGCATCATAGACTAACCTCTGTTGCTACAGAGGAACTTGCTGCGCTACGTGTTTTACTACAGGGAGTGCTCCTCAACATCGGCAAGATAGAAGAACTCTGGTTGGTGGCAAAAGCTTGTCAACAAAAATGCTTACTCTACAATGTACCAATCGGTGATGATCCCGCACTGGTTCAGGTCAGGTCCTCCAATGTCCCAAACAAGATCAAGGTTCTTGGATGGCTACCCCAACATGAGAGATTAAACACGAGCAAAAGTTTAGTGAAAACGAAGATTGTTGACTCCGTGAAATGCCCCCTATGCTTGCAAGCACCTGAAGAGTGCACCCACCTCTTCTTGCTCCCTATGCTTGCTGTCCTAACTAATAATTGGTAACACGTCATGCATTGCACAAGCGCTTGATTTAATCTATCAACTGAACCTACTCATAGAGGAAAAGTTACCATGCACAACTAATATTTTTCAGATGAATTTGTAGACAAACTAAATGACGGGATGTCTTTCATGCCCAAAGGTTTTAAAACTCCTTCAAAGCAAGAGATCACAGAAGGAATCAGAATGAATGAACTTGTCAGTTCTCTCTAATATCTCAACTTGCACCATCATACAACAAAAGTTGTATTGTGGATATGATAACTAGACCATCAAGATGTTGTTTGGTAGATAAAAGTGGTATTTTGGTCCCCGATTAAATAAGCAGAGGGCAGTATAGTGCAAACATGAATGAATAATGTGAAATATGGAGGGTATATATTGAGCCCAACACCATCGAAGAAACTTGACAAGCATGTGGCATGTATGACAATGAGTAACATGCATGCCTTATGAGCTATATTTCAAATAAGATTGTTATTTCTGGGTGCAAAAAACCTATACATCCGGGAAGCATGTGACAGGACTTTGTCCATGGTCTGTCACACTATTCAGATAATCTTCCTTAGACTTGATTATATATTAGCTAAATAAAATATAAAGTATCAGATGCAAACTTCAAAAGTACTTATACAAATACACAGAAAGTTAACGGCAATAGAAAAACCCAAATGATAAGTGCCACACGTCAGGTGTGTGGCACTCCGGCCTTGCCGTTTTTCGATAGCAATTCCAGTCACTCAAGGGTGACAAATTTCAGTGCCACACGGCAAGTTTTTGTCAAAAATAAACTGAAGCACGAAAGTTTTCATGCTTGACAACTAAAGTTATCATCCTCGCGCCACTAACTTGCCATAAAGAACGTTCGGAGTTGCCAAGTTCACCAAGCGTTCACATATACACATTAAGTAATTTGGAAGCCTTTATGATTTAGTGTTTATGGAACGACAGAACATCCTGCCCCTTCACCCCCGTGAGCATGTCGATGTTTACCATCTTGATTGACACCGCAAACCACACATTCCACGTCGTTGAGTCAGCAGTGCTTTCAGGTACGATCGCTGGCATGTCACAACAGGTGAGCAGCGGCGCGTCCATGGTTTAACTATCTCAGTAATCTTTCATAGACTTGATTATATACTACTCCCTCCGACCTCGGCTGGGAGGCATCTACCTCATCCCAATCACAAGGAGAGGTTCACCATGATGGGGGTCAGGTACTTTAATTCTTTGCGTTCCGGAAAGAATGAAATGCATAGGGGACCATCCTTTTTTTGCGGCATGCTCTCTGATTTACGGATTCGAAGGGGGCCAACGTTTTTCAACACTAGTGTAGTGTCAAAGAACGTCTTATATTATGGGACGGAGGGAGTAGTTAAATAAGATTCAAAGTATCAAACACACCCGCGGACTTCGAAAGAACTTATCCAAATAGGCAGGAAATCAACGGCAATTAAAAACTGCACCTTTTCTGGCCAAGTAAAAAATTGTTCTTTGCGGGTTACAAAAAACCAGCAAAGTAGTTTTACATGTAAATGATCTAACCAAAATACCACAGCAACTGGTCGGCTGCCACAAGGAGAAATCTTGAATGTAGTGCAAAATGAGGTATAGAAGAAAAATCACCAAATCTAAGTGTCTTAACAATTTAGCTGTTTATGGCACGGCAGGACTTCCTAACCTGCCCATTCGTCCCCGTGAGCACCTCGATGTTTCCCATCTTGACCATCGACGCCGTGAACCGCACCTTCCACAACAAGGAGTCAGCAGCGTTTTCCTCAACCTTCGCCCTCGTGTCGTTGCGGGTGAGCAGCGCCGCGTCCGACGTGAACAACACTCGCCTAGCGACGGCGTTCTTGAAGAACTGGTTGCTCAGCGTCGTCGGCACCACCGCGCTGTTGTTCACCACCGGGTCCGGCGCACCGCTCACCGGCTCTGGGCACGTCTGCTTTAGGTCGGTTGCGTATGCGGCGTCCATCGTCGTGTCCACCTCGGGGTATAGCCGGTTGGTGAAGCCGGAGCAGTGCGCCACACCGATGGAGTGCGCGCCGGAGAGAGCCACGAGGTCGTCGACGTTCAGCCCCTTGCGGGTGAAGCTGTTGTTGAGATCCTCGATTCCAAAGAAAGGCGATGGCATGTTCGTGAAGACAGAGAAGGCTTTGGACACGTTGCCGTCACGCCGACCCGAGCGGACGTGGTAGGAGAAACCGGCAGATTTACTGACAGAGTCGCGTGCAGCGAAGGCGAGGACGTCGGTGCAGGAGACCGTCATAGGACACACGGCCTCGACGGCTGCCTTGATCTTGTCGACGGCCTCATACCCAGCCAGGGGAATGGCTGACTTTTCCGGCTGGGGGTTGGCGTTCGAGGAGTCCAGAAGGATGGAAGCATCACAACCCTAATGATATCAACGGCCAAAGCTGTTAGTTCAACGCAAAAACATTTAGAAAGTTAAACTGTAACTGTTAGACATTGTACAACTATTTTCAGTCATGTTAATAAATGGAGATTAAACCGTCTTGAAGCAATGGTATATTGGGATGTTCATAACCCAAAGTAAAATAAGAAAGAAAGGAAGAAGCACTAGTGGAAAAACAGGCTTTCCGTCCAGCCCATAAGTCGCGAAGCTGTAGGAACCGCGACTAATGGGACCTTTAGTCGCGGTTCTGGAGGTGAACCGCGACCAAAGGCCTGGGCCCTGGGCGCTCGGTGGCCAGCTGGTGCACGTGAGGGGCTTTAGTCGCGGCTGGCCAGGCCAACCGCGACTAAAGGCCTTCGGGCACCTTTAGTCGCGGTTGGCCTGGCCAACCGCGACTAAAGCCCCTCCCCTATATATACCCATCCAGCAGCCAACACTTAGCCATTTGGAGCCATTCTCTTCACAAGTGGGTGTAGGTTTGCTTTTGGTTCCTCTTATGCACATAAGGTGTTTGATGAAATGCCCCAAGAGCATGAAACAAACATG
>LR880972.1:46282189-46310207 GCA_904067115.1 Aegilops sharonensis | reverse complement strand
TGTAGAAAAATTGTCTGAAAGTACTCTACCAATGTGTCAGCTGCATCCATGCAAACTAGAAATCGCAAGGGGAAAGGGGAGAATTTGAGGGTGGGGAGGGATCTTTGATTCTTGGAGAGCCAAGAACGGCGACCGAAGAAAAGAGATCTCGGCCCTAATCATTGTGTATTTGCAGTGAACAACATGATTGCCGTTAAACATTTTTTGGTAGCTTATTATAAGTTCGTTAATCAGTGAGCCAATTTAAAAAGTTGTCCATAGTTTTCGGTAAGGGGTGTGGTGATGCTAGAACGGAGGATCTCAAAGATATTATTGGATTGATTTTGAGGCTCTTGACTATCCCCTAGCTAGGAACACCAAGATATGTGTCTTTATGTGTGAGGTACTGGGTTAGATGTCCAATTAAGGGACATTTCATTAATTAGAGGAATATTTCATTAATTAGAGGAACCACTTCGCTAGTTCTGAACTGACATTCATGTTTCTGCTACTCCTATGCATAGGTTATTATTTTCAGTTATGAATCCAGCATGGATAGACTCTAGCTATGTGCTAGTTATGAATCCAACAAAGAGGAATGAGAGGTCGCCCCAACGAGAGGGGGAATTCCTAGTGGTCATATTGAGCACCTTTGTGCCCAATGGCGAAATGGGCGTCAAGGTTGGGGCTCAACCATCTGGCAACCGGATCGACACAGGTGGCGACCTGGGCATCGAGGTTGGGGCTGGCTGTGACCTAGCAGCCACGTCTGGTTGGGGCGAGGGGGTGGTAGTTCTTTACGGGGATGGAGATTTTAGGCGGGGGAGCGGGAAGAAGCGAGGTAGGTGGGCTACGTGCGAGGCAAAAGAGGTGGGGTGCGAGGAAGAAGAGGCAGGGGTGGGGCGGCGACAAGCATCAATCGGCGGCGGCAGTGAGAGTATGCCCGAGGTGACACCCTCTACTACTACGTGCATGATAGGTGGGCTAGTTACTTGAGTAAGATAGATTCCAATGGGCTAAACGGGATAGCCTAATAATTATTTTTGTCCGACTAAAACGGTTTTAGTGGGATGGGCTGGTTAGTCACACTTTTAGTCCTGTTTCCACCTGCGGCTCTATGGCTTGCCTCAAGCAACAAAGAGGTCTGTGTGAGAATATAACATCTTGACAATTTTGCCGGGGCGGTAAGAAAGGGCGAAGGAAGCCCTATTGGGTTGCATGGGTTGTCATGACCACACCAAAACACTTACGAGACCTTGGTTTCTATGACTTCAAGATTTTTAATCTGGCACTTCTCTCTAGACAGGCATGGCGAGTTATGAATGATTCAGAGTCTCTCAATGCTAAGATCCTCAAAGAAAGTTACTTCCTGAATTGTTCTTTGCTGGAAGCCGAACTGGCTCGCACCCCTCACATATCTTGCCAGCGATCCTTGATGGACGTGATATTATGGCTCAAGGCATCAGAAGAGGAGTTGGCGATGGGGAGGCCATTTATATTTGAGATCACAATTGGATTCCCATGGAAAGTTTCAAGCGGCCGTTCGCCTCACTTGTCCAAGATCCACCGCAATTAGTGGAGGAACTAATCGATGCTATGTCTGCCGCATGGAAAGAAGAATGTGGTACGATCAGTTTTTACCCCCTTTGATGCATAAGGAATTTTTAATATTCTATTGTGCACAAGGAGAATTTGAGATTTTTGGGGTTGGAGTGAGGAGAACCGTGACAACTTCTTTGTCCGCTCTACCTACCGTATGATCATTAGAATAAAGATGAGCGGGGAGAGTTGGCTGGAGAAGAGTGCATGCATGTCCCATATGGCATCCGGAAGTAGGGGATGGAGCTCATTTTGACAAATCTTAATCCATTCAAAGCTCTGACTGTTCCTATGGCATCTCGTTGAACAGTTGATACCGATAGGTGACCTCCTTCACCATAAGAACATGGCGACGACAAGCATTTGTCTTTGTGTGGTGCACTTGATACTTTGAGACACACTCACGTGTGTTGTTCCATGATGAGCAGCGTGTGGGATCTGTCTTTGGAGTCGATGGGCGAGAAGATGTGTTCTAACCAAGATGAAAAAGGCAAGACTTGGATTTTTGCGCATGAAACCTTGCAAAGTGATGATTTCGTTTGCAGCGTGGTTACCCTACGGGTGATCTGGGGCGCGAGGAGGAAGGCAATCCATGAGGAAGTATTTCAGATCCCCCCATTGCTTCATCGCAACTTTTTATGTCTGAAATTCAATCTCTTGACAAGCTGATCCTTGCCCCAACCAGATATTCGGTCACAAGAGGATCACAATCACCGGCGAAGCTATGTGAGGGCAAAACCAGGCAGTGGCCCACCCAACCCATGAGGAAAAAATTATGCATATGTCCAGTCCAACCCTGCGCCACTCTGCTTATAGCACTGGCTCGCTCGTTTAATCACATGCCGCACTGGACTTTTCTTTGCTTCCTGTGCACTAGTCTGTCATGTGGGCTAGTTGCTAGCTAGCTCCGAACCAGCTCACCCCTACATGCAGCTGCAGGCTTGTATTATCAGCTAAACATCAAGAATTATTACGCTAGCGAACCGCGTTGCACAAGCACATGTAACCAACTAATGCCGGGTGAATTAGTATGGTTTAGAATGTAAATTTCCTTTGTGTTCTCCTCTAGGCTGGCCCGCCCAGTTTTTTCCTCCCAGCTCCGCACTGATCACAATGGTCCCCCACCCCCGGGGCTGATTGTGCTAAAATCTACGTCGATGTGGCGGTGTCGAGGAGCGGCGGGTCCGGTGATGTTGGTGCAATATGCATAGACCACTACAGGACCTTTCTGGGAGCGTGTCTGCAGTTGTTTTCAAGGGCATTTCTGACCCAACTACAACAGAAGCACTTGTTGCCAGACAAGCCATGGACGTTTCGGATGACCTATATATTCAATGAATTCATGTTGCCTCCGATTGGAAGGTGGTGGTTGATACTACTCCCTCCATTCCATAATGTAGTGCCTATAGATTTTTGCAAAAGTCAAACATTACAAACTTTGACCATATTTATAGAGAAAATTAGGTACATCTAAAATAGCAAATGCAGATCATTGGATACATCGTGAGCTATATTTTCGGAATGTACATGTTTGGTATTGTAGATGTAAACAGTTTTCTCTATACATTTGGTCAAAGTTGGTAAAGTTTGACTTTCACAAAAATCTATAGGCACTACATTATGGAATGGAGGGAGTATAAAACAAGGAAAATCTGCGAGCCACGGAGCAATTATCCATGAGATCATTGGTCATTCGTCGGTTTTTCATATTTGTTACACAGCTCATGAGTTTAGGAGATTGAAGCTAACAATCTAACCAAGCATTCTTTATCTCTAGAGACTGACCGTTGTGTTTGGTTAGGCCAACCCGACGATTTGGGAAAAGTTTAGCGAGATTCTGCTTAAAACAAGCTTCCACCTTCAGCTTATGGTGTGTGCGTTGCTGGACGAAACGCAAACGCAGAAAGAAACGTGCACGGTGTGGACACGTTTGGAACAAGAACAAAGTCGTCCGTCCGGGCCAAGATTCCTCCGTCGCCTTCGTCCGTACTCACTTCACCTCTGTGTCGCGCACTTGGCACATAATCTATGTAAGTACTGTACTACTATGTTGGAAATGCCCACCTGACTCTCGTCTGGGACGCCAGAGAAGGCGACGACTCTTTTCCTGAAGCAACCGCTCCTCCCTTCCTCTGCTCTGCACCAACCCCCACAGCCGGCGGAGCGGACACAGGCAACCACGCGGCGGTGGGATCCAGGACTACGTTGCACGGATACTTGAATACGTATCGGATACATAAAGTTCTCAATGCATCGATCTTAATCGGAAAACAGAATATTCAGGCTTAGTAACTAAAATTAACATATAAGATGATATGAGGTTAGCACCAGACATTACATATAACAAGAACTGCCATGCTACTGTTTTCAATCTTTGTTGTTTATTTTGTGCATATTTTTTTTCAAAAAACGGTGTTATGCCATCTCAAAGGTCACAAATGTGTTATGCCATCTAACCTAAACTAAACAACAAGATATCTCAACACAAGCCAAACTGAATATATCTCCAAAAACAATCAACTATCATCTCTCTCTCTCTCTCTCTCTCTCTCTCTCTCTCTCTCTCTCTCTCTCGCTCTCTCTCGCTCTCTCTCTCTCTCTCTCTCGCTCTCTCTCGCTCTCTCTCTCTCTCTCTCTCGCTCTCTCTCGCTCTCTCTCTCTCTCTCTCTCGCTCTCTCTCGCTCTCTCTCTCTCTCTCTCTCGCTCTCTCTCGCTCTCTCTCTCTCTCTCTCTCGCTCTCTCTCGCTCTCTCTCTCTCTCTCTCTCGCTCTCTCTCGCTCTCTCTCTCTCTCTCTCTCGCTCTCTCTCGCTCTCTCTCTCTCTCTCTCTCGCTCTCTCTCGCTCTCTCTCTCTCTCTCTCTCGCTCTCTCTCGCTCTCTCTCTCTCTCTCTCTCGCTCTCTCTCGCTCTCTCTCTCTCTCTCTCTCGCTCTCTCTCGCTCTCTCTCTCTCTCTCTCTCGCTCTCTCTCGCTCTCTCTCTCTCTCTCTCTCGCTCTCTCTCTCTCTCTCTCTCTCTCTCTCTAAATGTTGCATATCAACTAGCCTACTAAATCAACTAAATCAAAATGTTCTAAATCAACTAAATCAGCTAGCCTACTAAATCAACTAGCCTACTAAATTAACTAAATCAAATAGCCTACTAAATCAACTAAATAAAAAATGTTGCATCTGAACTAGCCTACTAAATCAAAATGTAGCAGGGAGGAGGGGTTGTGGTTGGAGGAGGGAGGAGGGAGAAGGAGGGGCGACTGGAGGAGGGAGGAGGAAGGAGGACGGAGGAGGAAGGCGGAGCGAGGAGGGCCGGCCGGCGGCGAACGGAGGAGTGGAGGGAGGACGGAGGAGGAGGGGGCGGGGAGGAGGGCGGCCAGCAAAGGATTACCGAGTCCAGGGAGGAGGAGGAGGTGACGGCGGCGCAGAGGGAGGAGGGGTAGGCGCCGGCGGCCGGCGAGGGCGAGGGCGGCCTGCAGGGGAGGACCACTGCGGGGATTGAGAGGGGAGATCGAGTGGGTGTGAGTGTGAGTGGAGAGAGTAGAGTGAGGGGCGGCCGATTGGGGAAGATAGAATGCTTAGCAGTAGCACGGTACAGAGAAATGCGCTACTGCTAAATGACCTAGCAGTAGCGTCTTTCAGCCAAAACGCGCTACTGCTATGTGTAAACATGTAAAAATATACATGAAAAATACATTGACCATTAAGGATCTTTTTGTGTACAATCTGAATTGTCAATATGAGTCCTCACCGGTTCAGAAAACGAAAAAGACTCATATTGCGGCTACAAATTTTACAAATAGAGTTCAATAAAGACCAAGTAATTATGATAGATTGAGAAATAACATATTTAAGGAGATAAAAATGCTGTTTGCGGAATGAGGTGGGACTAAAATTTTATAGTAAACTTAGCAGTAGCGGGGATTGTGAGAAGGCGCTACTGCTATAATCTATAGCAGTAGTGCTCTTCGTATTAAGGCGCGCTGCTATAATTAGCTTGGCGGCGGGGTTGTGATAATTATAGCAGTAGCGCACCTTTCAAAAGCCGCGCTACTGTTATATTTATTTCAACAACACGTTTCGTGGACATGTGCTACTGCTACGTAGTTGCAGTGTCTTATTTTAAAGCGCGCTGCTGATAAGATTTTGAGTATAGGCTTTTCCCTGATAGTTGTGCCTATCCATCGATCCAGCGTCTCTCGTGTACGTACGTGTGTTTCCGGCGAGCGATCAGCTGGCCGTTGTGTGTTGTGTACGTGTATGAGTAGCTTGCTGTTGTGCACGTGCATTGCTAGCTTTACACCGGTGGTGTTCCGTGCTGTGTACGTGCGTGTATTAGTGGATCGAGCCAGCTTTGTTTGCTACGCTGCATCTCGGCGTGAAGCACTTCCTCGAGTTCATCAACGAGCTTTGTTCATCATCGTCGGTCGTATCACCGTCGTCGAAAGTATTCGGCGTCGGGACTGGGCCAACACCCTCAACTCACGGTGACGTGTCTGTCTAGTCGGCTCCTCAGGGACTCGGGTGTAATTTCTTTCTTTGTTGGCGTTCGTTGTATCAGTAGCAATCCTTAATAAATCTGGGTCCTTTTCAAAAAAACGTACTACATATATACGTGACCGGTTGTGGTGTGTACTGTACGTACTACTTGTGAGCAGTTAGCTAGCCGAGTCGGATTAAGCACAACAAGCTACTTAATTAGGCACGCGTTTATGAGTAGCGTATGACGCACGACACATATATATATATATATACATAAATTAGAGACCAACCTTCTCTCGTAGACGCATCGATCCATGTATACACTATATATAGGTGGAAGTGCGGGCGTGACCACACACAGCAAAGCCTAACCCTAGACTTGAAGTTGACAAGCTAGAGTTCCTTTCGCCGGAGAAGGAAAGAAGAGGATGGAGACGGGCTTCGTGTTTTCTCCCGCGGATCACGAGCTCACGGACCTCTACCTCGGCGGCCAGCTCGCCGGCCATCCCGTGTTCTCCACCTTTATCCACCATGCCGACGTCTACTCCGCGGCACCCGCCGAGCTGGTCGCCGGCCGCGAGCACGTGCGCGACCGCGACGGCAACAACGTCTGCTATATCATCAGCTCCGTGCACTACGCCAGCAAGAAGAAGAAGACGAAGCTGCGCACCATCAAGGACGACCCCGGCAAGAGCTACTGGCACTCCGAGTCCGGCAAGAAACCCGTGGAGGGCAGCGCCGTCGGCGGCTACGTGCAGGACTTCGTCTATGCGATCAAGAAGGACGGCCACGTCGAGAGGCTCGGGTGGCGCATGAAGGAGTACGGCGTCTCGACGGAGCACGGCGACGGCGACGTCGTGATCTGCAAGGTGTACCGCACGCCTCGAAAGCCGTCGACGCCGCCAACCGCGTCGTTGTGCGACGTCACCGATACCTGCAAGAAGAGGAAGGCGGCCGGCGGCCACGTCGAGGATACTAGGGCGAGCGCCCGGCCTCGGCACATGGTTGAGAACGACGAACACCCACAGCCTGTGGAGAGTCCGGATCTGCCCGACTTGATCATGTTCGATGACGACGACCACCATGGGCACACTGACGCTGGGTATGAAATTATACCCGAGGCAGACCTGTTGGACGCAGCAGAGTTGGACGTCGTCGATCTCGACCAAGAGACAGACTGGTTTGCATTGCCTTCCGGCGTCGATCCGCAGCCGGAGATAGATGACGCTGCTCCACCACGTAGCAACTTATGCAACACCGAGCAAGAGTTCTTGAGCTTGTATCACAACGACGTGGTGAGCGAGCCGTGCGCACCAGCAGTTCAGCCAGAGGAGCACACCGCAGGGCTCGTGCAGACCATAGCCTCTGTCCACAGGATGGATGCGAGCCATGGTTTTCGCTTTCAGTGAGATTTCGGTGAAATTCACTGAATTTAAGTGATTTCAGCAGACACTGAAATATTATGTTTCGGTCAAAATATTTCAGCGATTTCAGTATAGCACAACAATTCCAATATTTTTTAAAATATTTTTTAAAATTTTCAAATTTTTAATTAAATTCAAGTGAATATTTCGGTCATTTGGCTGAAATGGAAACTGAAATTACTGAAATTCACTGAATTTCAGTGATTTCGGTTGGTGCTGAAATTTTTTTGAAACTGAAATTTAAAACCATGATGCGAGCTCGGCCGTGGAGGAGGGAGCACAGCAAGAGCCTGAAGCCATCTACGGCTTGCCTTCTTGTCCAGCCTTCTCACCTGAGATGATCCGAAGGTGCAGCGACGACGTGCTGATGCCGTGGCCGTTATCACCCACATCCACGGCCATGTTTTTGAGCTAATTATTGTTCGATGTAGTTTCCCGATGCATTTTTGCTCAATCAGGAACAGCCCATGGTAGAAATCATCTGGGTTCATCTGTAACATTGTACTGTGTACACTGTGAAGGATCATTGTTATTTCATCGTACAAGTAACAAGTGTTTAATCACGAAATTTACTGGACAGCTTGTTCCGTTAGGTATTGTAGATTGAACAATACTCCCTCTGTTTCTAAATATAAGCCTTTTAGAGATTTCAATACTGACTACATACGGATGTATATGTTGTTCTGTGTGTAGTTCTTGGTTAAATTGTGTTGCTGAATGATATTACTTGGACAAGAGCTAGCTCTCCTCCTGTGTTGTGTACATTCAGTACAATGGCCTGTTCTTCTCTCATGTTCAGAGGACACACTGGTATCTGGTCTCTCGGTCCCATGCAGCTTAGGTGGAAGTCCAACAGAAATTGATTTTGGCCCGGAGCTTTTGAGATCCCTGCCTCTGAACCCAAGCAGCGTTTAGTGTATAGAAAGGAACTGAAGAATTGCTACATGGAAACATATCTGCTACAAAATGGAAATGGAGGACTTCCTGAAGTAATGCAGGATCAGAAGTCTAATTTTGTAGCGGGAGAGTAATTCAAAGTCCATTTTTTTCAGATAATAATCCAACACTAAATGCTTCACCAAATACAAGTCTATTTTTGCAGTGGGAGTTTATGTATGGTTTGATCCAAATCCAATCATCCAAATCAGCACAAAAAAAATGGAAGTATTTCTTGACTGAAAGGTGAACTTAGTTGCATGGTTCTGTGTAATAACACTGATATTTATCTATGGTTGTGGTCCCTTTTCGTTGATTGGTTGATTGCTCTTGAACCGAGCCAAATGGAGTACTTAAAAAAATATTCGTACTATCACTGGTGATGCTACCCTTTTTCAGTCTAAATAAATAAAGTTTCTGTCTCTTTTTCCTCCACCGAAATGCCAACTTGTCTTCCCATGTACATCCAAATTTCTTCTTATAGTTTTGCACAAATTTGACGCAATTTAAAAATAATTTCTTATTTTGAAACAAACAGCGTTTCATACTGCACCACTCTCTTTTTTTAGGCTAAAAATGATGGAGTATGAAACGGAGGTTAATACCGAGAGGCCTCTTTTTCGAGTAAAATGAAGACCTTATCTTACTAACCATGGACCGGCCCAGCGCAGCAGAAGATGTTGGATCAGTAAATTATATCAAGTGCCGGGGGACAGAAGTGGCACGGAGTACGAGATGATGGGGTGGCATCAGATCATACTGCCATCCCTGCCGCTATCTTCCCATGTACGAGATGATGGGGTGGCATCAGATCATCGGCGTCGCTTCTTCCACTTGCCTTGGAGTATGTATCCATGCTTCCTCTTGCTTTCCTCACAATCCCCTCCCTCTCTGGGCAAGCGCAATAACCCTATGATTCAAGTCAAGTGAGCTTAAAAATTGGCTCTTAATGGAACTTTGAACTTTTTTTTTGCAGCTCCTCAAATATCAATTGAGCTCAAAATTTTGCAAACTCCAAGTAAACTCGAGCATGTTGGATGTAAAAAAATAAATCAAATTTCTTTTATATTTTTTGCTATTTTTACTATTCACATGTGGGTATATATGAGCCTGGGCTCAGATTAGCTGCTCTCAACACCAACCTTATTTTGCTGGAAAAAAAAACTCCTTTGAACCATAGAAAGTTGGCTCATGATTCAGAGGTTGTACCTTTTTTTCTTCCAAAACCCTGACATCAACCTGATACGGTTGTCCTTCCTCCCTGAAGTAAGTGTTGGAATTTTGCTAGTAGGCCTTTGGCCCAAAGCCCAACTAAAATTCTGAAATTCTCTTGACCCATTCATGCACAGTGAGGCTAAAGTTTAGTCCCATCTCATAGGTTGAGAGAGAGTTGCACCTTTTTATAAGGTGAGCTCTTCTACCACTTGTATGAGCATGAGAAGAGGAGACCTACACGCGCGCTCCTCCTCCTCGCTCGCCTCGTCATGACGGGCCGCGCCGCGGGTTGCGAGATTGAGCCGAGGATAGAGCTATGCACGTTGTCTAATATTTTTGCTGCTCGGGAGAAGGGACAGCAGGCCTCCGGAAGCCCACCTCTCGTGATCCTATACGGGAGAGGGGCGATCAGGTTTTTGGGGAGCGCACTCGCGCGACTGCTGGCAGCGACGACTTCGCGAACGACGACCTCTTCCCCGACCTCAGCAACCTCATCCTTGACGACATGGGCGGCAACGTCAACGCCGGCTGTGCTGCTCCCGCTGCACCGTATGTGATTCTATCCTTCCTGTTCAAGATCGTGGTAGAATTCATGTTTCTAGTATGTGCCCTAGATGTGATCTGTTCATCTGCTATGCTAGTTCGCATGATTAGTTCAATCTCTGCTACCGTAGTCATGATTTATCTTCTGTTTATTCGGATTAAATCTCGTAGTAATTTGCTCATATTTCCAACAATCCAAAAACCTGATTATAGGCAATTTACTCTGAGTGTTTTTGCTGCGCATCTGAAGCCGCGTGCCTTTAAGGGGGCACAATATAAGAGGTGGCGCACGAGAGCAGTCTATTGGTTTCAGACCATGGGCTGCTATGACGCCACCAAGGGCAAGCCTGAGGGCGATCTTAATCCAACACAACTGGAAGCTTTTGAGAAGATCGATACTCTTTTTAAAGGCGCTCTTCTTAGTGTTCTAGATGATTCCATTGTGGATTCGTAATGTCGTTTGAAAACGGCAAGGACATGTGGGCTGCGCTCGAGGCCAAGTTTGGTGCCTCGGACGCCGGCAACGAGTTGTACGTCATGGAGCAATTCTATAACTACAAGATGACCGATGAGCACGCTGTTGTACAGCAGGCTCATGAGATACAGTCACTCGCAAAAGAACTTGAGTACTTCAAGTGTGTGTTGCCGGACAAATTTGTTGCCCGAGGCATCATTGCCAAGCTTCAACCTTCATGGAACAATTTTGTTACTTCCCTGAAACACAAGAGACAGGAGTTTTCCGTTGTGGGTCTCATTGGTACTCTTGATGTTGAAGAGAAGGCGGGAGAAAAGGACACACGTGCTCGAGTTGCCAAGGGAGCTTCTAGTGCCCACATGGTACAAAAGAAGAACTTCTAGCCCAACAAGTTCAAAAACAACAAGAACAAAACTCAGGGCAAAGGCAAGTTTGATACAAAGAACAAGCCATCGCATTCTACCAACTTCAAGAAGAATTCTCATAAGAAGGGGAAGGGACTTTGCCATGTCTCGGTGAACCTAATCACCGTGCTCCGAAGTGTCCTAACCGCTTTGAGGAGCGCGAACATGAGAAGAGCGGCAAGTCCGCTAATGTTGTCATCGGTGATACTGATATGAAGGAATCAGGGTACGGTATTTTTCCTCTCATCCTTTCAGTATTTCAATCCCCTGATTGGTTAATTGACACCGGTGCCAATGTACATGTTTGTGCTGACGCCTCCATGTTTTCTTCTTACCAGGCCACAGGAACTTCTCCCGTGCTGATGAGGAACGGGTCACATGCCATCGTTTGAGGTGTTGGTACGGTCGATCTAAAGTTTACTTCAGGGAAGACCGTGCATTTGAAGAACGTTCATCATGTGTCGTCCATCAATAAAAATCTCATTAGCGGTTCCCGTTTATGTCGAGAGGGTTTTCAGTTGGTTTTCGAATCCAATAAAGTTGTAATTTCTAAGTTTGGACAATTTGTTGGAAAAGGCTATGAGAGCGGAGGCTTGTTCCGCCTGTTTTTGTCAGATATTTGCACTAAAGTTATTAATAATGTTTGCCACAATAATGAGTCTGATATTTGGCATTCACCACTTCGTCACATTAACGTTGGTTGCATGACGCGGCTAGCCAATATGAATTTAATTCCGAAAATCTCTACTGTCAAAGGCTCTAAGTGCCAAGTACGTGTGCAAGCTAAGCAACCTCGCAAGTCCCATAAGACTGCAGTGGCAAGAGACTTGGCGCCAATAGAGCTTATACATTCTGATCTTTGTGAGATGAATGGCGTGTTGACAAAAGGTGGAAAGAGATACTTCATGACGTTGATTGATGACTACACTAGATATTGTTATGTGTATCTTCTGAAATCAAAAGATGGGGCTTTAGCATTCTTCAAAAACTATAAAGTTGAGGCAGAGAACCAACTTGATCGGAAAATTAAACAACTTAGGTCCGATCGTGGTGGAGAGTATTTTTCCAATGAATTTGATCTATTTTGTGTGGATCATGGTATAATCCATGAGAGGACGCCTCCCTACTCACCTCAGTCAAATGGGGTAGCCGAAAGAAAGAACCGAACTCTAACTGATATGGTTAACACCATGTTAGACACATCGGGTCTTTCCAAGGAATGGTGGGGGGAGGCGCTAATGACTACATGTCATGTCCTAAACCGAGTTCCCACAAAGCATAAGACCATGACTCCATTTGAGGAATGGGAAAGGAAAAGATTGAAACTCTCTTACCTACGTACTTGGGGTTGTTTGGCGTAAGTCAATATACCAATTCCCAAGAAGCGCAAGCTTGGACCAAAAACCGTGGGTTGTGTTCTTATGGGCTATGCTTTTCATAGCGGTTGCTATAGATTTTTGATAATAAAATCTGAGGTATCCGACATGCATGTTGGTACGATTATGGAGTCGAATGACGCGACTTTCTTTGAGGACATATTTCCTATGAAGGATATGTCGAGTTCATCAAACCAGGAGATACCTACTCCATCTAGTGAGGAATTCGTTGTAATTCCTGAACCCACAATTGCAATGGAACACGTTGAGAATCCTGTTGAGGGTGACAATGGAACTCTTGTGAGGAGTAAGAGACAGAGGACTGCAAAGTCTTTTGGTGATGATTTCATTGTGTACCTTGTGGATGACACACCCAGGACTATTTCAGAAGCCTATGCATCTCCTGATGCTGACTACTGGAAGGAAGCTGTTCGTAGCGAGATGGATTTCATCTTAGCTAACGGTACCTGGGAGATCACTGACCGTCCTTATGGGTGCAAACCCGTAGGATATAAATGGGTGTTCAAGAAGAAGCTTAGACCTGATGGTACAATTGAAAAGTACAAGGCACAGCTTGTGGCCAAGGGTTATACCCAGAAAGAAGGTGAAGACTTCTTTGATACTTACTCACCCGTGGCTAGACTAACCACAATTCGGGTGCTACTATCACTTGCTGCCTCACATGGTCTTCTCATTCATCAAATGGACGTTAAGACGGCTTTCCTCAATGGAGAGTTGAAGGAGGAAATTTACATGGATCAGCCAGATGGTTTTGTAGTACCTGGTCAGGAAGGAAAGGTGTACAAGTTATTAAAGTCTTTATATGGCCTTAAACAAGCTCCTAAGGAGTGGCATGAGAAGTTCGAAAGAATATTAACTGCTGCCGGCTTTGTAGTAAACGATGGTGAGAAGTGCGTGTACTATCGCTATGGTGGGGGCGAAGGAGTTATTCTTTGTTTGTATGTCGACGACATATTGATCTTTGGAACCAAACTTGATTTAATCAAGGAGGTTAAGGATTTCTTATCTCGCTGTTTTGAGACGAAGGATCTAGGAGTAGCTGATGTTATCTTAAACATCAAGCTGTTGAGAGATGAGAATAGTAGGATCACACTGCTTCAGTCTCACTATGTGGAAAAGGTCTTGAGTCGTTTTGGGTATAGCGACTGCACGCCTTCTCCAACTCCATATGATGCTAGTGTGTTGCTTTGAAAGAATCGACGAATTGCTAGAGATCAACTGAGGTATTCTCAGATTATTGGCTCGCTTATGTATTTGGCGAGTGCCATGAGGCCTGACATCTCGTTTGCTGTTAGCAAGCTGAGTCGGTTTGTGCCAAAACCTGGAGATGATCACTAGCATGCGCTTGAGAGAGTTATGCGCTATTTGAAAAGCACTGTGAGCTATGGGATTCACTACACCGGATATCCAAGGGTACTGAAGGGTTATAGTGACTCAAACTGGATATCTGATGCTGATCAGATTAAGGCCACAAGTGGTTATGTTTTTACACTTGGTGGTGGCGCTGTTTCCTGAAAGTCTTGCAAGCAGACTGTCGGTGTCAAAACCGGCGGATCACGGGTAGGGGGTCCCAAGCAGTGCGTCTTAGGATCAATGGTAACAGGAGACAAGGGACACGATGTTTTACCCAGGTTTGGGCCCTCTTGATTGAGGTAAAACCCTACGTCCTGCTTGATTGATATTGATATTGTGGGTATTACAAGAGTAGATCTACCACGAGATCATAGAGGCTAAACCCTAAAAGCTAGCCTATGGTATGATTGTCGTTGTATCTTTATCGACTAGCCTGGCCTCGGTTTATATAATGCACCAGAGGCCTAGGATAACAAGAGTCCTAGCCGAATACGCCGGCGGGGGAGGGGTCCTTGTCTTGATCGCCAAGTCTTGTGGAATCTTCCTTGTATGCGGCAACTGTCCGGACTGGCCCATGAGTATACGGCCATGGGGATCCTCGGCCCAATCCAACTGATCGTGAGACGACGTGGTGAGTACCCCCTAGTCCCGGACACCGTCAGTAGCCCCCTGAACCGGTCTTCAAGTTGGGGACGCTCCTCGATTCTTCCGAACTGTTCTTCATCTTCGGTCGTCGGTCTTGAAAACTGGTTCAACAAATCTTCTCATCTTCGATCTTGAGGATCGTCGAAATGCATTCGACGAGTTTATACGTCGGGTATCCGAGGAGCCCCTTTAAGTTTCCGGCCTTTATCAATGCCTTGTTAATTTTATGCCACACCTCGGGTTTGAAGTTGTTCCCGGGCAGCAACGTCCTCTTGCGTCCGAGCTCCAACGCCGGACTGCATTCGAGGTATCTTTTGCAGCCGAGCACCAATGCCGGACTGCTTCCCAGCTCTAACGCCGGACTATGTATCCGAGCTCCAACGTCGGACGGTATCCGAGCTCCAACGCCGGACTATGTATCCGAGCTCCAACGCCGGACTATGTATCCGAGCTCCAACGCCGGACTGTATCCGAGGTGTCGTAAATCACCTTGGTTCAAAGAAGTTTGAAGGAGTTTAGCCGAGCTTAATGCCGGAAGTGCCCTCTATGGAGCCAGCCACTAGCGCCCGAGCTTTACGCCGGACTGCTTCTGAGGTGGTGCACCACCCCGAATGTGGGCCGATTTTTGTCAATATTTTTGATTGGTGCCAGTAGCCCTCAAGGTGGGTATCGGTCTAAAACCCGAGATGCACATGAAGGATGACATAAGACCGCTGATCCCCGTAGCCGCTGAGAGTCAGGTTGATTTGCAAAATCGGTCTGAGGATCAAGTCCTAGCTCGGCAGAATACTTTGGGACACAAAAAGCGGCGTGCTCAGCCCTCGAGACTCAGGTTGGGTGCGGCCGACCAACCTGAGGATCAAAATCTCCTCGGAAATTGTATTGCACTTAAAATTTTCTGCATAGAACATGTAATGCAGTAGCCCCCGAGACACTGGTCGGGTGGCAACACCAGATCAGGGGATTGATGTGCCCCTTTAATATTTGTAAATAATAAGCCCGAAGCCCAGTAGCCCCCGAGCCTTAATGCGGGCACGGGAGGCCGAATTGAGGATCGATATCCATAGTAAAATCACAAATTATGTGTAATGACTCTATGTATCCAAGTACTTTACGTCATTAATGCTCGGATCCGCATTGTACAAAACTTTGTTGACCGACCATCGGCTTCCACCTCCTCAGCCAATAGCCGAGGAGTGTTTGTCCTACTTTATAAAGCCTTTATGAGGGCAAAGATTTACAACAAACAAGGTAATCTGGCCATACGGTTTTATAAACAAAGGTATGTGGAGAGACATGTTATATTACTGTTTAACAGAAGAAATGTCTTCCAGAGAAAATAGTCCCGCTATCGGTTCCTTTATTTGGGTTGTCATGCTAAGCATGATCATGAAACCTCTGCTCCAATGTAAGAGCAAAATATCGAGGATTTAGTTTGGGAGGCCAGTTAATAGCCCTCGATAGTGTTCGGCGACAGTCGAGGTCAAGCTGGAAACACTTCGGCCAATGAATGGCCCGTCATTTAATATAGTCATCGGATCGCTGACCAGTTTACACCTATTGTGATAGTCAGTTTTCGGCTTTCTCCACTGAGGTGCTTGACCATGCGAGCTGGAAGCACAATCGCAGTGGTTCTCCCTTTGCACACCTAGCCGAACAAAGCGGAACGCAGGAGGCAAGCGCGGGAGCCGGGCAACCCAACTATTGACCAAAGACATAATTTGAAACTGATGCATATATAGCAATATCCGAGAATGTTTTTGCCGAATCTCAAAAGGTGTCCGGCGTTGCACTGCGAGACTTGTGCTGAAAACACACAAATAGTTTAAAAAGTGCCATGGGCTCGAAAAGCCAAAAAACTTATTCAAAAGATTAATGTCCGAACTAGATCAAGTGTTCGGTGCCAATCCGAAAATTAGACTTTAGGAAAAAAAAAGGTGCTTCTGTCGTGCTTTAACATGACACATCCTATCTCAAAACTTCAAGCGGGTCAGCCTACGGCTTCTTTGAGAGAGAAATTAGCCTCCCCGGCTAGTGACCGCACACTTGTGTCGAAGGAGTGATAAATAATAATAAAATCTTTGCAACGACTAAGAAGAAAAACACTTATCATAAAACGGCTCATATAAATTTAAGAGCCCCCAAGTGACTTGGGTAAAAGTTGATAATGTAAGGTGACATGTAGAATGCCTTCTAACCGGATTGTAGATTGTTTGTCCTAGCGGACCTTTTCGCTTCAACCACTGGACCCAATAGTCCGGAGTGTGTCCGAATACCCTCGCGGTTATAAAAACCGGGGCATGCGTGGAGACCAGGCGTAGGGGTCATTAGTGCTTTATCAGACAAGTGCCCAACTAGTTATGTTATATTACATGGTTAGTAAGAAACATCTTCCAGGGAGAATAGTTTCGTTAGGGGTTCCTTTCCCTGGGAGTCATGCCCTAAAGTGCATGTCCGGACTGCGAAAAGAGCAGAAAAACATCTGGGGGCAGGTAAATAAATGGGTAAGAAATCTTATTTTAGTTCACCGACCGAGTATTCCCTTAAGAACGCTAGCTTTCAGCTTCACCCAGTCTGAGGTACACATCCGGCTGACCCGGCAGTAACAATCGCAGAGGTGCTCCCTTTACCACCTAGCCGAACAATCGGGAACGTAGGGGTAAGCACAGGAGCCAGGCAACTCAGCTTGGCCAAAACTTAAGTCATATCGATGCATATAATGGTGAATAAAAGGTACATGCGGAAGTGTGACACATGTGTTGGGCATAAAGCCCGAATTAATAAGCTTTTGTTAAAGAAGCCCCCAGGTATAATGAGCGCGGGTAGCGCGTCAAGTGTGTGCGAACAAAGTTTCGACGAGGAAGATTTTTACAAGCAACTTTTTTCCGAGAAAGTATAATGCTTGGTCGAACCGAACACAAGTTAGAAATTTTAAAACTTTGAGCATGAAGGCAACTTAGCTGGTTAATGTGTTCGGTATTGACGATGCGGTCCGAACTTGATGCGGGACAAGGTTCCATCCCCCAAGCCGGTCCCGAGGTGGCGGAGCAAAGAGCTCGGCACTGTGAAGTGGTGACATAGCATGGTCAATGCAGGACGGCACAGTGATGCCGAAGTCCCTGGCATGGGGTAATAAAGTGTTGACGAAGCCCCTTGTCCAGCCGAGGTGAAGTCAAAGGATATAGTCCGGCTAGATCATTTTCCTGTGCACAAAAAATAGTACAGACCGGGGATAATAGTAATAATAGGAATTAAAAAAAATGTTGCATAATAAATAATTTATGCAAAGTGATTAGTAAAAGAAATATGGCCTGGCGCCGGAGTTGATGTCGATGCAGGTCGTCGGCGTAATGCAATAAAGGTGTGGCAAAGCCTGGATTCACTGGTCGGTCCGAGTTCCGGGTGCGGCGTTCGCCGAACTGTGTACGGAAACTGATCGAACCATCATGCGACCGTCGATAATGCGGCCACCATTTGATAGACCTGTGTACATATCCAGGACTAACCAGAGTAATAATTCCTTGGGAAAATTTAACCCAAACGAGCAAAAAGAAATACTAGGATTAATAGCACCTGGTTTATTTGTTGTAGCAATCCGAAGGAAGGTGATTCCCAAAATTGGGACTCGATCCGCGCACCCATGTCTGGTCGGCTAGTGACGCCGAAGTGTCCGGAGTAGGTTGATGAAGAGATGGCGAAGCCCCCGGTCTAGCCGAGATGTCAAAGTAGGTCGGCGTGATGGACACCAGCTTGAAGAAGCAATAGTGCGGCCCTGCCGATGCAGGTCGTGACATGGTCGATGCCGGCTTGATGAAGCGACCATGCGGCGATGCCGGTATGCCCGCTCCGTGTAATCCGTGGGGCAGCGATGTTGGTGATGATTTATCCTTAGTGATGCCGGACTCTTGTTCGGCTTGCCAAGATGATGATCCGAAGAAGTTGAGCTTGGCTTAACAAAGTGACGACGTGTCTAGCGCAGGTCGGCCGCCGTGGAGCAATATTGCCGGACTAGTTTGACACCAGCAATGATGTTGAAGATCATGTTCAAAAGATCTTAAGGTTAGTGGGATGTGTTTGGGAACAATACACAATATCCCATACAAAACTTCCTTCAAAAAGGATGTCCGAAATCCCGTTCATAAAAAAGATGAATTCGGGTCGGATTCCTTCTCGCGCAGAAAATAGATCCGAAAAGTCATGCACTAATCGGAAGGTTCCCGGAGTTCTGACGGTCGGATCGAGCTGAGGGGTGGTAGATATAGGAATTCCGCAGCCGATCAACGGTTGGATCTTCCAAAGGACGTCCGAGCTAGAAACTGGACACCACGCCCTAAACTCGTCCAGATTCCCGTCCAGATTTGACAGGGCTCCGGTATATCGTGGATTGCGAGAGATTCCTCCATCGGAATTCGACGAAATTTTCCAGGGTTGTTGTAGACTCAATTCCGCACAATTCCACCAAAGCGATCGTCAAAGCGATACTCGAAGAGGTGGTGGCAGCAGATACGAGTTCGCTGTCCAGAAAAACAGCACGGTCGCTTGAGGGCAATGTTGGCGTTGAGCCCCCGAGCTCCATGGATGATTCCTCCGTGATCTTGATAGAGATCGGAGTTGATGTTTGATGCCCTCGTCCGAACATGGTGATCCGAACACGAGGCGCAATTCTTGGTTGAACCAAGGTGACCAGTCGAGCTGGTGACGAAGGTGCCGAAGTCGCAGTTGATCTGCAGGCGAGCCATCGATCCTTTTGTCGATCACACAGCGGAACTCTCAATGAAAGCACCAATATCGGTGTCAAAACCGGCGGATGTCGGGCAGGGGGTCCCAAGCAGTGCGTCTTAGGATCAATGGTAACAGGAGACAAGGGACACGATGTTTTACCCAGGTTCGGGCCCTCTTGATGGAGGTAAAACCCTACGTCCTGCTTGATTGATATTGATATTGTGGGTATTACAAGAGTAGATCTACCACGAGATCGTAGAGGCTAAACCCTAAAAGCTAGCCTATGGTATGATTGTCGTTGTATCTTTATCGACTAGCCTGGCCTCGGTTTATATAATGCACCAGAGGCCTAGGATAACAAGAGTCCTAGCCGAATACGCCGGTGGGGGAGGGGTCCTTGTCTTGATCGCCAAGTCTTGTGGAATCTTCCTTCTATGCGGCAACTGTCCGGACTGGCCCATGAGTATACGGCCATGGGGATCCTCGGCCCAATCCAACTGATCGGGAGACGACGTGGTGAGTACCCCCTAGTCCCGGACACCGTCACAGACCATCTTAACGAGGTCAACTATGGAAGCCGAACTCACAGCATTAGACACTGGCACTGTTGAAGCAGAGTGGCTTCGTGAGCTCTTGATGGACTTACCTATGGTTGAAAAACCAATACCCCCTATCCTGATGAACTGTGATAATCAAACTGTGATCATCAAGATAAACAGTTCTAACGACAATATGAAGTCCTCAAGGCATGTGAAGAGGAGACTAAAATCTGTCAGAAAATTGAGGAACTCCATAGTTATTACATTGGATTATATCCAAACAACGAAAAACTTGGCAGATCCCTTCATAAAGGGTCTATCACGTAATGTGATAGATAATGCATCGATGGAGATGGGTTTGAGACCCACCGCATGAGTTGTCCATAGTGGTAACCCACCCTATGTGATCGGAGGTCCCGTGAAGTAGAAGTGGGAGACAAGATGTTGATCAGCTGAGAGGAGAGTATCCCTATTTTTAATTGTCCCACTCCGTGAAGATGCAATACTCTCCCGATCTGCATGGCAGGTTGATATTTATCTTAATGTGTTCTAAGTGGCTTATTTGAGTAAGCAGAGATGTTGTCCTGCAGAGAATCTCCTGAGGAACGCACCTATATGAATTTGACTGTTAACGTCGCAGTCTGTGAGAATTGGGTGTTCTCTAATAAATTCATGAAAGGCCCTGGAGTATGACGTATACGCTCCACCCGCGGGAAAGGCTTGCGGCATCCCGGTATCGGTCAAGAATTTGTGTGAAACTAGTCTCGCAGAAAACTTGTAGTTCAAGGCATAGTCCCCTATTCAAGTTGTGATCTAGTGTAGCATAAAACTCTAAGTGGAAGTTCAACTTCACAGTCTCCACTAAGCATCGGTATATAAACAATATTTTGGAACCAAATGATGAGATGTGCCAATGAGACTTTATGGGGGATTGTTGGAATTTTGCTAGTAGACCTTTGGCCCAAAGCCCAACTAAAATTCTGAAATTCTCTTGGCCCATTCATGCGCACATGTGAGTGGAGTGAGTGAGGCTAAAGTTTAGTCCCACCTCATAAGTTGAGAGAGAGTTGCACCTCTTTATAAGGTGAGCTCTTCTACCACTTGTATGAGCATGAGAAGAAGAGACCTACACGCGCGCTCCTCCTCCTCGCTCGCCTCGCAACGCCACGCCTCGTCACGACGCGCCGCGCCGCGGGTTGCGGGGTTGAGCTGAGCCGAGGATAGAGCTATGCATCCTCGACGACATGGGCGACAACGTCAACGCCGGCGGTGCTGCTCCCGCTGCACCGTATGTATGTGATTCTATCCTTCCTGTTCGAGATCATGGTAGAATTCATGTTTCTAGTATGTGATCTGTTCATCTGCTATGCTAGTTTGCATGATTAGTTCAATCTCTGCTACCTGTAGTCATGATTTATCTTCTGTTTATTCGGATTAAATATCGTAGTAATTTGCTCATATTTCCAACAGTAAGTACTGATGTTTTTATGACAGGATGTATTAGTAGTTTAGAAATCTAGGGTCATCTCCACTATATATGTTATTTACGAATTTCTAAAACAAAACATAAGCAATAGCTGGTGCTTGTCGTGGGGCCATAAACCATTTTCTCGACCAAATGAGAGCGATAGGAGTCTCCCTGATTGGACCAATGTTGTTAAGTTTTCACCATTGCGTTTTCACCATTCGGTGTTATTTTTGTTATGACGACAAGGTTGACTGACCTACAGAATGATGACTTGGTAAAACGTTATCACCCCACTAATTGCGTGTGTGAGTTGCTATATATCATGCTTTGTTTGACAGGCGGCTTTATTGGGCTGGGTATCATCGTTCAGTCGTATGTGGTATGCATGTGTTGTGAGGCGGCCACAACCACATGATGTAGTTTGCGCCGCCGCCAACCTTCAGGGGCTCATTCTGTCTATAGGAAAAAATCCCGTAGAAAGAAATCATACGGGAATCCAACAAAACTCCTAGAGACATGCAAAGATCAGGAGCTAACATCATATGTTCGAGGGCTTTGCCGCTGAGCTCAACAAGGATGACGAATTGCCGCTGAGTTCAAGCGCCCCATGGAGGTCTCAGATCCGGAGGTGGAGCGGCGTCGTGAGCGCGAGCTGCGCGTCAAGGCTAAGAGGGCGATGCGGGAGCGGTCGGATGGTCGGGAGGCCAGGGCCAAGCGCGGCGGTTCCCGCGACCAGGGCGGGCGCGAGGGGGATTGGGGTCCTCCTCCCCCGTGGTGGATTCAGCAGCAGGAAAGAAAGAAGAAGAAGAAGGTTAACCAGCGACAGCGCGAGCTTGAGAAGAAGCCGGAGGCGCATCCTTACTGTGGTGGGGGCCATGGTGAGCCGCTGGCTCAGAAGCAGCGGGCGGCTGCAGATCCATTGGCAGTTTCCTTCCCCTCCTCCTCCAAGGGCACGGCGGAGGAACCCATTCCGGTGGAAGAAGTGCCCGATGTGGAGTGCTTCAAGTGCGGCCGCCTCGGGCACTATCAGTCCAAGTGCAAATTCCTTCCCCTCTGTGTGCTGTGTAAGGAGGAGGGACATGCGTCTGCGCACTGCCCGACGAGGGGTCGGCAGCTGCAATTGCAGACCATGGGGAGCGCTATCGCCGGTGAGGGCTTCTTCTGCTTGGAGTTCGACGAGGAGGCCGAGGGCGAGCTGCCAGTGGACGCGCGGATTGAAAATGCGGCCATCCTACCGGCTGAGCCAGGGCGGCTCAACCTCCGCATCCTCAAGCAGGAACTACAACACATGGTGACCGGATCTTGGGATTGGCAACTGACACAGGTGGGCGACAATGATTTCCTGGTGGTTTTCCCTTCCGCAGATCTGCTTCACATGGTGAAAACGAGTGGGAAACTTTTTCTGTCAATCAATGACACCACGGCATCGGTTCGGGATATGCTTCACGAGGAGGTGCAGCCAATGGCCATGCCAGAGACTTGGGTTCGGCTACACGGCATCCCAAAGAAACACAGGCGTGAGGATCGCATAAGGGAAGGGTTCCGGATGCTTGGTCGCCCGATTGTGGTGGATGAATTGTCCCTCATCAGGATGGGGCCTGTGAGGATGAAGTTAGCATGCAAGGCTCCAGAGAAACTGAATGGATTTGTGGAAGTGTGGTTCAATCATGAAGGTTACCAGATCAAGGTGGAGCGCGAGGTTCTGCCCAAGCGTGGAGGAGATCGTGTGATGAATGGTTCTGATCCTCCCAACCCCCCGCCAACAGACTCTGCGGGTCACGGTGGAGCTCGGCCATCGGGTAGCGCTCTGCCTAAAGGGGCCGCTCCTGGTAATGAACCTCAGGGAGAGGACCGGGCGCCCGCCAAGGCTTCTGGCGGCGACACCACGATGCAGGATACGGGCGAAGAAGGGGATGACAGCCAACAGGACTACTCTATTGACACGGAGACTTGGGACAAGCTGGGAGCGGTGTCCACTGATTCGGGGGCCTTGGGTGTGGCGACCCAGGACACGGCGGTGAGTGTGCCACCCCTGGCTAGATCCCTGACACTATCCTTTGACGAATACGGATCCAACATCCCGGCACTAGCAAGGGCTCAGACGGAGACTCAAGAGGTGGTTGGGGCCATCGTGGTTGCGGACCCGTTGTCTTCCCTTCCTGTGGCTCCAGGGACCGACAACGACCTGACCCCTGCCAACAAGCGTGGTTCCAACAGTGCGGGACGTCAGGCTAAGAAGACGGCTGGGCGGAAGCCAGCCCCCAAGACAGTGGCGACGGTGGCGGTGGTGACGCTGGGTGGCGAGCTGGGGGAGGCGTTGGGCAAGGCAGACGTGGGCAGCAAGGCAAGACGTTCCAAGGCTACTCCGGTGACACCGCGGGCCCCTAGCGCCCGCGCCAAGGCCAAGCTGGGAGAATTGACGTCGTTGGAAAGCGCTAAACTGTGGCTCACTGACAAGAACCTGGAGGCTACAGGTAATCCCCTACCATCTTACCGTATCTTGAACGCTTTTACGGACGATCAGCTTGCTAGCATTCTGGACGATAGTGGCGTGGCAATTAGTGCCCCTTGTAGCGAGATTATCTCTATGGTTCGTGCACGGGAGGAAGCTCGGGCCATGCTTGCGGCTGCGGCTGCTCGTGGGGACGATCAAAACTAGTGAGCCATCGTTCCGGGTGCGGATGGCAGCGAGGCAGTGCCCGAGGAGGAAACAGAGGCTAGGGAGGCCTCTGTTTTTCCTTCTTCCAGCCGGATGCCGGCTTGGAAGCGCGTGGAGAAAGCGGTGACATCCAGCGGGGTGCGCCTGCGCAATCGTATCATTTAAATGCGTTATCTTTTTTGGAACATTCGGGGTTGTGGCCACGGGGGGGCGACGTACACAACTCAAGGAGTATATTGCCAGGGAGAGGATTGACGTGGTAGCCCTACAGGAAACGATCAAAGCTGACTTCTCGTGCCGTGATCTTCTGGCTTTCGATCCTTTACAGCGTTTCTCTTGGCACTGGATGCCCTCAGCGGGCCACTCGGGTGGTATCTTAATGGGCTGTAATAATGATATCTGTGATGTATTGCAATGGGATGTTGGTGTATTTTTTCTTTCTGCTACCATTAGACACTGCGTCTCGGGCATTTCATGGGTAGTGGTGTGCGTTTATGGGCCGGCAAATCACTCACGATCGGCTGTTTTCTTACAGGAATTAACTAATTTGGTAGGGGCCAAACGAGCTATCAATTTGCCGATGGTTGTTGGTGGGGACTTCAATCTTATCCGCTCGGGTGCGGACAAAAGCAACGCCGACATTGACTGGACTCGGGTGTCCATGTTCAATGCGGCCATAGCGGCATCGGCGTTGCGTGAGGCCGCTCGGACCGGTGCGAGATATACCTGGACAAACAAGCAGTTGTGCCCGGTCCGGAGCGTGTTGGATAGGGTATTTTTTACCCCCGAATGGGAGGTTTTATTTCCCCTATGCAATCTGGTGGCCGAAACTAGAATTGGCTCGGACCATGTACCGTTGATATTTTCTTCTGGGGAGGAATATATTAGGCTAAGCCCCCGATTCTATTTCGAAACGGCTTGGTTTGAGTCCGAGGGGTTTGCCCAGATGGTGTCGGATCGTTGGGATACGATCTGCCACCAGCTTGGTCCGCGGCGGGGACCGGCAGAGCGCAGGAACTTGGCGGCAACCAAACTCCGGGCTTTCCTGCGTGGTTGGGGGGCTAACCACGGCAGCGAATCCAAGCGAGAGCGGGCCCAAATTGTTGAGGCAATTGCCGCGCTAGACTTGGAGGCTGACCGACGCTCCTTCTCAGAGAGTGAATGGGCCTTGCGTTACGACTTGGAGCGCCAAGTTCTTGCCATACTCCGGGCCGAAGAGGAATACTGGGGCCGCAGGGGCGGGATCAAGTGGGTCACGAAAGGAGACGCTAATACCGGCTATTTTCATGCTTACGCTAACGGTAGAAAAACGGAAAAGTACGATTCTTAGATTACAATCCGATCAAGGACTCTCACTTTCCAATGAGCTCATCGTGGCTCACATTTATGAGTTCTTCATCGGGCTGTTGGGAACGGCCGAGGAGAAAACTCTTTGCCTCCGGGACGACCTTTGGGACCCTGCTGATCGGGTCTCACAGGAGGAGAACGATGGGCTCGTCCTCTCTTTCCTTCCGGAGGAAATAGATCGTGCCGTTCACGATATGAAAACGGGCACGGCGCCCGGACCGGATGGGTGGCCGGTGGAATTTTTCAAGAAATTCTGGTCTAAGCTCAAATATCTTTTCTACGACTTAGTGAACGGCTATGCGCTGGGTACCGTGGACCTATCTCGTCTCAACTACGGGACTATTAGTCTGATACCTAAGGTTAAAGGGGCCGACGACATCAAGCAGTTTCGGCCTATTACTCTGATTAATGTCCCTTTCAAGATTTGTGCAAAAGCATACGCCTCCCGCTTGGCGCCCGTCGCTCAATGAGTGATTAGCCCTAGCCAATCCGGTTTCCTCAAGAAGCATAATATTCTTGAAGGGCCGTTAGCGCTTCTCGAAATCGTCCATGAGCTCAATCGTACCAAGTCTAGAGGTGTTCTCCTTAAGTTAGATTTTGAGAAAGCTTACGATCGCGTGAACTGGGAGTTCGTGCGAGAGGTCCTCATGAAAAAGGGTTTTGATGCGGGCTTTGTCCACCGTATCATGCACCTTGTGAGTACTGGACACACGGCTGTGACTATCAATGGTGTAATGGGCAAATTCTTTCGCAACAAACGTGGCCTTAGGCAGGGAGATCCTAGCTCTCCCTTGATCTTCAATTTTTTTTGTAGACGCTTTGGCGGCTTTGATCAGCAAAGCCAGGGCTGGAGGGCATATCAAAGGGTTGATCTCCCACCTCATCCCCGGCGGCGTGACTCATCTGCAATACGCGGATGACACGATGTTGCTTCGAGCTAGATGACCATAGCATTGCAACAATTAAGTTGCTTTTGATTGCTTTTGAGATTCTTTCGGGTCTAAAGATTAATTTCCTCAAAAGCGAAGTGATCACCATAGGGATGGATGATCACGAAGGTCGGAGAGTCGCAAACTTGCTCAATTGTAAGATTGGGAAGTTTCCGATCAAATACTTGGGCCTACCGATAAACCACAAAAACTTGACGATTGCCGACTGGGCGCCACTTTACGGCAAAGTGGTGAACCGGGTTAGTCCGTGGAGAGGCAGGTTCATGTCCTCTGCTGCTAGGTTAATTTTGACCAATTCTAGCTTATCTTCCTTGCATATCTTTATGATGGGTATGTTCCTCCTAGCAGATGAAGTGCATGCCAAGCTTGACACGCCTCGCGCCCGGTTCTTTTGGGAAGGAACTGGGACAAAACGCAAATACCATCTGGTTAAGTGGGCTGCGGTCTGTCGCCCTAAGAAGTTCGGTGGTCTGGGGATCATGAATTCGAAGCTGATGAACATTGCACTACTTACCAAATGGTGGTGCCGCCTTGCCCAAAACGAGAAGGGTCTCTGGGCTGATATTCTCCAGGCCAAGTATTTCCCGGATGGCAACCTCTTTAAGGCCAAGTCCAAAGGATCGTCCTTTTGGAATGGCATTCAAGCGGTTAGGCCAGCGTTTGCGGTTGGGGCCCAGTTTGCTGTCAACAACGGCAAGTCCAAACGATTTTGGTTGGATTGCTGGAAGGGCCAAACTCCGCTGTGGCAGTCCTTCCTGCGGCTGTATCAGCTTGCCACGGACACGCACATTATGGTCGCTGACGCTCTCAGAGTGCACCCCCCCGGCGATCTCCTTCTTCAGACCTCTGGAAGCGGGAGGTCTCAGCCACGATCAAGATCAGATTGATTGGAAGCTTACGGCTTCTCGTAAATTCTCGGTCAAATCGTTATACGAGAAGCTTGCGGAGGGGAATGGGCTTGATATGGCCAGGGGGTTGTGGAAGGCTGGCATTCCCCTCAAAATCAAGATCTTTTTGTGGCAAATGTTCCGCAACCGTCTTCCAACCTCGGATAATGTGGCCAAACGCAACGGGCCGGCGAACGGGACATGCGCCATCTGCGGTCTTGGGGAGGACGCTAACCACGTCTTCTTCAAGTGCTGCCTTGCTAGATTTGCGTGGAGCGCTGTTAGGGATACATTTAAGCAGAATTGGAACCCGCAAAATAGCTCGGACCTTCTGTCTTTGTTAACCGCACAAAGGGGTGCGAATGCGCGTGTGGTGTGGCGATGCGTTGGGGCGTTGTTTTGGTCCATTTGGACTGTGAGGAACAAAATTACTATCGAACATAAGTTCCCTGCTCACCCAGCTGAGATTCTTTTCAAATGTCATATTTTCCTACAGGCTTGGGGGCGCCATTAGGGAAGCAGCGTGACGAAGGGCGCATGAACGAGATCATGGAGCAGATCAAAGCATGCACGGCAAGAGCAAGACTTCAAGATCCGCCAGATTGAGCTTTTATGTCTAGTATCTTTATGGTTACGTGCTTTTAGCATCCTCGTGAACTTTAGTCTTCTACTTTGCTGATACTGCGAGCCCGCTGAACTTAAGTGTTATGTTGGTGTGGATTATACCTGGTTTGGATGCTGCCATGTGGTTTTATTAATTTAAAGCCGGACGCTGCGTACGTCTACGTTCCAAAAAAAAAGATATTGGTCTGGATCATGGTCCACCCACACCCACATTCGATATTGTGATCTTCTGGCATCAATTTTTGAGATAGTGTATGTGCCAATTCCACTCCTGTCCTTAAAGTATGGCGAGAATCATCAACCACTAATTAATTTTTGAGATAGTGTAGGTGCCAGTTCCACTCCTGTCGTTAAAGTATGGCGACAATCATCAACCACTAATT
>LR880972.1:46268257-46281745 GCA_904067115.1 Aegilops sharonensis | reverse complement strand
ATATTTATCAGATCAACCTACTGCATGCTGATAAAGGTAGGCAGTAAAATAAGATATATTCATCTATGGAACACAATCCTGTCCCCATGTCGCACAACCATTTTCATTACTTTCTATGGGCTCAATTCTTTTTGGACTGGGGTCACTGGGACACAAATTGTGTTTTCTTAAAAGTAAAAAAAAGTTTCACGAATAAATATATGCAAGCTAGAAATATGACTTGTGTTCTCATTCCATCCTGAGCTGAGGAATTAAGGGCGAGGATTCCATGTAACAGTCTGGAGGGTCGGGTAGTGCCTGAACCTTCACCCCATCATTGGTCTCCAGTATCTGCACCACTTGGTGGATGGTCGGCCGCAGCAGCGGGTTTGGCTCGATACACCAGAGCGCCACACGGGTGAACCGCTCCACCCTCTCCTTGTCCTCGGTGGTGTTGACATCTGCATCACCATGTAGCATTAGCTCTGTCCTTCGTGCGATAACCAGTTGGGCCGCCCAACCGAACAACGTGACCGTTTCATCGATCTCCATGCCCTGCCCTTGTGGCATGACAGGAGTCACTGGCTCCTGACACCTCCGACAGCAAATCATCTCCAGTAGGACGACACCAAAACTGTACACATCTGCCTTGGTGTCAACGCGTGCGTCGCCGCGGAGCCACTCAGGCGCGATGTACCCTCTGGTACCTCTGACATGGGTCACTGTGGTGTGCACCTGCTGGCTCCCCAACAATTTGGAGATCCCAAAGTCGGTGATCTTGGGGATTCCACAATCATCCAATAGGATATTGTCAGGCTTGATGTCGCAGTGGATGATAGGGGCAATGCAGCCGTTGTGGAGGTACTCAAGTCCCCGAGCAATGGCGAGGGCGGCCTCAGCGCGCCAGCGCCAAGGTGGTCGCCTCTCAGGGTTGAAGAGGAAGCCACGGAGAGACCCTCCGGGCATGAACTCGAAAACCAACATCCGATGCTTACCTTGTTTGCAGTAGCCGATCATACGAACCAAGTTTCGGTGGTGGATCTGACCGATGGACTGCACCTCATTGGTGAACTCCTGCTCACTATACTCGTTTGAGTCTATGAGCTTCTTCACCGCAATGAGATGCGGCTGCGGCGATCTTATCATTCCTTTGTAGACCTCCCCAAAGCTCCCTTTGCCCAGCAGTTTCTTGAAGCCATTGGTGGCTTGGTAAAGCTCCTTGCAACTAAACGATCTCACGGTCGAGCTCAACAACTGTTGGCTATCTCTGTTCCTGGTGAGGTAATACAATGCCATGAGGCTGCCGCTGAGGGAGATCACTAGGAGTAAGGCCAAGCAAATGGTGACGATCTTATATGGACCTACAAGTATCGTCGTCGTTTTTGACCGCGGTGTCTCCATGTAAGAAGTATTATTCCCCTTCCTCACCTTGATCAACGCCTTCGTTTTGACGTCATTTCCCTGCCTCCCGTACACGAGTGCCCCCAACTCGACACAATCGGATCCGTTGATCATCAGCGCTGCCGCACAAAAGCAATCATTGAGGCAGTAGTCGTGGCACTGCTCCTCTGAGACCGATGGGAACTTCTTGTAGTATATTGAAAGCTCCCAGATGGTGTTTGGCAGCTCTACGAGTGAGAACTTGTCAGAGATGTTCTCATCGCCACACCTCTGTGGCTCGAACCCCGGCGTGCAGCCACTCTCAGTGTGCTCTGCATCGATGTAAGTGTATCCACTCGGGCACAGGCAGTTGAGCCGCTCTTTGGTCTCCACGCAGTACGACCCAGGGCCGCACATGCCTTGCATCCTGGTCGTCTTCAACTCGCAGCCCCCGCCACTGGGGAGCGTGCCCGACACGGTCCAAGTCGTGTTATGGCCGCCACCGCCGCCATGTTTAGGATGGGCGTAGGCACGGACGATGCCGTCGGGGTCCATCCTGGCGAACCGGAAATAGTTCCTGCCAGTGGCGAGAGGCGAAATCAAGTTGTTGATGCTGCCGTCATAGAGAGTGTAGCTTAGGTGGCCATACTCGTCGAAGGTGATGGTGGTGTTGCCGTAGGGGCCGTTGGTGGCTGTGGCCCAGTAGGCGTTTTGCAATATGTCACCGGTGAAGAGGTCGATGCAGAGGACGACGTTGCCGTCGCTCTGGGCTGCCAAGCTGAACCGACCCGTGGTGAACTCCGTGTCCGCGCGCTTGGAGAAGAGAAACCCCTCCAAAGATTGGCCCGGAAGGAGGGTATCCGTCGGGAACCCAAAGCTTTCCCAGAGCACCTTGTCGCCGTCCCCGAGGAGCTGAACGTTGCCGGAGTCTGTTAGCATGAGGACGGACCCACGCTTCATGCTGGGGGTCGGGGCCCTCCAAAGCTCTATGCTGCCGTCGGTGAGCTTGAGCTGGCCGTCTGCGGGGATGCTGAGGACGGACCGTGCCGTGGCGTTAGGCGTGGTGCCCATGGCGGACTCTTTCGCGAACCACACCACGGAGTGTGCCTGCGGCGGCATGGAACCGAACCGGAACCACGTGGCGAGGAGGAATTTGGTCGGGTCGGAGTCGTGGGCGCGGAAGCCGAAGGCGAAGCTGCCGGATGGGCTGGTGATGTAGTCCGGCACCGTCAGGGTGTCTCCCGCGGTCAGTTTGGTCCGGGCCACGGCCACAGCAGGGAGCAGACGAGCTTGTTGCACCAGAAGCATGGCAATTGAGATGACAAGGCGGAGGAGAGCAAAGCTGGGCAGCGCCGCCGGCGGCATAATGTTGCCGCAGCTTCGTACGGAGCATGTAGCGTGTGTTGCCGTAGTGCCTGCCGTGTACGATCGTAATTAAGTTGGTGGATCCGGGCGTGAGATGACCGCCGTGCTGGGTGGGTGGGTGGGTGGGCGTCAACAGATGCTGCGTTGGTTCCTGCCCCACTCAAGACTCGAGTCTGACCAAGAAGTCTTCACAAAGAAATGTACTTGACAATATCGATTATTTGTACTATAAAAATGATACTGGCAGTATACTTCAAGACCGTGCCACATATTCAAGAATGAGTTTTTTTCTTCTTCTTCTAAGGCTAAGTCGGCTGAAACTTCGTTAAAGCCTTTAACGACAGCATACGAATATGCTGACCTATTTTTCTTCCACAGCTTCTCGTTCGTCGCAAACTAACCTGTAATTGAATGGTTGGGAGGACAGTGGTATCGCCAGATCACCAGGGTTCGAGTTCTAAACTTGACATTGATGCTTACATTATTCCTGATTTTATTTCAGGCTTCCGGCGATTTTCGTTCAGTGAGAGGAGACATTTCCGTCGACTGTTGCGACTTCGTGAAATCTCAACATGATATGCCGGCTCAGTTTCTCGGAGATACTCATAAGAGTAGAGTGTGCTTGCATGCGTTCATAGGGATGAGTGGATGCTCGTGTATGTGAGCGACCTCGATTGTAGTGTGTTAAGAAAAAACTTCTCGTTCGTCCTTGTTCGGGGCTGGGTTTGTCATGCTTTCTTTTGCTCTATGTGTTTCGTTCGCTTGTCATCTCCTGGGCTGCTTTGTATTAATTGGCGAGAAAATGACTATTAAGAAAGTCAATAGAAAAATATGTCTGAGGCATATTTTTTTTGCGTTATGATCAGACCTACTATAAAAATGACTACTAAAAAGGTGAACGGAAAAATGTGTCCGGAGATATTTTGTGTTGCGATATGATCCTGGAAGTACAAAGTATCTCTTCCGTAAAAAAGTACAAAGTATCTTAAATATTAAAAAAATACAATGCGGGTACTGTATAAATAAGAAAATTATTAAACAAAAAAATGACTTTAAAAAATCATATTGGAGACAGGGACAAGTTTAACAAATTCACATATTTTGTTAAAAATGTTTTTTTAAAATTATAAATGAAAAAATGAACAATTTAAAAAATATGGACATACAATTGGCAGACAACCCCCCTTCACTCTCGCCATGAGTTGCAGTCACGAGTGTTTGAATCTCAGCGAACTGAAGTACAACCTCACTACAACTTAAAACAAATTGCAGCACATCTTAATGTGATATATTTGCAACATTTATATACATAGTTTTGGCATAATTTCAGAATATTTCTATTGGACTAACAAATTAATCAAGTGCCAAAGGCCAGTTACTGTTTTCCAGTGATTTTGGACTCTTCGGACAAGGATATTTTTACACGATTGAGAAGAGCCCATGGGTTGAAGAGGGGCGCACAGGGTGCCCCCCACATGCCATATCGCCCAGGCCGTGTGGTGGCTGTGAAGGTCGGTTGCGACTGCCCAAGGGTCACAACCTCTTTTGGAATATTCCGAGCATCCAATTTTTTTCCGACTTTTCGGGGTTACAAAACTCCGGTGGTCGATAAAACGGTGACGGGACTCGGATTTAGCAGTGAGGAAATTTAAAAATGTGCCATAAAAAAGTTCTATTCTCAAAAGGGGCTCTCGCCCTTCGGGGGACATGAACACCATGAAACAGAGGGGGGAAACCTTCTCCCACCAAGGAGGTGGGCAAGAAATGAGAAAAGGGAGGGGGTATCCCCGTCTCTCCGGGTGTCGCCAGAGCGTTGTTGGGGGAACTGCGATCACCGCCGTCATCTCCTTCATCTCCACCGACTTCGCCACCATCGCCATCGCCTTTTCCTCTCTACATATAGTGGTGTACTCTCGAACACCCCTACTTAACACAAGGTGTTTGTTGTGATAAATTATTTACAGGTTATGTGTTGCACTCCTATTATGTCTAAGTAGATCCTTTTGTCCCAAGGTGATTGATGGTGAACTAGGATTGATAGGAATTGTATGTTATGATATGGGGTTGTCCTTTAATGCCTAAGGTATCAGCATGCGTGTATGTTAGATCACACTTTAGGATTTGCAATATGTGATAAGTTTGCTTAAGGTGTATGACCCGAGTGATAGATATTACCGTGTATCAAGTTTCTGAATTGTTGCATATAGGATATAGTGGACCCTTAGATCTTAATGATATTGCTAGGTTTTACCTTAATGAATTATTAGTAGTTGCAGATGCTTGGCAGGGGTTTCAATCATAAGTATATCCGATAAATGGATTTTGTAGCATGTAAGCATAGGACTCTCTCACATGTAAAACTGTACTGCATGAATAGTGATCTAGTACCACAACCTTACCTAGGTTCAATTTTGCAGCACCTAGCATCGTTACACCACGCTTTCTTTCTTTGAAACTTGCAAACTATCTTTTACTAGAATGGTCTAGGCAAAGAAACATTTGGTGTATGTAGTGTTGTATCATTGGTAGATAGAACTCAAGAGAATACGAATCCTACCTTAAGCTTCTTTTGGGTTCGACATTCAATACAACGTTCTTAGAACCTCCACTATGGAAATAGCTACAATAACTCCATCCACTTAGGGATTGTCAAGATGCGCGGGCGAAATAATCGCCAAATGGCACACTGGAAATCCAGTCCATCGGCCTCGTCGAGGCGCAGATTGAAACGGGTGTACCAGAGAGTGTTTGCATGTCGGACATCTTTCTACATGCGGGCTAGGGCATGGGGGTAGTACGTTAGCGAGTCGTGATTGCCGGTTCCACTGCCGGCAAGGGATAGGATGGCTGGGTTGGGAGGGGTTGTTGGAGCGAGACCAACACCTCCTCCATCTCAAATAAATTTCCAATATTTCCTTATGTTACATCTCTTGTTAGTCACTTTCATTTTGACCCACTCATCCACATAATTTCACTTTGCCCCCTAGAGCATTATAAACAATGCTACAATGTATTTTACCACATTTAAATTTGCATTTTGAATTGTTTTGACTATATTATATGTTTTATCACCTATGTATTTTATGGAATTTTTATTTGAAAATGCATTGATTTCTTAATATAGAATTTCTTTGAGTTGTTTGCAACGGTATTGATTTTTCCTTACCTAATAATACTTTGAGTCAAAAAAGAACACAAATTCAAAAAGTTTGGAATCTTTTTTGGGGCAAACTTTATGAAATCTTTGGAGTGCTTGCAAAGTTTCATCACGTAAATGCATTGTTGGAAGTTGTGGCCAAAAAATAAAATCAGTACTCCTAAATGCGTTTGAAAGTACCATTTTCAAAGCATCAATTTTGTTTTTCTCCATAATTCTCACAAATGTGATTTCATGAAGAAATTTTGGAACCACCCTAAAAATTCCTTAACGTTTGCCACAAAAAAATCCAGAATTTTTTAACATTTATTTTTGAATTTACTATTCATCCGGGAGAATATGAGCTCGTGAGCAGATACTCCACGTCCTGAACTTTTTGAATCTTTTAGCACTTCATCATTATCTTTAATCCCCCAAAAGATAAATAAAACATGATAATCAAACTAGAGATGAAAATAGAATAAAGTAGCAAAATTATGTAAGTAGTCATGTAATTGGGTACATAACAAACAAACATCATATGCATATCATAGATAAGATTAGTAGACCTGATGCTAGCCCTAACAGAAGGGATAAGAACACATGTGGTGCGTTGGACGAAGATGCAGGTACGTCGTTCGCCATGTTTTTGTTTGACCAACTTGCTCTCCATGTCACCGAGGAGGTCATCGACGTCGGCACGAAGTCGTCGTGCATAACCACGATGCTGGAAGATCCAACAGACGAGGAAGAGAAACAACCAACGTGGTGTTGTTCCTACCGTCACTCGGCTCAGCTCGACCCCGAAGCACGACGCATGAGTGCGAGGCGGGTGACCGAGGAGGAGGAGCACACATGTATGTGCCCTCTGGTCAAGCTCTTAGAGGTGTGTTGAACAACCCACCTTATATGTTGGTCTTCCACGCCCTTCACTAGCATGGTGGGACTAAACATTCTGTAATGAGTGAATGTGCCATATGGGCCTCTGTAATTTCCGCCAGAAATTATAGAAAATAACAATGGGCTAAACCCCAATAATTCCAGCAAAACTCGGTAGATAGATTGCATATTTAAAAGCCTGAAATTATGTGTTCTTTTTTTGTCAAATTATTTTATGGAAATGAAATTTGAAATTGAACACATTCATTTGGTACAATCTTAGGTTGGAAATAGAAAAGTCTGTATTTCCATTTAATTCTTCATTTTCACGTTTGCTACTAGTATGTTGTATCAAATTGTAATCTATATCTATATGCCAATATAAAAAGAGCTAGTTGTAGAGATCCAACATATCTCATCCTTTCAACCGAGTCTATATCCAATGGTCTGTTTTGCCTCGGTGTAGCGCTAAAGAAAGTTAGCGTCCTCCCTAATTAATAGTATACATAATATCAACGTCAGCATCAACCAATTAATTATATATGGCCTAATATTAACATGCAATTATGATCTTGCCAAATACTAGTATTATTACACGATGCAGTTAATCTATTGCCTAATATCCCCTACAAAAAATAGTGCATAATATTAAAGTGCATTGCATCGTACTCCTCCCTTCCCATAATATAAGGCGTGATTGACTTTGCACGGTCTTTGATTCATGATTTTGACAAGTAATGTATATCAAAGTATATGGATTGAATATGTATAAATGGCATCATAGTATTTGTCTTGCAAAACAATTGTAGTTCATATGTTTGTATACTAATTTTATAGACATACAATATGTGAAAATAATAGTTAAAGTTCTGCAACGAAGACCAGAAAAGTCAAACGGTGTCTTATACTTTGGGAAGGAGGGAGTACATGATTACTTTGGGAAGGAGGGAGTACATGATTATTAGTTGGTTTATTAAGTAACCCTGACCTTCAATTGGTCTACGCATCCCATCGGCACTCACTTGGGACATATCGAAGGACGTGAACAACTACCATGTCTTGACATAATCTTGGCAGTTGCGCTGAGTAATCAATATCTACATCAATAAAAAATAAATCCATATCAAGCTGCTTATCCCTGTACCATATGTACTTGAGTACTTGACTTAGGTCATTGTTGCCAAACACAGCTAGCTCTCTTGCTTGTCTGCTTTGGAATCCACATCAATAAAAAATAAATCCATATCAAGCTGCTTACATTGGATTTGTAGCTACTTTATTTGCTCTCATTATTTACAATGTCCAAATTAACGTATACATATGGAACAACAATAAAACGTAATTCTTTTGGATATCACCCACAAGTCGTACCTTGGCAAGGTCGCGATGATGCCAGGTGCAAGAATCGGTGCCAAGGCAGCAAGGTGGCTACAGCAGGAGGAAGGAGTTTGGTGTGAAAGTTTCGTCCCACCAAAAATCTCAATATAAAGTGCCATTTATATTTCCTCTTGGTTCCCTAAATATAAATATGTGAGTTTTTTGAAGTTCCCTTTTAAACTTTGCTACAAAACAAGCATCAGATCTTTTAGCTAGCAAATAAAAAATGGATTTCGCTTCAAATCGAGCATCAAATTTTTGAGCATGGCAAATCCAACGTTTTTATGAAAAATCACATTGTCAGGAGGATGGCAAATTTCTTTAGAGTACATGGCATATCGTTGCCATATTCGACTTTTTGACAAGATTTCTACGCTTAAAGGAAATTGTCATCCTCGCGACAACATAATTTATCATACAGCCGTTCGATTTGTTAGAGCGCTTTTTGCCCTCTAATCTGCGTAATGTGCTTAATCTCACCTATCAGCCAGAGACGAAAGCCTATTAATTACTAACCTCGGATCAGGAAATGCTTAGCTACAGCTAGCATTTAAATTTGATTGCATGTGCGTCAGCTCGTTCAGTAACACTTGTGCTCTCCGTACAGCCAGAGATGAAAATCTATTAAAACCTAAGTATTAAATTACTAACAGAGATTGGATTTTCTACTCCATGTGTACCTAATTTGTACTATATAAGATAAGGCCCTCGAGTCAGAGACTCAGAGTGCAACATAACCTCCACTCTACCACACTGCGCCTTAGCTAAACACGCGAGACGTCTCCATGGAGCAGTGGGCGTACTACCTCTGCCTTCTCTTGGCTCTCCTCCTTCCTCTCCTTCTCTTCAAGCTCAACAGGAAGCATAGCGGTGGCAATGGCGGCCTGCGTCTGCCACCCGGTCCATGGCGGCTACCGGTCATCGGCAGCCTTCATCACCTCATCGGAAACCCGCTCATGCACCGTGTCATGGCCAACCTCGCTCACCGGCTCGACGCGCCTCTCATGTACCTCAAGCTCGGTCAGGTGCCGGTGATGGTGGCCACGTCCCCGGACGCTGCCCGCGAGATTATGCGGACGCATGACGTCGTCTTCGCTACGCGGCCGTGGAGCCCCACCATGAAGATCATGAACTCGGAAGGACTGGTATTCGCACCCTATGGCGCCTTGTGGCGGCAGCTCTGCAAGATCTGCATCCTAGAGCTTCTCAGCACACGCCGCGTGCAGTCATTCCGCCACATCCGGGAGGACGAGGTCAGCCGACTCGTGGCCGCCGTCACGGCGGCGCCGCCCATGGAGGCTGTGAACGTGAGCGAGCGAATTGCCGTCCTCGTCACCGATTCGGCGGTGCGCGCCATGATCGGGGAAAGGTTCAAGAGGCGTGAGGAGTTCTTGCAGACACTCGAGGATGGTGTCAAGATTGCCAGCGGGTTCAGCCTCGGCGATCTATTCCCATCGTCGTGGCTCGCGAGCTTCATCAGCGGCATGGCCCGGCGGGCCGAGGAGTATCACCGCAAGAGCTTCGAGCTCATGGAGTACGCGATCAAGCAACACGAGGAGCAGAGGGCCACCGCCACCTCGGCGAACAGTGCCATGGAGGAAGGAGAGGACCTATTGGACGCGCTCCTGAGGATACGCAAGGAAGGTGGCCTCGATGTGCCTCTTACCATGGGAATGATCAAAGCAGTTATACTTGTAAGTACAACAATTTCTTAGCTTCTGCTTCATCTCTTCAAGCTGTTATACCTTGGCCAGAGTTCCGTAAGAAATATGCCATATTGTTTGAAATTTGAATGGTTTGGAGATTACTCACGAGTCACCACACCCACCTCGCAGTTAAAAATATGCAGTATTAAACAAAACTAATTATACATTTTCTCGCAAGTTCATTTCGTGATTGACTCAGTGTATTATCAATGTTAAAATTCCTTTCATAATTTGAGTCAAACCAAAAGAATTTACCAACATATTTTAAAACAGTTCAAGTATTTTAAAACGTTGGAGTAGTTGCCCCAAAACAGAAAGGTTAAGTATTTCGAAACAGGAGAGTAGTTAGCAAGACACAAGTGCCTCGCCCCGTTTGATAACTCTGCATTTTCTAAGTATTTAAAAAATACTGCAGTTTGTCCAAATACCACGGTTTAATTTACTTTGAGCTGTTTGGCCTCCACAAAAAACTAAAGTATTTATACAGCAGTTTTCCCAAAAACACAGTATTACCTCTGCATAAAAAAAAGACCCCCAGACCTCTTTTTTTAAAACTGAGCATGAGAGAAAAACGAGTCGGTTGCTATCTTTCTGTCTTTCATTCCCAAGCTGCAGCCGCTGCTCTCTCGTTGCTAGAGATAAATAATGGTGAGTACGCTGGGCTGACCTAGCTCAAGAATACCGGCCGTAATGATACGCCTCCTACTTTTCTCTGTGCGAGTGCGGCGGTGCCGGCAAGCCGACGGCAGGTCGAGTCACCTCAGTATAACTAGCGTTGTGCACGGCAGTTCTTCCTCCTCATCTTTGATAAGCTGGGTAGCTAAGAGAAAACGGCTAGCTAGCTAATTTACGTTGATATACAACATTAGGCAAACAACTTTAAAGTATTCTCAATACTCTAAAATACCGTGATATCTGAAAACTGTGGTATCTTATAGCTTCATGCTAAAATACTGTAGTTTTTAATACTTTGGTTTTTTTAGCACTCTACTATCAAACACAGCATAATTCCTTTTGTTTTTTCTTTAGGTCACACAGAATCCAAGAATTGTTATATGTTATATTCTCTGTTACTCGAGGATTTGCTACTGAATATCTCACTGCATATGGGTGACAATCCAAAACTGCCAAGAATAGGTAGCAACTCCAAATTTCATCAAATCAGAAATTGCAGGATCTGTTTGGTGCCGGAAGCGAGACATCAGCAACCACTCTCCAATGGGCCATGTCAGAGCTCATGAGATGCCCAAATGTGATGCGGAAGGCACAAGCCGAAGTTCGCAACAACCTCCAAGGAAATCCTAAGGTCACGGAGGATGAATTGATCAATCTCAAGTACCTCAGACTCGTCATCAAGGAGACAATGAGGCTTCATCCAGCTGCACCATTGCTTCTCCCTAGGGAGGCTACGGAGCCTTGCAAAATCCTCGGGTACGATGTCCCCAAGGGCACCACGGTGTTGGTGAACGCATGGGCAATCGGAAGAGACCCTAAGCACTGGGAAGACCCCGAGGAGTTCAAGCCAGAGAGGTTTGAATCTAGCATGGTTGATTTCAAAGGAACAGACTTTGAGTACATACCATTTGGGGCAGGTCGAAGGATGTGCCCCGGCATGATGTTTGCCCAGGCTAGCATCGAGATTGTGCTAGCCGCACTTCTCTACCACTTCGACTGGGAGCTCCCAAGAGGGGTGAAACCAAATGGGATGGACATGACAGAGGAAATGGGCCTGACCGTCCGACGGAAGAACAACCTGTACCTGCATGTTGTGGTTCGTGTGCCCCCGGTTTAATTTGCACTTACATTGATATGTCACGCTAAAATCTTAAGTATGTGTGCCTTCACTAGTAGAAAACAAGGCTTTGGTCCAGTCCGGACCAGCCCATTAGTCCCGGTTCAGTCACGAACCAGGACCCATGGGAAGACAGAATAAGCTTCTATCTCCTCTCTGTCTAGTGCGAAGACGTATTAAGAAGTATTGTTAATTACATCACTTCAAGTTAAGCGTCAAGTTATGTCTGGAAGTATCAAGTACGTGTGTGAATTGTATATTGTTTTTCCTATGAAGTGGAGTGAACATGCCTCTTCAATAAAGGACTGTGAGGTGTTTGCTTCTTAATCTCTATATGCTATTTAAAAGAGAGTAGCATTCTTTTTTTTTCTGCCAGCACGATGCTTTGGTTCTCCCCCATCCACCATGTTCTTTCGCCGATTTATTTCTGTCCAATCGGTTTTTAGTACAGCCACACTTTTTTTTTGCACCCTCCTGATGCACTACTCAATCAACTTAATTTACTTTCCTTTTGCACCAATTCCATCTTAACTTACTTACTGAACATTTATTTACATAATCACCGGTAGGATTTGATAAACACTTATTTACACAAACATGGGCATGATTTGTTGAACATTTATTTGCACAACTAGTAAGGGTACGTAAATTACGAGCTAATGTACTAGAATATTTAATTCGCTTTGCAACGAACGGGCATTATTCTATTAAATTATAAACAAAATATAGTGAAATGGATTTAGAAACACATATCATAGGCTAGAGAACATTCTTTTTGTTTGTTTGAACTCCTATATCTTTTCTTTGAGCAATGTTTTTCTTCATGATTTCTATCCGGTTGTTTTGTTACTGTGTTTCTTTCTTCATTTTTACTGTATACATGGACATTTTTATGTTAAGCGGTGAATATTTTTACAATATGCGATGAATCATTTTACAACAGATGATGAACACTTCCCAAATATGTGAGAAAGATTTTTAAAATACACGATGATCATTTTAAGACGCATGAACACTTTCAATACAAGAGTTGAGCATTTTCAAATACATGATGATTAAAAAAATACATGGTGAATAACTTTTAAATATACGGTGAACATTTTTATGAGCATTTATTATTATCTATAATATAGTTTTTCTTGAAAAACAACTCAATTTACCATTTATTCAAAAAGATGAAATAGAAAAATCCCAAAGAAAACCAAACTAAAACCGGTGATTGGGCCCGCCGTAGGCCACGTGTAGGCCTTTGTTCGAAAGAGCTCCTATCGGACGGTCATTGAGTCCAATAGAATGTGGGAGGTACACAACGATGCAAGACTGGGACTGCCCTTTGTAAGGCTCGGTAGTAGAAGCCCATGGAGACTGTAGTGCGGTTCAAACTTTTTTGGAACTAGATAACAGATTTTGAAAAATACTATTTCTTAAAAAAAATTGTAAACATTTTCAAAATATAAACATCTTTCAAATTTTCAAACATGTTTTTGAAGATGTGAACAATTTTTGAATTCCGAACATCTCTTACAATTGCGAACAATTTTGGAGATTCTTGAACATTTTTCGGAAAACAAATAATTTTTGAAATTCCAAACATCTTTCGAAATCCAAAATATACTTCACGACCATGTACATTTCTTAAACATTCAGAAAATTTGTTGAATTTTCAACAAATTTGGAAATGGGAACATTTTTTAATACGTGAACATTTTTTGAGATAGATTGAACTTTTTGAATATATGTTGGCACATAATCTCACATGTTTTCTTCTGTGTAATTGTTGATGATAGCTCACTCGATCACACATGTTTGCTACCATGTGTATCGTGTATGATAAGCCACTTGTCGCACACGGTTATCCTTTATCGTGTGTGACG
>LR880972.1:46221489-46232144 GCA_904067115.1 Aegilops sharonensis | reverse complement strand
CCAACACTTCATGTCATGTTTCTTTCATGCTCTTGGGGCATTTCATCAAACACCTTATGTGCATAAGAGGAACCAAAAGCAAACCTACACCCACTTGTGAAGAGAATGGCTCCAAATGGCTAAGTGTTGGCTGCTGGATGGGTATATATAGGGGAGGGGCTTTAGTTGCGGTTGGCCTGGCAAACCGTGACTAAAGGTGCCCGAAGGCCTTTAGTCGCGGTTGTCCTGGCCAACCGCGACTAAAGCCCCTCACGTGCGCCAGCTGGCCACCGAGCGCCCTGGGCCCAGGCCTTTGGTCGCGGTTCACCTCCAGAACCGCGACTAAAGGTCCCATTAGTCGCGGTTCCTACAGCTTCGCGACTTATGGGGCTGGACGGAAGCCTGTTTTTCTACTAGTGAGAGTGGGCCACCATGCCCCGCCGAGCCTGGTCTGCCGCCGAATCAGGGAGCGACGCAGATCCCACAGGAGATTCTCCTGCGGCAGCTGACGCGTCTGGCGCCACGGATCCCGAGCGATTTGCTCTGGGATTTGCATCTGGATCCTCTGCAGCTTCCTCTGTCGTTTCTGCATGCATAAAATCATACGTGTTCTCGCCAAAATCTTCTCCGTTTTCCTGCATACTTGCATCAGGGTGGATTTGATCAAAGGTATTATTAGACATGGACATGCGTTCAGCAGTATCTGCTACTCCCCCTTGATCAAAACGAGACGATGGCAGAAGATGAACAGGTAAAAGAGTGAGCTCGTTGCAAAGTTGTGCGCCGGCGTTAGGATGAAGTTTGGCAAAGGGAGAAACGTGTTCATCAAAGACGACGTCCTGAGAAATATAGACACGACCGGAGGCTACATCGAGGCACTTGTATCCTTTGTGGAGGCTACTATACCCCAAGAAAACACATTGTTTGGACCTAAATTCAAGCTTGTGCTTATTGTAAGGACGCAAATTAGGCCAAACAGCACACCCAAAGATGCGGAGAAAGGTATAGTCAGGTTTCTTGCCAAACTAGGTACACGGTTGATGAGGTACACCGCGGTAAGAAACGCCTCGTCCCAAAATTTCAAGGGCATAAAGGCGTGGGCAAGGAGAGACAGTCCGACTTCCACAATATGACGGTGCTTCCGTTCTGCGGATCCATTCTGCTGGTGAGCATGGGGACACGAGACATAATGGGTGATGCCAATGCGCTCAAAAAAAAAAAAGAATTGAGTTTTTGGTACTCACCCCCCAATCCGTTTGCATAGCAAGAATTTTTTGATCAAAGAGGCGTTCAACATGTTGTTGAAAGAGATGAAATTTCTCAAACACATCAGACTTATTTTTGAGCAAATAAATCCAACTAAACTTGCTAAAATCATCAATAAAGCTCACATAATATTTTTGTCTTCCTACAGAAACGGTCCAGGACCCCACACATCCGAAAAAACAAGCTCTAAAGGAGCCTTTGACTCACTAAAAGACTTAGGATAGGGAAGTTGATGGCTCTTGGCCATCTGACAAGCATCACAAACCAGCGTATGGTCTTGTTTATTTGACACGGGAAGACTGAAATATCAAAGAATTTTCTGAACCACCGGAATGCAGGATGTCCTAAGCGCTTGTGCCACCGTGAAGTAGATGGCTTGGTGGCGCTAAGAACTTGTTGAAGGGGAGCATCTTGCCGGCCAGAGACAGGAAACAAACCACCCCTACTCTCGTTTTGAAGAATGGTCCTCCGAGTGGCCCGATCCTTAACAAAAAAAGTTTCAGGGTAAACCTCAAGGAAAGCATGATTATCTTTGATGAGTTGATAGGCAGAAAGTAAGCTTTTGTCGGCTTGCGGAGAATGAAGTATGTTCTTTAGATGTAAAGAGCCATGAGGAGTAGATAGAACTGAATGACCGACATGTGCAATGTCCATACCTTGACCACTTGCGGTGTGGATTTGCTCCGAGCCGGTGTAGCAATCATGGACAGCGAGCTTCTCCAGTTTACCGGTCACGTGGTTGGTTGCGCCAGAGTCAAGATACCAGTTGGTATCGACTCCATAGAAGTGGACGGCGTTGGCAGATCGGTTCCCACCGCCGCCACCACCACCTCCACCACCAGCAGGGTTACGAATGTTGTTGTTGAAGTTGCGGTCGTAGCGCTTCTTGCAACGCCATGCACCATGCCCCTCGTTCTTGCAGATTTGGCACTTATCACGGTCATTGCGGTCACCGCGGTCACCACCCTGGCGAGGCGCGCCACCAAAGCCGCCGCCACCAGAGTAGTTGTCGAAGGAGCAGGCGCCCGTGTTGTTGTTGTTGTTGTAGCCACGGGAGCCGCAGTTGCCGCCGCCACGAGAGCCACCCTGGTTGAAGTTGCCACGGCCTCCGCCTTTTGCAGCGAGGTTGGCGGAGTAGGCAGAGGTCTGTGCGGTGATGCGTGACTCAGCAGCAAGCAGCAGCAAGAATAACTCGCCTAGGCCGATTGGCTGGTCGGTGATGGTGCGCGTGGAGCCGGCGGACACGAACCCGCTGTACTCCGGCTCGTGCATGAGCCCCTGGATGATGTGAGAGACAACATCATCTTCATCCATAGGCCTCCCGGCAGCTGCAAGTTCATCGGCGAGCCCCTTCATCTTGGTGAAGTAGGCAGCCGCCAACATACCACCCTTCTTGGTGTGGCCGATCTGATCCCGGAGCTGGATGATGCGGGCGTTGTGCAGTTGCTGACCTACAGGAGCACTTACGAGAAAGGGAAGCGACAAAAAACGAGAGCACCTGCTGGTCCTGGGTAACCCAGATGGCGTGCTCTGGGTTGACGGCGACGGTGATCTCCTTCTTGCCAGCGACGTCCCTCTCCGTGCGGATCTAAGCGGCGGGTTCCTTTTGGGAACCATCCAGGAAACCCATCATGCCCGCCGCACGAACATGCGGCAGAACTGCGCCCTCCAGACGAGGAAATTCTCACGGTTCAGTTTTTCCGTGATGGTATGGCTGAGGGAAGCGAGGGACGGCGTGGCCATGGCGGAGGAGGATGATGAAGACATCTAGATGCGATGGAAGAGTCAAGCTCTGTATACCATGTGGAAAACTAGGCTTAAGCGTATGCATAGCTGCAGGGACGCGTGCGTGTTAATATAGGGCTCGAGGCCAAGAGATTACAGGGGTTGGTTAGGCTAGGATTGATCTCCAAGTAATCTAACAAACTATGGGATCATATCTCTAAGCCTAACCATATTACAACAACCATACACACGCACACGTTACAATACAACGTTTAACAGCGCTTAAATGATGATGTCATCAGCAAAGCATACAATACTCAATGGATTGACAAGCAAAAAAAGTACCCTTGAGAAGAACAGCGATTTCATTAGAAGTTCAAGCTGAAACTCTGTTGACCCAAATAAAATTTTAATGAACAAGTCAGTACAGATGTCTATAAATAGCATATTCAAAGTTGATTGGTTGCTAGTCCTTACCAGCATCTTTAATGCAAAGGAATATGTTATCTATAAAAAAGGATATGAAGGAAAATCCTGTTGCTTCTGCATGTTGTTCAAAATAGGTGAAGGGCTATTTAACAATCAATCAGTAAACAAAACAGTAGATACACTACTATGTCGAAGGAAAAACTCAGTGAGTAAGACGAGATCCTCACCGAAATACGGCACTCTGGCGATGGTCTCAAGCACGAAGAACCTGGCATAGTCGCGACCAGGGTCCAACGCGTCGAGTTTCAGAACCTGGCATATGTAAGATAACCATATATTCAGCTCATGCAATCAGACCAAAAACAAAAGGGCTGGCTGTATCACTCAATCACTCGCCATGAGGAATATGTTGAAAGACTGCTCAAACCTGACAACTCAGTCGCCGTCGCAGCAGGGACAGAGAGAAGAAAAGGGAACGGCCTGGAATTAGGCTTCAAATTATGTCTATCATGAAAGAACACAATCAATTCCATGAAAGAACAGATTATGTGGAATAGTCCACTAACTGTATAACTTGGACCATAAATTTGAGGACATGTGTTGCACCTCCTGGACATGGTTTTTAGAGCATCTGCACCGGTGCCGCGCTATCGTGGGCGTTCGTTTGCAGCCGTGATTCTCGAGATGTGCGTCAGCCCAGGGATCTTTACAAGTCATTACGAGTAGTAACAAAGCTATGGACTGTGGACTTTATTCTGCACTATCTTGTCCTGATGTGAGTGTCTTCTTTATATGCATGTTCTCTGCATGTATTCTCTCTCTTCATGCATGTCTTCTGCCGCATGTATTCCATCCCTCTTTCCCTCTCTTTATGTATTCACTCCCTGTGCTGCATGTGACCCCCCCCCCTCTCTCAAATGACCTTTTTTATTCACCACAAGCATGGACGACCGCGTCTTCTCTCTCTATCTCTGAATTCTTCTCTCTATATATCTCTGAATGGCTCATATTGTAGGCACTCTTTTCATTTATTTCTTGTGTGCGCTAGTCTTCAAACGATGGTTGGATCTACATCAGGAAAACGAGGATTGGCCGTTCTTGTGTGCACTATTTTTTTACCCCTCTCTCTCTATCTCTCTCTCTCCAAACAACAAGGATTGGATCTGCGTGTACTAGAAAAGTACATCTGGGTGATTGACTCATCCAAGAAAAACTTGGTCTCCTTGAGTATCATCGCTATTGGAGGTAATGAGCCTGGGCTTGCTATGCTCAACTCCACATCTCTATCAACCATTTTGGGTCTTGTTCGGGTGCAGGGATCAGCTCTTCTGCTAGCCATCATGCTCGTTGAGGAAGACGATATAGCTATCCCAAGGAGTAGGCGTGTGGCAGTGTCCGTCCATGTGCTCCGAGGAAGTTCGTCCAGCTCCTGTTGTCTCCTTGTGGGATGTGTACAGAGTTCTGATGAACAGTTCCTTATAGGCCCTAGGTATATCACAGAAGCCAGTTCTCATTAGCGGCTGATGTCGGTACGGATCCCTGCACGTACGGGCGGTCAAGATAACGCGGCCGGGGTGCAGATGCTCTATTAAATGTTTTCGTGCACCTCCTCTCTGCTTGGTTTTCATGCCCAAGGAAGGGCTAGGGTAGGGCTGACTATTGGGGCGTTGAGGTTGCAGCAACACCAACTTAATTCAACATAGAGAGGTAGCAAGGTTGATCTTCTAGTAACGGAGGATCATGGCGGACGACGAGAAGAACAAGCAGTTGGCGGAGTACTCCGGTGTGGCTAAAGTATTTGCTGCTCCGGCGAGTTCGTCGTACCCATGATTTGATCGCGAGAACTTCGGGGCCTGGAAGGCCCTCATGGAGTGTGGTCTTCGCGCCAACGAGCTATGGGACGCGGTCGACCCAGGAGGCGACGTGTTCAAGATGGAGGGAGCCGAGCACTGGAAGGATCGGCAGGCGGCGACAGCGATTTACTCGGTGATGCCGATGGATGTCCTCCAACACCTGATCGCCAAAGAAACGACGAAGGAAGCGTGGGATACCTTGAAGCTCATGTTCGAGGGACACACCCGCGTCAAGCAAGCCAATCTCCAAACTCTCCTAAGGAACTATGAGACTTTGGTCCTGGGCGACAATGAGTCCGTGGATGCGTTCGCTTCACGGGTGGCTACTCTCGTCAATCGGATCCGCGCGCTTGGTGAAAACCTTACGGAGACCTCGGTTGTCCGGCGGTTCTTGCGCGCAGCCCCTCCCCGGTACCTGCAAATTGTCACGGCGATCGAGCAGTGCGTCGATCTCGAGACTCTCTCCATCGCGATCTCGTCGGACGCTACAAGGCTCACGACGAGCGTATGCGGTACAGTCTCGGGGATGGGAGGAATGATGAGAATGTCATGCTCACACGGGCTCAATGGCTGGCGCTGGACTCAAGGTGAGGTGGCGAGGGCTCTAGTAGCAACACTCGCCAAGATCGTGCGCCAAAAGAACAAAGTAAGAAGAACGCCGACGACGGCGCTCCGAAGAAGAAGAAGTTTGACAAGCGCAAGATCAAGTGTCACAACTGTGGCATCATGGGGCACTTCAAGTCGGAGTGCAAGAAACCACCGAAGGAGAAAGCTCTCATGGCCAAAGGAGGCGATGATGGAGACATGATGCTCATGGTCGAAGTATGCGAGCTAATGGATGAGGATAGTCCAGCTCCAAAGGTGCCGGCTACAGAGGTTGTCACGCTCATAGAGGAGGCAGTTTATCTTCACGATAAGAAGAGGATGAACACGTCGAGGCACGTGTGGTACCTCGACACGGGCGCTAGCAACCACATGACCGGCGACAAGGACCAGTTTTCTGAGCTCAGTGTTTCGGTGGGAGGCACGGTTCGGTTCGGTGACGGACGGACCGTTGACATCGCAGGGCGAGGTACTGTCCTGTTTGAGTTGAAGAATGGCGGTCACAAGGTACTCACAGATGTGTACTATATTCCCAAGCTAAAGAGTAGCATCATAAGTCTTGGCCAGCTCGAGGAGCGTGGTTGCAAGATTGTGCTCGAAGATGGCTTTCTATGGGGGTATGATCGTCAGAGGATGTTGATTATGAAGGTGCAAAGGTCACCGAACAGGCTACGTCCTCAACTTGGATCGTGTGGATCCGGTATGTCTCCTGTCGAGCATGGACGACTCGGCATGGAAGTGGCACGCGCGCTACGGTCATCTAAATTTCCAGGCTCTTCGGCAACTTGGACAAAAGGAGATGGTACGTGGTCTACCGTGCATCAATCATGTCGACCAAGTGTGCGACGGTTGTCTCATTGGGAAACAAAGGCGAGCCCCGTTCCCAAGAGAGGGAAACTTTAGAGCGAGTAAAGCTCTTGAGTTGGTCCACGGAGACTTGTGCGGACCGATTAGACCGGCCACCCCTGCCGGAAACAGATACTTCTTGCTCGTCGTCGACGACTTCAGCAGATTCATGTGGATTGTGTTGTTGAAGACGAAGGATCAAGCTTTGCAAGCCTTCAGGATAATAAAAATGGCGGCTGAAGTAGAATCTGAATCCAAGCTGAAGGCCCTCCGTACCGATCAGGGGGGTGAGTTCAAGTCCCGTGCATTCACGGACTTTTGCGAAGCTCAAGGGATCAAGCGGTATCTTACGGCACCATATTCACCGCAGCAAAACGGTGTTGTGGAACGGAGGAATCAAACCGTGGTGGCGATGGCACGAAGCATGTTGAAAAGTAAAGGCATGCCGGGCAAGTTTTGGGGTGAGGCGGTTAATACGGCCGTTTATTTGCTGAACCGGGCTCCAACCAAGAGTGTGGTTGGGATGACGCCGTACGAAGCATGGTACGGGCACAAGCCCACGGTTGATCATCTTCGCACTTTCGGGTGCGTGGCGCATGTGAAGACAGTGACTGGGCATACTAGCAAATTGGCGGATCGGAGTACTCCAATGGTGTTGGTTGGCTATGAAAAAGGTACGAAGGCATACCGTGCGTGCAACCCCTCTACCAACAAGGTGGTTGTGACACGCGACGTGGTCTTCGAAGAAGCAAGGTCATGGAATTGGAACGCCGCCGAACCGGTATATCCGTCTTCCGATAAAATTTTCAACGTTGTTTACGATGATTACGAGCATGCAGACATTGGTGATCAACCGAAGACTTCGAGCATCGCGAGCGGCGCGGCAAAAAACGATGGCGCGAGGCACGCGCCAGAAGCAGCGGCGGCCGACGCGCACGAAGCTGCGTACGGCACGCCAGGTAGAAGCACGCTCAGCGCTCGTCCTGGTGGTGTTGTTCCATCAGGACCAGAACATGCCACCCCATCTCGTGGCCCAGCACCGGCCAGCCCGGGAGCAAAAAGCCTGTCCACTGGAGGCGTTTCCAGCAGCCCACGTGCTACACCACAAGGACATGAAGGCCACGTACGTGAAGGCCATGTACGTGAAGGCCATGTACGTGAAGATGATACACATGTTTTGGATTGTTCATCTGATGGAGATGCAGCCAGTTCGGAGGAATAGGATTCGCCAGAAATTGGGAGTTTGGCCACTCCGGATGAAAATTCCTCGTCTTCGACTGAACAGGAGACAAGGGAACGTCCGCCGACACCTGTACGTATTCGACCAGTGGTGAATTTATATCCAAAGGAAGCACTTCCAAAGTAAATCCTGTGAAAATTAAAGAAAGAGGACGGCGGTGTCTGCTTAGCCACTGGTAGAAAAAGGGGCTTTCGTCCAGGCCAGTTTAGCCCATTAGTCCCGGTTCAATCCAGAACCGGGACCAATGGAGCTATTTGCCCCAGTTCGTGAGCCCCGGGGGCCGGCCGGGCCACGTGGGCCATTGGTCCCGGTTCGTCCGGACCTTTTGGTCCCGGTTGGTGGGACGAATCGGGACCAATGGTCCTGGCTCCTGGCCCACCACTATTGGTCCCGGTTCGTGGCATGAACCGGGACCAAAGGCTTCCCTTTAGTCCCGGCTCATGCCACGAACCGGGACCAATAGTGCTGCCTATATATACCCGTCGCTCGCGAGCAGAGCACTTCATTGCTCTGTTTTTCTCTTGCCGGCGAGGGGGGGCATTGTGGTGCTCTAGCTCACCTCCTATGCACATGAGGTGTTCGATGAAATGCCCGAGCCACACTACTTAAGCTTTCTCCTCTCCAAGCTCGACCTCCAACCTCCATTTTCCTCAATATTTTTCTAGGTTTAGCGGTCCGTCACGCCCCGTCCCCGTCTTCACCGCCGTCGATCACCCGCGCCGATCTCATCGCCAGCACCACCGTGGTGAGCCTCTTGTTCTTATCTTCTTTCTGAAAGGAAAAATATTCTTACTTGTATTATTTTCTTACTTTTATTATTGCATCTTATATAGTGCGATGGTTTTGGTATCCGCCCCCGTCGGCCCTCGTCCTGTCTATGATTCGGATGTGGTATATATTATCTTTTCATAACTATTGGTTCATTAATTGTTTATGAAAATTATGCCGACCAACGTGACATAAATTTTATTATCTAGGAGGTTGTTGAACCGGAAATTCCAACCGACCCTATTGTCGAGAGGTTAAATTTAGTTGAAAAAGAAAACAATTTCTTGAAGGAAAAAATAAAAAAACTTGAGGAGGAGAAGATGATATTGGAGTTGCATGTTGCGGATGTCGTCGATGATCACAAGATCAAGATGGATGCAATGCGCTTGAAGATGAGAAAGATTAGAAAATATGCCATTCATACCGAGGCTTGGTATCATTATGCCGTTGGATCAGTTGTTACCTTGGTTGCGATTATGATCGTATTTGTTTTCACATTGAAATGTTGTACATAGTTTCAATGTATGGTTTAATTAATTTAGATGCTCTGCAGAGCTTTATGTTGTTAGATGAGAACTATGTATGTACTTTGGTTTTTATGTGATGATGAACTTCTATTAATTTGGTCACTTAATTATCTATTCATGATGTTCTGTAATGATTTTTGACACACTTAATTATGTATAATGCACGCAGATGAACCGGCAATGGATGTACGGTGACAGACACACCTCCGAGTACATTAAGGGCGTGCATGCTTTTCTCGAAGTGGCTGAGGCAAACAAGCAGAATGGTTTTATGTGTTGTCCATGCCCTATATGTGGGAATACGGAGTCTTACTCTGACCGGAAAATCCTTCACACCCACCTGCTTTACAAGGGTTTCATGCCACACTATAATGTTTGGACGAGGCATGGAGAAATAGGGGTTATGATGGAAGACGGCGAGGAAGAAGAGTACGATGACAACTATGTGCCCCCTGAATACGGTGATGCTACTGAACATCAAGATGCACCAGACGATGTGCACGATGGTGCTGCAACGGGCGAAGCTGCTGAAGATCAAGAGGAACCAGACGATGTGCCCCATGATGATGATCTCCGCCGGGTCATTGTCGATGCAAGTACACAATGCGAAAGTCAAAAGGAGAAGCTGAAGTTCGATCGCATGTTAGAGGATCACAAAAGAGGGTTGTACCCCAATTGCGAAGATGGCAACACAAAGCTCGGTACCGTACTCGAATTGCTGCAGTGGAAGGCAGAGAATGCTGTGCCTGATAAATGATTTGAGAAGCTACTGAAAATAATGAAGAAGAAGCTTCCAAAGGATAACGAATTGCCCGACAGTACATACGCAGCAAAGAAGGTCGTATGCCCTCTATGATTGGAGGTGGAGAAGATACATGCATGCCCTAATGACTGCATCCTCTACCGTGGTGCCTACAAGGATCTGAACGCATGCCCGGTATGCGGTGCATTGCGGTATAAGATCAGACGAGATGACCCTGGTGATGTTGACGGCGATCCTCCCAGGAAGAGGGTTCCTGCGAAGGTGATGTGGTATGCTCCTATAATACCACGGTTGAAACGTCTGTTCAGAAACGGAGAGCATGCCAAGTTGATGCGATGGCACAGTGAGGACCGTAAGAAAGACGGGAAGTTGAGAGAACCCGCTGACGGGTCGCAGTGGAGAAAAATCGAGAGAAAGTACTGGGATGAGTTTGCAAAGGACCCAAGGAACGTATGGTTTGCTTTAAGCGCGGATGGCATTAATCCTTTCGGGGAGCAGAGCAGCAATCACAGCACCTGGCCCGTGACTCTATGTATGTATAACCTTCCTCCTTGGATGTGCATGAAGCGGAAGTTCATTATGATGCCAGTTCTCATCCAAGGCCCTAAGCAACCCGGCAACGACATTGATGTGTACCTAAGGCCATTAGTTGAAGA
>LR880972.1:46188357-46207928 GCA_904067115.1 Aegilops sharonensis | reverse complement strand
GAAACAAAAACAAAAACCAGAGCCAAAGAAATGCTGACGCGTGGATGCCTATTGGTCCCGGTTGGTGCCACCAACCGGGACCAAAGGCCCTCCTGCTTGGGCTCAGCGGACAGGCCACGTGGAGGTCCATCTGTCCCGGTTCTGGATAGAACCGGGACTAAAGGGCGAGGGTATTAGTACCGACCCTTTAGTCCCGGTTCATGAACCGGGACTAAAGGCCCTCACCAACCGGGACTATAGGCCCTTTTTCTACTAGTGGCGTCGAGGAACCGACGAAATTTGAAGATGCAAACACGGAGGAGTGTTGGCGTCGTGCTATGGACTCCTAGTTGGGATCGATCCAAGACAACAAAACATGGGAGCTCGTGGATCCACCCAACGACCATAAAATCATAGGGCTCAAGTGGGTGTACAAAGTCAAGAAAGATGCCGAAGGAAACTTGGTGAAGCATAAGGCAAGGCTCGTAGCCAAAGGATACGTGCAAGAGCAAGGTGTAGACTTCGAGGAAGTTTTCGCTCCTGTCACAAGGATGAAATCGGTGAGGCTAGTTATAGCTCTCGCGGCTCAAGAATCTTGGAGGCTATATCACATGGATGTAAAATCCGCTTTTTTAAACGGGAATTAAAAGAAGAAGTATATGTGAAGCAACCACCGGGTTACATCAAAAAGGGAGAGGAGCACAAGGTGTTGAAACTACACAAGGCATTGTACGGGCTATGCCAAGCTCCTCGGGCATGGAACATCAAGCTTGATCGTACACTAGTTTCTCTTGGTTTTGAGAAAAGTCCACTGGAGCATGCTATGTACAAGCGAGGTAAAGGCCAGGATCGTCTCCTAGTGGGCATCTATGTTGATGATCTCTTGATAACTGGAGCAGATGAGGAGGAGATTGCTAGATTCAAGCTACAAATGAAGGAGCTTTTCAAGATGAGTGATCTAGGGCTCTTGACTTACTATCTCGGGATCGAGGTACAGCAAAAGCCGAAGGGAATCACGCTATGCCAGGAGGCATATGCAAAGAAGATTCTTGAAAGCTGTAGCATGGAGGACTGCAATCCAAGTCATGTTCCAATGGAGCCTCGACTTAAACTTAGCAAGAGGAGCCAAGCACTCGCGGTTGATGCAACGGAATATAGAAGTGTGGTCGGAAGCCTAAGGTATCTTGTGAATACACGACCAGACTTGGCCTATTCCGTTGGCGTAGTGATTCGCTTCATGGAAGCACCCACGACAGAACATTTGGCAGCTGTGAAACAAATACTCAGGTACATCAAAGGGACAACTAACTTCGGTTGTGTCTATTTGAGAGAAAAGCGGAAGGAGATGGTGGAGCTACTTGGCTACAGTGATAGCGACTTGGCAGGAGATATTGACGACCGTAAAAGTACCTCGGGCGTGGCATATTTCTTGGAAAGAAGCATTGTGAGTTGGCTATCACAAAAGCAGAAGGTGGTTGCATTATCATTCTGTGAAGCGGAGTATATTGCAGCTGCAACCGCGGCAGGTCAAGGTGTGTGGCTAGAAAGGCTACTCAGTGACCTCACTGACAAGGAACCGGAAGGAGTGGTGCTCTATGTTGACAACAAGTCCACGATTGCTCTATGTAAGAATCCAGTGCATCATGACAGAAGTAAGCACATTGATATAAGGTATCACTACATACGAGATTGCGTGGAAGAAGGCAAGATTGAAGTCAATTACATTTGCACCGACGATCAGCTTGCAGATACCCTGACCAAGTCTTTGGGACGACAGAAGTTCACGGGGATGCGGGGAAGGATCGGCGTCCAAGCTGTGAAGTGAGGACATCGTGTTTAGGGGGGTGATTGTTGGAATTAACCACGTTGTCGTGTCCGGAACGGATATGTTCAGTCATCCGAGTAGGTTTGGGTTAACTAGCTTTGTACTAGTATAAATATAGCTGTACCCTATGCCTATAATCAGACAGATCAAATCAATACAAACCAAAGGCACGACACGAGCCTTTTGTGCGATACAACTCGAGGTGTCTCCTGTGCTTGTTTCTTGTGCTAAGCTAGCTAGACATCCAAAGCATCCACTAGGCTGCCTGCTTGCTAGCTTAGCTAGTACGTGCGTATTGCGTCTCCGTCGTCCGGCGACTCGGAAGCTAATCGGACAAGCTCGTACACGTATATTGTCGGAAGGTACTCGGCAGCATCGTGATCTGGGCCAACATTCTCCAACAGCAAAAAGAGAGGGAGCTGCACAAACAAAGCACCAACTTCAATTTGAATCGAATGCAACACATACATAGAGATAGAGAAAAGAGATGGGAAGAGCACCTAATCCATGACTGCGACACGAGGGCTAGAGCACCTTCTCCATGAGACCATGACGCCCTCGAGCGGAACTAGCATTGTAGGTGTGCCAGATTTGAGCCTGCATCAAATTCGCCCCTGTTGATTGATCTGCGGCAAGGGACAGGGGAGGAGGTCGCCGGTGGTGGGGAGAAGGTGAGTAGAGGAGAGAAGGGGTGGGTCCGCCAGATGTGGGGGAAGGCGCGGGTGGTGGCGGCGGCTGTGGGGGAGATCGGCGTTGAGTGGGGGCGGCGGCAGACGAGGAAGAGGGAGAGAGAGATAGGGTCGTGGAACGACGGCTGGGGTGGGCATCTCTTTTTCTCTTTTTCTCTCTCCCTTCGACAACACGATGTTTAACTCAACACAGTAAAAGGACAGGTGGACTACGCGAGAGAACGCCCTTGATGCGTAACTTATTGTTTTAGATGTTCGACATGGTTGCTGCACCACATTAAGTGAACACGCTACTCTTATTCTGAGCAAGGTGAGAGTTGCCATAGTTTTAAATAGCTCCGCTATAGCCCGCTATATAGCTTTTTCAGCCCTTCTCCGCTATATAGAATCGTTGTTTAAGTTAGCAAATGACCAAAAAAATAGTTCGAGCTTAGGACATGTTGTTAAGTTCGCTGAAAACTCCTCGAAAAAAAAACTACGAGCTTCAGCCCTTCTCCGAATCTTTTTGCACTTAATTGTACTATAACTTAAACCAGATTATGAACTAAAGTGTTTAATTGTGGAGTGAATGGACTGAAGTGTGCATCTTAAGCTAGTTCATGGATCTACAGGGCATTTTACCCCGGACATTCCTCAGGAATCCTCACTCGGCCAGCACGCCGCCGGCGAGTGCCGCCGTTGTCGTTGCCTCGCCTCTCGCTTCCCCAGCTGCTTCTCATGGGCGCGGAGATACGGCCGCATCTGCGCGCATCTCGTCGTGCTGACGCTCCGGTGTGCCGCCCCAACCTGCCGCAAGTCGCCGGCCCCGTCACGCTCCGCGTCCCGCCTCCGGCATGTTCGCGCCTACGTTGCTGGGAATCCGTACGGGCAGCAGCGAATTATTGACAAGTCCCTCTCACCTTTTGTTTACACTCTACAAATTCCGTATGGATCCAAAATTTGTTGAAATCTTGTGACTGGTTAATTAGTGGTTACCATCTGAAATCTCGCCGCCCCCCTTTTTTAGTGGGCATGATTGCAGCGCGAGATCACTAAGAAACGACAAAGCTGAATATTTCGACTAGATCATATAGCATATTACAGCAGCAACTAGTATATGTTGTTACTTGGATTGGATCATAGCATATTATAGCAGCCACTAGTATCTGCTGTTAGTACTTCGATTGGAGCATAGCAAATTAAGTAGTTCGTTTGCCTGCAGAATTAACTAGTCGATTTGGTTCAAGACGACGACTTATTCTCATCGCGGGGTGGGGGTGAAGACGACTTGGGCAGCCATCATACACTGAGCATCCAACTTGTGAGCAGGAAGTGGGAGAGCTTGCACCCAGTGGTGGTGAACTGGTGCTCTTGTTGAGGAACCTCCTAGATTTGCTCTCCGAGGCAAATTCAGAGGCAGTGAAAGATCTGCCGAGCAAGGAATTTTCAACAAACGGTTGTGGAGGTGATGGCCTCCAGCATCCATGATTCCACTACGGAGCCTCTCCCGGTAATCATGAACCCTCTGCTCCTATCATCAGCATGCTCTGGCTCTTGGCAGGAATTGGAGTTTCTTCTCAACAGGGGAATCGATCAAGTGCAACCTTCCATTATGCCTAATCAAGCATTTCTTGACCTGCTTATGGCCTACGGCTCCGACAGCTGCATCAACAAAAGTGCGTCGACACAGGGAGTTTCCGATGATATCGAAGCATTTCTTAACCTGCCTTCAACTGTGCCGTCACTCCTGGATGGGGTCACCACTGAAGGGGGCACCGTACTCCATGTGGTGGCCACATATGGTGACAGTGATGGCTTCTTGAGGAGTGTGGACATCATCCATAGCAGGGCAAAACACCTCTTGTTTGCGCAAAACAAGAACGGCGACACGCCCTTGCACTGTGCTGCACGAGCTGGGATGTTCCGGATGGTCTCTCATCTCATTAGTTTGGCCAGAGACGAGAATACAAGTGTTAACAGGGTGAAGGAATTCCTGGAAATGGAGAACAAGCTTAAGGAGACAGCATTGCATCAGGCAGTCCATATTGGGGATAATGGCATAGTCAAGCTGCTAATGGAGGAAAACTCAGAGTTGGCCAGTTTTCCGAAAGACGGCACTTCACCTCTGTACCTGGCCATCTTGCTGGAAGAGGACATCATTGCTGAGACACTTTATAATGCAAGTAACATGAAGCTTTCTTACTCCGGGCCTTTTGGACAGAATGCGTTGCATGCCGCGGTTCTTCGAGGCACAGGTACCCATGCATCTTTCCACCACATCTTTTATATCTGACTTGACCTACCGTTTTCTGCACATATATTTCATTTTTTGAGCATGTATTTGCCTCTTATACCTCCTAGTTATACACTTTTTACTTGTACAAGTGTGGTTTTGCCCAGTAAAATTTGGAAAATTCATCAGAAGAATCAAGCATTGAGCAGCATCTAGCATAGGCTCCTTTTCATTTCCACTAACCTGCTTGGTTCCAGTGTGTATGCAAGTTTTATATAATCCCCTGAGCTAATAAATATTCAAGCTGGGTATTTACATATTATATACCATTATATGACCTGGGAACTCTCAGTAGTGCATTCCACTAAGAAATGTTATTCAATGAAATTCTCTAAAACTCTATGACACATCACTCTTGGTCTTCGTGAGACAACCAAGTAATTCTAAAGCAATCTATAACTTTCATGAAACATGGCATGGGCTCCAAGCATAGATGATAGAATGAAATGCTTATTACTCCTTATACTCCTAGAGTAAGGATATATATGCCGTTCTTGTATGCTTGCTTGTTTGTAAGAACAACATATAATTCTGTCCTTGTCAGCATTACTGAGCAATGCAGTATTTAGTGGCCCAAGTGTTGAGAAAGGTATGGTACCAAGCCGCAGTGATGCAATCCTCTGCTGGGAAGCCTGGTCTGCAAGATAGTCCAGTACCTCAAACTAGTTGAGATGACAAAGAAAAAGCCGGGTTGTACTTTGTAGTTCCAGTACCTAAAATTAGTTGTGTAGTAACATCAGTACTGTTTAATTAGCACTTGCAAATTCTGGGACAACTTTTATGCACGCACAATCTTGTGAGAGGCAACCTAGTCTATTTTTCTTGGGGGTAACGCCCCAATGAATTTTCATATTGCCCATAGTGATGATTATAAAAAAAAAGAATCCTATATTTGATAAACGTTCGCAGGTTCTGTTCCCAGGAACAATAGTACGAGTCTTCCATAGGTGTCCTGATGAAAGTCTCGAGTGTGTCTTTATCTTCCCTATATACTTCAATTCTGGAATGCCGGAACATAAGTTAGATAACTAAGAGCTCGTTTACAACATATCCTCTCCACCAGTTTCTCCTCTCAGTCCCCTCTGGTTTCCCCTATTCCCCACTGCTCCAGCAACCAGCTTCTCTTCCTTCTCGCTAGCTTCTTCTCAGGTCCTCCCCATCCCCTGCAGTTTCTCCAACCTCCTAGCCACCCCTAAGCTCCTCTTTTCTGTACTCTGTTTTTTATGGTTCAATTTGTGTCTGCTGCCTAAGTTATAATGTCTTTCAATTAGTGGCTGCTGTCTACTAATGAGATGTTTACGGGGCTTTGTGCTGCCTGCATGGATGTTGCTATAACTATTAATCCCAACCGATCCTGCATAGTGATTTAAGTTGCTCCAACCATAGTAGTTGTTGTTCTCTCCTTGATTAACTTGTAAGAAATATCTATTTGCAGAGCTTACGAAAAAGGTCTTGGAATGGAACAGTGATCTCACTACACAAACGGATGAAAGAGGGAGTACACCTCTCCATTTTGCCGCAGCTCTGGTGGGGCAAAGTTTCCGAGGAAGTGTATGTTGCCAAGTATTGGAAGCTAACTCAACTGCATTGTATCAATCAGACCACAATGGATTATATCCAGTACACGTCGCTGCCTCTGTTGGTGAAAGAGGGACAGTCTTCATGTTTCTTAACAAGTCCCCAACCAGCGCGGGTTTGCGTGACACTATGGGAAGGACATTCCTTCATGTGGCTGCTGAGAAAAAGAAAGTCGGGATAGTCAGTTTTGTTTGCAGAAATCGATCGCTCTCATGGATTTTGAATATGCAGGATAATGATGGAAACACAGCACTACACCTAGCTATCCAGACAGGGAGTCTTCCAATGTTTTGTGCTTTGTTAGGTAATCAGCAAATACGTTTAAACTTATCAAATAAGAAAGGGCAAACTTCTCTAGATACATCACAGTATAAGATCCCCTCGGTATTTTTTGATGATCAGGTAATATACTCTTTCAGTTTATTTCTAAGCACTGCCCTTGATGCGAAAGAAAGCAATGGAGATTTGTGTGGTTTGGCTTCACCTATTTCTCTTTCTTTGTGCAGAACAGTGAAGCCAGGATACACTTTGCACCTAAAGTCGTTAGTGCTAGGAGTGGTGGCTGTCGCCGGGATCACTTTGAAGAAAACTACAATGGCCAGTTAAAACATTATGAAAAAGAAGAATTAGCAAAGGTGAAAGATACAACACAAACATTGTGTATTGCTGTAGTACTAATTGCAACTATGACGTTTGGTGCTACTTTTGCCCTTCCTGGAGGTTACAGAGCCGATGAGCATACCAATGGAGGCACGCCTACACTTTCTGGGAGTTATGCTTTTGATGCATTCATAATAGCCAGCACACTCTCTTTCATCTTGTCTGCGATGGCTATAGTAGGTCTCATATATTCTGGATACTACTCACACAGTCGCAGAATTTACTTACTCGTAGCCTTGCATTTTGGAGCAACATCGGTCACATGTTTCACCGCAGCTTTTGCACTAGGATTGTACATGGTGCTAGCGCCAGTTGCTCATAAGTCTGCCGTCACTATCTGTGTCATTAGCACCCTTGTTGTTCTATGCAACAAAATTGAATTTTGGCTAAACTGGGCTCTTCTGACACGACCATTATGTACTCGAATTGGGCTAATTCGCACGTTGGCAATATTGGCAACCAGAATCATTTGCAACCAGCTGATGGAATTTTGGCCCATCATATTCATATTTGTCTGGGCCACATATACAAGGAACTAGTCTTAGAAATGGAACTGATGATACAAACTATTAGGCATTAGCACCCATGACTACTTGAAGATGCATCGAATGGAGAACATTTCGGTCTGAGGTGTTCTAGCCTGGCCGTGGGTATTTAGGATTTACTGTGGTTTTCTTATTAGAATATTTATCTTATTTTTAAGACTTGTGTCCCGATGTACCTTTTTGTTCAAGAGTTTGTGCTCATAATCATGTAAACAGTGATTGCCAGTGCTATCTACAACTTCTTTGAAATGTGCAATTGGTTTCCAATTTCTGTGTATATCTCGTATTTGTGTATGTAAAACTGAGTGTAGGAAGCCAAATCCACGCGCAAAGATCTTTATGACCTAGATACGGTTGGTAAATGTATTACAGGACTACTCTTCTAGTACTTGCCTCTGAAGTGTCAGCACACTGGTTTGCTACCTTAATGAAATTGTAATGATGGATTCGGGAATTGGTTGTTCTTGTAGATGGAGTTTCATTAGAATATCCAATGATTTGTCAGTGGCTTGTGTAGGACATAACTTCACACAATCATTGCCTAATGTTGCCCTAGAAGGTTTATGCACCATACTGATGAGAAAGGATGCATGATGGTTTTTTAAGCATGTAAGAAACATGGTTAAGTTGAGTCAGGGCAAAGTTGTTTCTTGAATATTGTCGTTGCAATTCATTAGTCGTAAATGCCCTCCTAAAAGGTGGCACGAGAGAGAAATGAAGTGAAAGAGAGCGCTCCACAACATCACATAAGTCATAGCACTCCTTGTAGGAAATTGCATGCGCGTCACTTGTCATGTTTATGGTACCTAGTGAAGATAGCATGGTTAGTTGCTTCAGTGGTATCTGATGTGTGAACAAGAAGCTTCATCATGCTCGTATTTGGTTGTTTGTCTCACAAATTAGAATGTGCCCCCCGTTTTGGTAATGTGTGCAATACCGTGTTTCTAAAGTAAGTGTCAATAAAAAATTAACACATGACATTGCGAAGATGGAAGTTCATCACAGGAGCTGGCAAATTTACTTGATGTTGTTACGGTTCACTATAGGATAGTTAGTTAAATATTCTTGTTCTAGATAGATGATATACCAGAATAGTCTAAGATTTGTATGCTGGCCAATGAACAAAGAAGCGTGTCATCCTTTCATTTTTTCCACTTTGGTAAGATGATGCGGTGGGAATCTATTTAAGTATTCATATATCCAGCTATGTAGATATAATCTTGAAGATAGCACCTACCAGAGACGCACGTCGGAGGACACAAGTCATATACAAAAGCAGGTCAAGATTGAAGATTCATTAGGTCACTGTATGCTGAAAGTATCTGGTGTACGTCATGGACTACGATAAATAGAAGACCACTGAAATAGCTTTTGAGAAGATTGGAATGAGGGGAAATAATGGCCTTTGAAAGCTCGAAGTATTTGTGTACTTGCCCTCCAATGTTAGCATTTACTTCTTGATCTGAACAGTTTTTCGGGAGCGGAGTTAGTTGGTGACAGGCCGGATCAACTTATGACTGCACTCTTGAGTTGTTGGAGGAGAAAATAGTGCTTCATGGTACACCACACGTTCTATATATTCACTAGTTGCGTTATTGCCAGTTGAGAGTGTACTTATACGATCGTCCTACCACAGTTTGGCACTTGCTCTGGTGAAATCATTGTAGTAGATTGTGGGGTTAGGAGAAGTTGGGATCATGCAATCCAATCTCGGTTTGGCGTTTGGTATAGAATTAGTAGAAAGAAGTTGACGAGTTGGACGGGGCTCTGGTTGCTGGACGAAGAGCTTGAGCAATCACTCCCATGATCCACATCGATCTCTTTTATAATTTACATATTCAGGACATTGCAACAGGGCAGCCTTAGCTCCTCTCACATATTCAGCTCCTTAGATTGCAAGACTCCAGTCATTCCTAGCTATTGTTGCATGTTATTACCTTCGTTTTGCCTTAGTGGGACGGGGTGACTATTCTGGTGAGAACTAATCGGACTATGTTTGTTTATGGAGCCTTGTATAATCTATCTCTCGCAACCTTGCAAATATTAAAACAAGATTAATATTCACATGGAAGTTTTAAACCAATTTAATATGGTGTCAATCTTTTTTAACTCTTATAAATATTTAAAGGAGATCATGTAAGTTACATAGGTATCTCAAAATAGTTCGAGAGACGTGGTAGAGCTCTAGCATACTAAGATATCAGCTACCAGTTTGGTCTTATTCTAGAATAGATCACCTTTAGCATGCCTGGCTAACTGACCAGCATTGATCCCATGTCTTAACGAACTTCGGTGTCGAGACCAACGATTTAAATTGCTAGCTATTGCACTTTGTGCCGCTGTCCTAGCTACGACCGCTAGCTATTGCACTTTATTTTTTAGCCTTTCTGCTACAGTACTACAAAGGTTCGGCCTACCCTGTCCACCCTTACCTCTCCCACTGATCCTAACTATGGCAGCTATAGCGACAGATAATCTCTCCTTATTTTTTCAAAAAGGAGGATATCCTCCGGTCTCTGCATCAGAATGATGCATGGCAGTTATAGTCTCTACTTATTTGGCATAGCTCGTCATTCACTATGGTTAAACCTCGTAAGTGCACCTAAGGCAAAAAAACCATGTAATCATTTGTAAGTTACGACAGTGACTACGACCGCTAGCTATTGCACTTTGTACTGCTATCCTAATTAACTATGACAGCTATAGCGGCAGATAATCTCCTTATTTGGCATAGCTCATCATTCGCTATGGTTAAAGCTCATAATTGCACAGCAGACCAAAAAAACCATGTAATCATTTGTAAGTTGCTCCAAAACGACTATGTATTCAAGTAAATAATATGGAAAATAGAAACCATAATACACGAAAACGGTTTCCCCCACTTTACATTATAAAGCAACCGCATCAACATCAAGCATCATCGAAGTTTCAAGCATGCAAATGAAGGTTGCTAGTGACCAAGCATTCAAAGTCGGGTTAGGTTCGAGCCTTTCTTCGGCTCGGCCAAGCCTTTTCTCTAAAAAAAAGGTTGCCGGTGACTACATCATGACGACTCAGACCAACACTGATGATGCCCCAGTGAAAACAATAAAATAAATCATCTATGGCGGGTTATATTCTGTTAGGCATTTACTTTTTTTTTGTTGATGGATGGATTTACTCACACCAGTTGTTGCAGCATCAGTTGTCATTGCATTCAAAACTGTCGCAGCATTTTTCATGGCCGATTGCAGCATCAGGTGCCGCTAGCAGCAAAACAACTGCACTGACGTGTCTCGTTTGAGACTGAGTTTTAGGCACACCTGTGGATGTTTGTTTTATTGGATTGATGATGGTGCTAGCAACACAAGTCTATAGGATGCGTACGCCGACGGTGACCTGCTCTGTAAGATGCGTCACTAATGTGGACTTATTGTTCCCGAGCAGGATATTAGGTGGAGATCCGAGGGTAACATTTTAATGTCCTATTGTACTGTACATCCCGGACAGCGAAAGGAGCACCTTGGCCATGGGCGGCCGCGCCCGGGGCTCCCGAGCCACGCACCTCAACGCCAACGCGAGCATGGCCAACGCCACGTCCAACGGGTACTGCCCGTGCAGCCGGCCGTCGATGAACGCCGTCACCCTGTCGAGCAGGTCGTCCTTGGCGCCGTCGCCGTCGCGCAGGCGGCCCAGCCGTTCCGCTTCCTCCCAAAGCAGCACCACCTTCCCGTCGTTGCCACTGCCGCCGGAGCCGTCCAGTCCCACCGCCGCCTCCTTCCCTGACAAGAGCTCTAGCAGGACGACGCCGAACGCGAACACGTCGAGCTGGGGGCCGATCAGCCCGTGCCCCACGTGCTCGGGCGCTAGGTAACCCTGCGTGCCCACCACGTTCCGGGTCATCCACAGCCCGCCGTCCTCGGCGTCGGCGTCGACGGTGACCGCGCACGCGAGGCCGAAGTTTGAGAGCTTGGCGCGGAAGCACGCGTCGAGGAGGATGTTGCTGCTCTTGAGATTCCTGTGCACGTAGGGAGGGTCGGTGTAGTTGTGAAGGTAGTTGAGCCCGCCTGCCACGTCCAGCGCCACCTGCACGCGCTGGCTCCACCCGAGCACCTCGCCGCCGTGGACGTGGAGCCAGTCGCTGAGCGCACCCTTCTCGGCGAACTCGAACACCATGTACGTGTTGCCGCCGTGCATGCAGAGGCCCGACAGGCGGACGAGGCTAGAGTGGTTGAGGCGCCCCAGGACGCTCATCTCAGCATCAGCGCCCATATCGTCGCTGGGCACGCGTTTCACGGCCGCGGCACCTCCGTTGATCACCGCGCGGTAGACCGACGAGTTCCGGATGCGTTGCTCCTCCGAGAAACCTGATGTAGCCCTCTCTAGATCCTCGTAGTCGTGCACGGTCAGCGACCACACCGCCTCGCGCACGTCCACTGCCTCCACCGTCGGCCACATCAAAGCTCCCTTCGCCAGAGCATGCCATGGGGTGGTCTTCGTGTTTCGGTCGCCATGCCGCCAGCACTGACGCCATAGAAAGAAGAGAGCGAGCACGGCACCCAAAGCAAGAGCGCTGCATCCAGCACTAACGCCGACGGTGACCCACCACCGGCTGGATTCACTGGAAGTCACCGGCGGGACCAAATCAGATGACGATGCTGGTGGCGGTGCCGGCGGCTCCGGCAAGACTACCGCTATTTGAGACGTGGGCGGGTCCTTGAGCGGAACGAGCATGGTGGTGAACGGGTACACGGTGGTGTCCTCGCCGATGCTGTTGGCATGAAGCAGGGCCTGGTAGTCCGCGCCGAAGCGCTGAGCGACGGTGAGCGCGTAGTCGTCCCAGTCGAGGACGTAGGTGACGAGGTACCTCACCCCGGCCGCGGCTTGCGCGGCCGACGGGCACGCGCAGCGGAGCGGCACGGTGAGCGCGACGCCGGGGTGGATGTCGCTGTCGCGCGCGGGGTTCTGCGCCATGAGCGCCTGGCAGGTGGAGAGCCCCTGGTACGTCTCGCTGGCGATGGAGAAGTATGTCTCGTGGGCGAACTGGACGGCGTAGGCGGCGTCCTGCTGGTAGCGGCCCGCGGCGGTGCAGGCGCAGGGGACGGGGACGAGGAGCAGGGTGTCGTTCCGGACCCGGGAGGCGACGGGCACGTCGTTGGCCGCGGCGATGGCGGGCGCGCTGGCGTTGAGGAGGTAGGCGACGGTGATCGGGGAGCCGTAGCTCGGCAGGTCGGAGCGGAAGGCGACGTAGGTGGCGCATGCCGGCGGGGAGCTGGAGGTGTTGGTGCAGGTGTAGCCGAGCACGGAGCTGCCGTTGTTGGCGTAGCAGTCGGACTGCGCGTTGCCTTGGTACTCCTGCTGCGCCGCCGCGAGCGGGAACAGCGCCAGCGCGAGGAGGAGGTGGTGGACGGCGATGGCAATGGCAATGGCCATCGCGGCTGCTGCGGCATGGCCCCGGAGATGAGGCATGATCAAGCTTACTTGTACCTGTCAATGGCAATGGTCACCACGTACTCAGTCAAGTGTGATCAGGACGACTTTTCCAACCATTTGTTGCGCAAAGAGGTCAGCTGTCGGGACAAGACAAGGAGCCCGCCACCCACTTTTAGCTGCGTGGGCCCACAATCGTCAGCATCCTACGTGGCATCGTGCCAAGTCTTGTGAAAGAGTACACACGGTCTTGGTCGTTGACGCTGACGAAAACACACACGAATGTTGTATTTGGTGACCTATCAATCTATCATTGAGCTAGTTTTGTCTACAGTGCGAAATTCCTATCGTGTCTGCTCTTGAGAAAAAATGTGAAGCCCCGAGTGGGGCATATCTTATATTTATATTTGTGCGTCTGATTTTTTTTTAACACAGTACACACGGATGCTCATACATTCATCCATATAAATGTGTGCATGCACATCACACCCATATGAGCACCTTTGGGAGACTGAGCCGACACATCATTTAAATCCAGGAAAATACGAGCACCAATGCTAAGTCCAGACCTTAAACCCTGATGGGTTTATGCCACCACCAAGAACCTAATCAGCTGAACCATGCTCGGTTCGTGTGTGTCTGGTCTTGAGATTCATGGTATGTTATTTGTGTTTCACAATTTTCATCTTTGTTTCAGACTGTTGTGTTAGGTTTCTTTTTCTTGTTTTGAAGTAGATTAAGATACATTTTAACTTTGAACCAAGAACAAATCCAACGTGATATTGTATAGTACTTTGAAACATTTTATTTTTGAAAAAGTTTAGCACTGAACCGACTAATTTCTATCGCGTTGCCTGCCGCCTCGCGTGCATTACGTGTGTCCTTATGGGAGCTCACCTTATTCCTGGTGGGGTTACGCACCTTCAATATGCCGATGACACGATGCTCCTTTTCGAGCCTGACTTGCATAGCATCGCGTCGATCAAGCTGCTGCTAATTACTTTCGAACTCCTCTCCGGGTTGAAAATAAATTTCCTAAAGAGCGAGGCCATTACCATAGGGATGGGAGAGGGATGGGAGAAAAATAAAGTAGGCATGCGGCCAATTTACTTAATTGTAAGCTTGGGGGCTTTTCAATTAAGTACCTCGGCCTCCCGATTTCTCACCGGACACTTTTGATTTCTGAATGGGAACCCCTATATGGCAAGGTGGCAAATAAGATGAGTCCTTGCAGAGGGAGGTTCATGTCCTCGGCGGCTAGGCTGATTCTTACTAACACTAGTCTATCCTCCCTGCCTCTCTTCACCATGGGAATGTTTCTCCTAGCGGATGGGGTTCACGCAAAGATTGACACTCGACGTTCCAAGTTCTTTCCGGAAGGAACTGGAACCAAAATGAAATACCACTTAGTAGGTGGGCGGCAGTGTGTAGACCTAAAAAGTTTGGCGGCTTGGGGATTATCAACTCCAAGCTGATGAATGTGGCCCTCCTAACTAAGTGGTCGTGGTGCCTTGCCAAAAATGAGTCGGGGCTCTGGGCGGATATTCTTAGGGCAAAATACTTCCCGGATGGAAATTTGATTAAGGCCAAACACAAGGGCTCGACGTTCTGCAATGGGATTCAGGCGGCCTGACCAGCGTTTTGAAGGAAATATGCCCTAGAGGCAATAATAAATTTGTTATTTTATATTTCCTTATTCATGATAAATGTTTATTATTCATGCTAGAATTGTATTAACCGGAAACCTTAATACATGTGTGAATACATAAACAAACACCGTGTCCCTAGTGAGCCTCTACTTGACTAGCTCGTTGATCAAAGATGATTAAGGTTTCCTAACCATGGACATGAGTTGTCATTTGATAACGGGATCACATCATTAGAAGAATGATGTGATGGACAAGACCCATCCATTAGCTTATCATAATGATCGTTCAGTTTTATTGCTATTGCTTTCTTCATGTCAAATACATATTCCTTCGATTATGAGATTATGCAGCTCCCGGATACCCAAGGAATGGCTTGTGTGCTATCAAACGTCACAACGTAACTGGGTGATTATAAAGATGCTCTACAGGTATCTCCAAAGATGTTTGTTGAGTTGAAATAGATCGAGATTAGGATTTGTCAATCCAAGTATCGGAGATGTATCTCTGGGCCCTCTCGATAATGCACAACATAAGAAGCCTTGCAAGCAAAGTGACTAATGAGTTAGTTGCAGAATGATGTATTACGAAACGAGTAAAGAGACTTATCGTCAACGAGATTGAACTAGGTATGAAGATACCGACGATCGAATCTCGGGCAAGTAACATACTGACAGACAAAGGGAATAACGTATGTTGTCCTAACTGTTCGACCGATAAAGATCTTCGTAGAATATGTAGGAGCCAATATGAGCATTCAGGTTCCGCTATTGGTTATTGACCGGAGAGGTGTCTCGGTCATGTCTACATAGTTCTTGAACCCGTAGGGTCCGTACGCTTAACGTTTCATGGATGACATAGTGTTATATGATTTGGTGACCGAATGTTGTTCGGATGCCTGGATGTGACCACGGACATGACGAGGAGTCTCGAAATGGTTGAGAAGTAATGATTGATATATAGGACGATAATATTCGGACACAGGAAGTGTTCCGGAGTCTATCGGGTATTTATCGGAGTACCAGAGGGGTTACCGAAACCCCAGGGGAGAATATATGGGCCAAACGGGCCATGAGAGGGGAGCACACCAGTCCACAAGGGGTGGCGCACCCCCCTATGGCAGGAGGCCGAATTGGAGAAGGAGAAGAGGGGGTTCGCCCCCCTTCCTTCTCTTCTTCCCTCTTCCCTTTTTCCTTTTGGCAATTATGGAATGGGGGGAGGCCGAATTGGGGAAGACCCCAAGTAGGATTCGGCCTACTTGGGGCGCACCCTGGCTGCTCCCTCCCCCCTCCCACCTATATATGTGGGGAGGGGGCGCCTAGAACACACAACATTAATTGTTAGCCATGTGCGGCGCCCCCTCCACAGTTTACACCCCCGGTCATATTCTCGCGGTGTTTAGGCGAAGCCCTGTGAGGATCAATACACCATCAGCGTCACCGCGCCGTCGTGCTGACGGAACTCATCTACTTCCTCGACGTCTTGTTGGATCAAGAAGACGAGGGGCGTCACTGAGCTGAACGTGTGCAGAACTCGGAGGTGACATATGTTCGGTACTCGATCGGTGGAGCATGAAGAAGGTTTGACTACATCAACCGCGTTGTGAAAACGCTTCCGCTTACGGTCTACGAGGGTACGCAGACACATTCTCCCCCTCGTTGCTATGCTTCTCCATGAATAGATCATTGCGTATGCGTAGATTTTTGTTTTGTTTTCCATGCAATTATTCCCAACACCTTTTCGTTAGAAGCCCAGTTTGAAGTCCACAATGGTTTATCCACGAGGTCCTGGCTCGACAGCTGGATCGACTCGAGGCCGCTCTGGCAGTCTTACCATGCGCACTTCCAATTAGCTACGGATACTAACGTACTGGTGGGGGAGGGTCTTAGGACGTCGCCACCGGCAATTCATTTCGTGCGCCCCCTTTTTGCAATCGAAGAAGGGAGTTGGAACGAGCTGATCACTAAAATAGTGACGGACCCGCTTAGCTTGGGGGCTGACTCGGTCTCGTGGAGCATAACGGCCTAAGAAAATTCTCGGTTGAATCCTTGTATGCCAAGTTGTCAGAAGGCAACACATTGAACATAGCTAGGGGGCTTTGGAAGGCCGGGATCCCACTCAAGATAAAGATTTTTTTGTGGCAAATGTTTAAAAATCGCCCCCCGACAGCGGACAAGGTGGCCAAAAGGAATGGCCCATTCAATGGCACATGTGTCTGTGTGGGGATCAGGAGGATGCAAACCATGTCTTTTTTTCAATGTGCATTAGCAAGGTTTGCGTGGAGTGCGGTTAGGGAAGCGTTCCACCAAATCTGGTGCCCCGCGTCAGGCTTGGATATGCTTCGGATTATGAATTCCCAGAAATGGACTAGCGGTCGGATTGTATGGCGTTGCGTTGGGGCGCTCTTGTCGTCTTTATGGACCATTAGAAACAAAATGACAATAAAAAAAAGTTTCCCACTCACCCCGCTGATGTAATCTTTAAATGCCTTCTCTTCTTATAGATGTGGACACTGTTGAGGAAGCACCGCGATGCTGAGCAGATGCAGGAGACCATGGAGAAGATCAGATGCACCTTGACGATTGCGTGTCAACCTCCGTGGATGGTCTCACCTTTTGGAGGAGTGGTAGTAGTAGGGAGTAGGGTTTGAGCTGAGTTTTGTTCCTTTATAGTACCCTGCATTCTAGCTGCCTCTCGTACTATGTGGTTTGGTACTTTTCGGTTTGTAAAACTATTGAACCTTGTGATATTTGCCTTGGTGGATTTATTAATTTAAAGCCGAACGCTTCTAGCATCTTTGTTTCAAAAAAAAAAAACATCACCAATATTGCAAAAGGACGGGGCAGTGCGTGGCGCGCGTGGCATGACGCATGTCTGTTGTGAGCTAGCATGGGATTGCAATATGGCACATGTTGAAGTCACAACACATAATAGGACATGGGCAGCAACATAGACCATATTGCGATGATTTTTTTTAATTCGATGGAGTACAACACAGCTCGTATTCCAAAGCCTCGAACACAACACGAGCCATATTGCAAATGGCTGGGGCGCACTGTTGTTGCAGAAAAGAGATTGGACGGTTGTCTAGCGCGCCATCCAACGGATGTCCAGGCGGCGGACGTGATCAATTATCATCGGCCTAGCATCACCTAATAATTACTTCCTTCGTTTCTAAATATTTGTCTTTCTAGCCATCTTAAATGGACTATAATATACGGATGCATGTAGACATGTTTTAAAATGTAGATTCACTCATTTTATTCCGTATGTAGTCATTTGTTGAAATCTCTAGAAAGACAATTATTTAGGAACGGAGGAAGTATTTGGTACGAAGAACATATGATGGATCTCGAAGCAACAACGGTGAGGAGATACATGCGAGGTAGAAAACTCATAATCCTTATCATGGGGAAGTAACTATGATGATTGATGTTCCCTAAATGGGATAGCACATCCGCTGAGTGTTGAAGATTCAGGTGAGGGAACCGCACCTCCCGGGTGGCCTCAGCTCGGGCGACTCCTGAGGCTCCACCTGAACCGTAGCCAAGCCTCCCCAGCCCGATTCCCCTGGCCGCTGCCGTCGCTGGCGCCGGCGACGCCACGTCTCGCCCAAGGTGGAGGGTAGAGGAGGCACACAGTTGTGGTGCATCTATGCAGGGATGCATGGCGACGGATGCGCGTGCGAGGTAGTCCGTGGAGATGAAGACGAGGTGCCGCGATGCTGGGTGACTCCGGCGGCAGCGGATCGGACGTGGTCGGCGCACGGCGGCGGCAGGCCTGTTCAGGGCTCGATCTGGGCCGATGGGCTATGGCCATTGCGCACTTCAGACGGGCGGACGGCTGTCGACAAGTCAGTGCGCTGTACCAGCGCGATGCGGCGCAGCAGTGCTTGGGACGCGGCGGCGCTGGCCCTGTTTGGGTCTGATCTGGGTCTAACGGGCGGTGGCTGCCACTCATGCAGTGTCGGATGACCAGCACGGTCGGCGAGTTCGTCTTCTCCTCTGCAACCGGCCGGTGGCGTCGGGGCTGCTGGCTCGGCCGGAATAAAGGTGATTTGGCCCTGCTGATCTTTGAGCGCCAAGTCTCCGATCTGTTTCATGCTGGCCTTCTCGACCTGTACGCCGACGAGTTCCGGTCTTCCTCTCGAAGATTTACACAATTTGACACATGGCACCACTGGATATCTGGATCAAAATCGATCCGGTCGTGTGCTCCCTTATCTTCGGCCAGAGATACTTCATGAGGGTGTGATGCGAAGCTTTACTATCTTGCCTGTGCTATGGGACATGTATAAGCATAGACTTTCATGCATTGACAGTGGTAAAGAAAGTCATGGCGGTTGCCATCGGAGGCTTGTAATGGCGGAGAGGAGTTTTCGTCACGATGAAGACTCGGGGCACATAATTTTTCTGTTTGTCGGGTGTTGAGTACTTGCAGCAACAGCCTTGGCAGGAGGGGGCAGTAACATAGGTGGAAAGCATTTCTGGTGGTCCTCTCGAGTACCGAGCCATGATTTTCAGGGTGAAAGCCCAAGTTCTGGCCTTAATTGGTTGTACTTGGTAATGTCCTTGCTGAAGACATTGTTTTGGCATCTCGGTCTTTCTTCAGAGTGAAAACTCAAGATCCTTGATCGGGTGACAACGCGTGTGCATTGTTTCCCTATTGGAGACGTCTCTTTTGAAGAACCACTTTTACGGCCCAAGTGGTGTCTTTAGTGGTGATTAGGGTGTTGTTGTTGCGAGTGTCTCATCACTGCGATAGGGTCTTTGTTTTTATATTTCTCTCCTTTTTATTTTGTTTTTCGTTGTGTGCATCCTTTCGATATCTTGTTGGTGCAAAGGTTGGGTGTAATTGGTATCCTCGCGATATTAATATATTTCTCTTAAAAACAAAAAAAGTATGACATGCATTGATTTAGCTTCTTCGTCATGTTTTATTTCGATGCAGTTGCAAATTCTCAAGGAA
>LR880972.1:46185871-46187725 GCA_904067115.1 Aegilops sharonensis | reverse complement strand
ACATGTGAAGGAAGAAAAAAGTAGAAAAAGAAAGCACTACAACACAATCCGGTGGTTGAAGCTAAGTGGAAGAAGCTTCAAATAATCATTCACCTCATAGATAAGCGGTCCTTGTTATATACTCTGCATGGCATACTAATTCCTAGTTTGCCGTGTCATCAAGATATGAACACGCCTCCTATTCCAAACCCTAGTCGCCGCCAAAGGTGTTCTCCATGCGGCCACCTCGGCCGCCTCCCTCTCCCTCGCTCGTTAGACTTGTCGGTGGCAACAGGAGTGAGGACCTGTCGGTTTCTTTTTTTCCTTTTCTTAGGTTTTGTTCGTGTGGCAACATCGATGAGGTGGTGGTCATGTTAGAATAAGGTCGCTCTGGCCTCTCCCTACACTAGTGCAGAACCGGCCTTTAGTGCCGGTTCGTGATGGCCTTTAGTGTCGGTTCGCCAACCGGCACTAAAGAGTGGGGACTAAAGGTCCCCCCTTTAGTACCGGTTCGTCACGAACCGGCGCAAAAGTGCAAACACGTGGCACGAGCCAGGCCCGGGTGCTCGTAGGGCTTTAGTACCGGTTGGTAACACCAACCGGTACTAAATGTTTGGGTGTTTTTTTTAATTTTTCCTTTAGTTTTGTTTTTTCAATTTAATTTAGTGATTGTTTTACATTATAATGAGTTGTTAAATCATTAGGTGAAAGTACCGCGGATTAGTTTCGACTGAAGGATCTAGCTAGCTATAAGTGATCAAGTATATGCCATATCGATATTATACTTGATCACCTAATTAGGTGATCAAGTATAATATATATGGATATGGCATATATATACTTGATCACTTATGTAGGATCCATCCAGCTGAAACTAATCTGTGGTTTCTTTCATTAAATGATATAATAACTCATCATCATCATCATATTAATATAAAAACTCTTGCATCATATCATCAACATGAGTATATATATATTCTAGTTAGCTAGCTAAAAATCATCGTAGTCGTCATTATCACTATTTAATCATCATAGTCATTACCGCTATCTAATCACCACCAACAGTAGCTTAAAGAAGAAACATTCACTTGTACCAGAAGCAAAAATGTCATCGAGTTCAACATGATTGTCATGATATTATAAGCGTTCATATATAACACCACAAAAGCAAATCACTCTTTGAGATTAAGTTCAGAACGAAGAACACGGACATGAAAGGACAAGTACTAAGAGTAGCATGAACTAGCTAAATCACTCCTGCTAGCTACTCTCTCTCTGGTAAAATAGCATAGAACATGTATAGCTCTCCTGATTCATCATACTGGTGCATGCAGATGAACCTGTCTCCTAATCGTGGGCTGCGCTTCTCATTGCTGCCCCCTAATACTTCTCTGCGATCGTTAACAATTTTCCTCCAATCTTTCACTATTAAGCATTCATCGCTTCTAGAAATCCTGAACGCATTCATGTGCAATGCAGGATATCTTGGCCGTAAGCTAACAATTGACATGCGACCTTTAGTCTCGATCCCCTGAGGCACAACTGTCATCGGGAGTCCCTGTTGAAGAACATCGTATAGTACTTAATTAATATACTTAGCAATGAAAGTTTAACAAAAAAATTATGTATGCAAAAGATGCACTGAGGACAAATAGTAAAAATCTTACCATCATTCCTAAATAGATGTGACCGTAGTTTAATACCATCACTATTGGTCGCACATTTTGAGTAATAACATTTCTAAGTGAAGGAAGAAAATTTGTCTTGACAGTATGAAGATCCTCAAGCCATGAAACATAATGACTTATCTTATCGCAGTTTAGTTCAGCTCCGGGACAGTAGTAGGTCCTGTCTACTAAGCGCCGGACATGTTTG
>LR880972.1:46175871-46180871 GCA_904067115.1 Aegilops sharonensis | reverse complement strand
GAAGTGCATCCAGTTTTTGCCGTAACACAAGAAGTCCGGAGTTCTAATAAGTTAATAAAAATAAAAAAGGCGCAATGCTCGTTAATTATCTTCAAGCCTTTCGGAATAGGGTAGACTACACTGCACACAGCTCCGTGCAATCTATTCTATTCCGAAAGGCTTGAAGCTAAGCAACCTGCAGGTGAGTATTGCACCTCTCCTTCATCGTCTCTGCACTCACGGCTTATAAACCGCTCCTACTGCCTCTCTCCTAGTGAGGTGGGACTAAAAATCAGCTTAATAAGAAACTCTAGTACCGGTTCATGCCATGAACCGGTACTAAAGGTCTTCGTGGGGCCCACAGCCTGACACAGCATCATTAGTACCGGTTCGTGGTACTAATTGTTGCCCACGAACCGGTACTAATGATGTCCGCCCACCTAGCCGTTGGAACCGGCACTAATGGACACATTAGTGCCGGCTCAAATTCAAACCGGCACTAATGTGCTTCACATTTGACCCTTTTTCTACTAGTGCTACCTCGACGACATCTGATCCATTGGCACTGAAGGGCATGTGAGAGTTTGTGTCTGTAGATCTTTTGTCTTTCTTCGGATCTTGACGGTTGATGTGCCTATCGAGGAGAACAATTGACTGGCTTTGGTTGATGCGACTTCGACATCTTCTTCTATGTTGTTCCCGGGTGAGGGAGTCCTGGATTAGGGGGTATCCGTACAGCCGGACTATATACTTTGGCCGGACTGATGAACCGTGAAGATACAAGACTCAAGACTTCGTCCCGTGTCCGGATGGGACTCTCCTTTGCGTGGAAGACAAGCTTGGCGATCCGGATATTAGATTTCCTTCTCTGTAACCGACTTTGTGTAAACCCTAGCCCCCTCCGGTGTCTATATAAACCGGAGGGTTTAGTCCATAGAGGGACAATCATAATCATCATAGCCTAGCTTCTAGAGTTTAGCCTCTACGATTTCGTGGTAGATCAACTCTTGTAACACTCATATCATCAAGATCAATCAAGCAGGAAGTAGGGTTTTACCTCCATCGAGAGGGCCCGAACCTGGGTAAAACATCGTGTCCCTTGCCTCTTGTTACCATTAGCCTTAGACGCACAGATCGGGACCCCCAACCTGAGATCCGCCGGTTTTGACACCGACATTGGTGCTTTCATTGAGAGTTCCTCTGGGTCGTCGCTGCAAGGCTCGATGGCTCCTTCAATCATCAACAACAACATGGTCTAGGGTGAGACTTTTCTCCCCGGACAGATCTTCATGCTCGGCGGCTTCGCACCGCGGGCCAATTCGCTTGGCCATCTGGAGCAGATCGACAGCTACGCCCCTGGCCAGCAGGTCAGGTTCGGAAACTTGAACTACACGGCTGATATCCGCGGAGGTTTGATCTTCGACGGATTCGGGCCTACGCTAGGAGCGCCGAACAGTCACGACGAGCACGACCTAGACTTGCTGTCGGGCAATACTCGGGATATCGCACCTGCAAGAGCTCCAGACCTAAATCCGGGGCAGATTGTGTCGTCCGAGGACGGGTGGATGGACCCCGCCCCGGAGGCCGCACACTCATCGGCGGTAGAGCCGAACACAGACTTCACCCCCAAGGTGTTGGGGAACGTTGCAGAAAATAAAACTTTTCTATGCTTCACCAAGATCAATCTATGGAGTCATCTAGCAACAAGAGAGAGGAGTGCATCTACATACCCTTGTAGATAACGCGCGGAAGCGTTCAACAGAACGGGGTTGAGGGAGTCGTACTCGTCGTGATCCAAATCACCGAAGATCCTAGCACCGAACGAATGGCACCTCCGCGTTCAACACACGTACGGTTGGGGAAGACGTCTCCTCCTTCTTGATCCAGCAAGGGGGAGGGAGAGGTTGATGGAGATCCAGCAGCACGACGGCGTGGTGGTGGAAGTAGCGGCGATCTCGGCAGGGCTTCGCCAAGCTCAGCGAGAGGGAGAGGTGTTACGGAGGGAGAGGGAGGCGCCAGGAGCAGGGGTGCGCAGCCCTCCCTCCCCCCTCTTTATATAGGGGCCCTGGGGGGGCGGCGGCCAGGGGGGGACTTGCCCCCCAAGCCAAGTGGGGCGCCCCCACCCCTAGGGTTTCCAACCCTAGGCGCAGGGGGAGGCCCAAGGGGGGCGCACCAGCCCACCAGGGGCTGGTTCCCCTCCCACTTCAGCCCACGGGGCCCTCCGGGATAGGTGGCCCCACCCGGTGGACCCCCGGGACCCTTCCGATGGTCCCGGTACAATACCGGTGACCCCTGAAACTTTCCCGGTGGCCGAAACTGGACTTCCTATATACAATTCTTCACCTCCGGACCATTCCGGAACTCCTCGTGACGACCAGGATCTCATCCGGGACTCCGAACAACATTCGGGTTACCGCATACTAATATCTCTACAACCCTAGCGTCACCGAACCTTAAGTGTGTAGACCCTACGGGTTCGGGAGACACGCAGACATGACCGACACGACTCTCCGGTCAATAACCAACAGCGGGATCTAGATACCCATGTTGGCTGCCACATGCTCCTCGATGATCTCATCGGATGAACCACGATGTCGAGGATTCAAGTAATCCCGTATACAATTCCCTTTGTCAATCAGTACGTTACTTGCCCGAGATTTGATCGTCGGTATCCCAATACCTCGTTCAATCTCGTTACCGGCAAGTCACTTTACTCGTACCGTAATGCATGATCCCATGACCAAACACTTGGTCACATTGAGATCATTATGATGATGCATTACCGAGTGGGCCTAGAGATACCTCTCCGTCATACGGAGTGACAAATCCTAGTCTCGATCCGTGTCAACCCAACAGATACTTTCGGGGATACCTGTAGTATACCTTTATAGTCACCCAGTTACGTTGTGACGTTTGGTACACCCAAAGCACTCCTACGACATCCGGGAGTTACACGATCTCATAGTCTAAGGAAATGATACTTGACATTGGAAAAGCTCTAGCAAAAGAACTACACGATCTTGTGCTATGCTTAGGATTGGGTCTTCTCCATCACATCATTCTCCTAATGATCTGATCCCATTATCAATGACATCCAATGTCCATAGTCAGGAAACCATGACTATCTGTTGATCAACGAGCTAGTCAACTAGAGGCTCACTAGGGACATGTTATGGTATATGTATTCACACATGTATTATGATTTCCGGATAACACAATTATAGCATGAATAATAGACAATTATCATGAACAAGGAAATATAATAATAATCATTTTATTATTGCCTCTAGGGCATATTTCCAACAGTCTCCCACTTGCACTAGAGTCAATAATCTAGTTACATTGTGATGAATCAAACACCCATAGAGTTCTGGTGTTGATCATGTTTTGCTCGCGGAAGAGGTTTAGTCAACGGATCTGCGACATTCAGATATGTATGCACTTTGCAAATATCTATGTCTCCATCTTGAACATTTTCACGAATGGAGTTGAAGCGACGCTTGATGTGCCTGGTCTTCTTGTGAAACCTGGGCTCCTTGGCAAGGGCAATAGCTCCAGTGTTGTCACAGAAGAGAGTGATCTGCCCCGACGCGTTGGGTATGACTCCTAGGTCGGTGATGAACTCCTTCATCCAGATTGCTTCATGCGCTGCCTCCGAGGCTGCCATGTACTACGCTTCACATGTAGATCCCGCCACGACGCTTTGCTTGCAACTGCACCAACTTACTGCCCCACCATTCAAAATATACACATATCCGGTTTGTGACTTAGAGTCATCCAGATCTGTTTCGAAGCTAGCGTCGATGTAACCCTTTACGACGAGCTCTTCGTCACCTCCATATACGAGAAACATATCCTTAGTCCTTTTCAGGTACTTCAGGATATTCTTGACCGATGTCCAGTGTTCCATGCCGGGATTACTTTGGTACCTTCCTACCAAACTTACGGCAAGGTTTACATCAGGTCTGGTACACAGCATGGCATACATGATAGACCCTATGGCCGAGGCATAGGGGACGTCACTCATCTTTTCTCTATCTTCTGACGTGGTCGGACATTGAGCCGAGCTCAATTTCACACCTTGCAACACAGGCAAGAACCCCTTCTTAGACTGATCCATATTGAACTTCTTCAATATCTTATCAAGGTATGTGCTTTGTGAAAGACCTATGAGGCGACTCAATCTATCTCTATAGATCTTGATGCCTAATATGTAAGCAGCTTCTCCAAGGTCCTTCATTGAAAAACACTTATTCAAGTAGGCCTTAATGCTGTCCAAAAGTTCTATATCATTTCCCATCAAAAGTATGTCATCCACATATAATATGAGAAATGATACAGAGCTCCCACTCACTTTCTTGTAAACGCAGGCTTCTCCATAAGTCTGCATAAACCCAAACGCTTTGATCATTTCATTAAAGCGAATGTTCCAACTCCGAGATGAAGGAAATATGCCCTAGAGGCAATAATAAAGTTATTATTTATTTCCTTATATCATGATAAATGTTTATTATTCATGCTAGAATTGTATTAACCGGAAACATAATACATGTGTGAATATATAGACAAACAGTATGTCACTAGTATGCCTCTACTTGACTAGCTTGTTAATCAAAGATGGTTATGTTTCCTAACCATGGACAAGGAGTTGTTATTTGATTAACAAGGTCACATCATTAGTTGAATGATCTGATTGACATGACCCATTCCGTTAGCTTAACACTTGATCGTTTAGTATGTTAATGCTTTCTTCATGACACATACATGTTCCTGTAACTATGAGATTATGCAACTCCCGTTTACCGGAGGAACACTTTGGGTGCTACCAAACGTCACAACGTAACTGGGTGATTATAAAGGAGTACTACAGGTGTCTCCAAAGGTACTTGTTGGGTTGGCGTATTTCGAGATTAGGTTTTGTCACTCCGATTGTCGGAGAGGTATCTCTAGGCCTTCTCGGTAATACACATCACATAAGCCTTGCAAGCATTGCAACTAAAGAGTTAGTTGTGAGATGATGT
>LR880972.1:46145452-46164616 GCA_904067115.1 Aegilops sharonensis | reverse complement strand
CTAGATTATTGACTCTAGTGCAAGTGGGAGACTGAAGGAAATATGCCCTAGAGGCAATAATAAAGTTATTATTTATTTCCTTATATCATGATAAATGTTTATTATTCATGCTAGAATTGTATTAACCGGAAACATAATACATGTGTGAATATATAGACAAACAGTATGTCACTAGTATGCCTCTACTTGACTAGCTTGTTAATCAAAGATGGTTATGTTTCCTAACCATGGACAAGGAGTTGTTATTTGATTAACAAGGTCACATCATTAGTTGAATGATCTGATTGACATGACCCATTCCGTTAGCTTAACACTTGATCGTTTAGTATGTTAATGCTTTCTTCATGACACATACATGTTCCTGCAACTATGAGATTATGCAACTCCCGTTTACCGGAGGAACACTTTGGGTGCTACCAAACGTCACAACGTAACTGGGTGATTATAAAGGAGTACTACAGGTGTCTCCAAAGGTACTTGTTGGGTTGGCGTATTTCGAGATTAGGTTTTGTCACTCCGATTGTCGGAGAGGTATCTCTAGGCCTTCTCGGTAATACACATCACATAAGCCTTGCAAGCATTGCAACTAAANCTCGAAATGGTCGAGACATAAAGATTGATATATTGGATGGTTATATTCGGACACCGGAAAGGTTCCGGAAGTTTCCGGAGAAAACCGGAGTGCCGGAGGGGTTACCGGAACCCCCCGGGGAAGTTATGGGCCTTATTGGGCCAAGAGGGGAGAGAGAGGGCTGCACCAGGAGGTGGTGCGCCCCCCCTCCATGGGGAGTCCGAATTGGACTAGGAGGGGGGGCGCAGCCCCCCTTTCCCTCTCCCTCTCCCTCTCTTTCCTTCCCCCTTCCCTCTTCCTAGTAGGACTAGGAAAGGGGAGTCCTACTCCTACTAGGAGGAGGACTCCCCCCTCCCTTGGTGCGCCCCAAAGGGCTGGCCGGCCCTCCCCCTTGCTCCTTTATATACGGGGGCAGGGGGGCACCCTAGTACACACAAGTTGATCTTCGTGATCGTTCCTTAGCCGTGTGCGGTGCCCCCCTCCACCATATTCCACCTCGGTCATATTGTAGCGGTGCTTAGGCGAAGCCCTGCGACGGTAGAACATCAAGATCGTCACCACGCCGTCGTGCTGACGGAACTCCTTCCCCGACGCTTTGCTGGATCGGAGCCCGGGGATCGTCATCGAGCTGAACGTGTGCCAAGAACTCGGAGGTGCCGGAGTAACGGTGCTTGGATCGGTCGGATCGTGAAGACGTACGACTACATCAACCGCGTTAATATAACGCTTCTGCTTTCGGTCTACGAGGGTACGTGGACGGACACTCTCCCCTCTCGTTGCTATGCCATCACCATGGTCTTGCGTGATCGTAGGAAATTTTTTGAAATTACTACGTTACCCAACACGAGATGCTTGCACCCGCCCATAGATGGAGCGCTGGAGCTTGCATACCTTGTTAGCATTCTTAGGATCGACAAAACCTTCCGGCTGCATCATATACAATTCTTCCTTAAGAACGCCGTTAAGGAATGCGGTTTTGACGTCCATTTGCCATATCTCATAATAATAGTATGCGGCAATTGCTAACATGATTCGGACGGACTTCAGCTTCGCTACGGGAGAGAAAGTCTCATCGTAGTCAACCCCTTGAACTTGTCGATAACCCTTAGCGACAAGTCAAGCTTTATAGAAGGTAACATTAGCATCCTCGTCCGTCTTCTTCTTAAAGATCCATTTGTTTTCTATCGCTCGCCGATCATCGAGCAAGTCTGTCAAAGTCCATACTTTGTTTTCATACATGGATCCTATCTCGGATTGCATGACTTCAAGCCATTTGTTGGAATCTGGGCCCGCCATTGCTTCTTCATAGTTCGAAGGTTCACCGTTGTCTAACAACATGATTTCCAGGAGGGTTGCCAGACCACTCTAGTGTGGAGCGTGTCCTTGTGGACCTACGAAGTTCAGTAGTAACTTGATCCAAAGTACCTTGATCATCATCATTAATTTCCTCTCTAGTCGGTGCAGGCACCACATGAACATCTTCCTGAGCTGCGCTACTTTCCGGTTCTAGAGGTAGTACTTCATCAAGTTCCACTTTCCTCCCACTTACTTCTTCGAGAGAAACTCTTTCTCCAGAAAGGATCCGTTCTTGGCAACAAAGATCTTGCCTTCGGATCTGAGGTAGAAGGTATACCCAATGGTTTCCTTAGGGTATCCTATGAAGACGCATTTTTCCGACTTGGGTCACAGCTTTTCAGGTTGAAGTTTCTTGACATAAGCATCGCATCCCCAAACTTTTAGAAATGACAGCTTAGGTTTCTTCTCAAACCATAATTCATACGGTGTCGTCTGAACGGATTTAGACGGTGCCCTATTTAAAGTGAATGTAGCTGTCTCTAGAGCGTATCCCCAAAATGATAGCGGTAAATCGGTGAGTGACATCATAGATCGCACCATATCCAATAGAGTGCGATTACGATGTTCGGACACACCGTTACGCTGAGGTGTTCCAGGCGGCGTGAGTTGTGAAACCATTCCACATTTCCTTAAGTGCGTACCAAATTCGTGACTTAAATATTCTCCCCCACGATCTAATCGTAAGAACTTTATCTTTCGGTCACGTTGATTCTCTACCTCATTCTGAAATTCCTTGAACTTTTCAAAGGTCTCAGACTTGTGTTTCATCAAGTAGACATACCCATATCTACTCAAGTCACCACTGAGAGTGAGAACATAACGATAGCCTCCGCGAGCCTCAACGCTCATTGGACCGCACACATCAGTATGTATGATTTCCAGTAAGTTGGTTGCTCGCTCCATTGTTCCGGAGAACGGAGCCTTGGTCATTTTGCCCATGAGGCATGGTTCGCATGTGTCAAATGATTCATAATCGAGAGACTCTAAAAGTTCATCAGCATGGAGCTTGTTCATGCGCTTGACACCAATGTGACCAAGGCGGCAGTGCCACAAGTATGTGGGACTATCGTTATCAACCTTACATCTTTTGGTATTCACACTATGAATATGTGTAACATCATGTTCGAGATTCATCAAGAATAAACCATTGACCAGCGGGGCATGACCATAAAACATATCTCTCATATAAATAGAACAACAATTATTCTCGGATTTAAATGAGTAGCCATCTCATATTAAACGAGATCCAGATACAATGTTCATGCTCAAAGCTGGCACTAAATAACAATTATTGAGGTTTAAAACTAATCCCATAGGTAAATGTAGAGGTAGCGTGCCGACGGCGATCACATCGACCTTGGAACCATTCCCGACGCGCATCGTCACCTCGTCCTTCGCCAGTCTCCGCTTATTCCGCAGCTCCTGTTTTGAGTTACAAATATGAGCAACCGCACCGGTATCAAATACCCAGGAGCTACTACGAGTACTGGTAAGGTACACATCAATTACATGTATATCACATATATCTTTAGTGTTGCCGGCCTTCTTGTCTGCTAAGTATTTGGGGCAGTTCCGCTTCCAGTGTCCCTTTCCCTTGCAATAAAAGCACCCAGTCTTAGGTTTGGGTCCATTCTTTGGCTTCTTCCCGACAATTGGCTTACCGGGCGCGGCAACTCCCTTGTCGTCCTTCTTGAAGTTCTTCTTACCCTTGCCTTTCTTGAAACTAGTGGTTTTGTTGACCATCAACACTTGATGTTCCTTTTTGATTTCCACCTCCGCTGATTTCAGCATTGAAAATACTTCAGGAATAGTTTTCACCATCCCCTGCATATTGTAGTTCATCACAAAGCTCTTGTAGCTAGGTGGGAGCGACTGAAGGATTCTGTCAATGACCGCCTCGTCCGGGAGGTTAATGTCCAGCTGGAACAAGCGGTTGTGCAACCCAGACATCTTGAGTATGTGCTCACTGACAGAACTATTTCCCTCCATCTTACAACTGTAGAACTTGTCGGATACTTCATATCTCTTGACCCGGGCATGAGCTTGGAAAACCATTTTCAGCTCTTCGAACATCTCATATGCTCCGTGTTGCTCAAAACGCTTTTGGAGCCCCGGTTCTAAGCTGTAAAGCATGCCGCACTGAACGAGGGAGTTATCATCAGCACGCGATTGCCAAGCGTTCATAACGTCTTGGTTCTCTGGGATGGGTGCTTCACCTAGCGGTCCTTCTAGGACATATGCTTTCTTGGCAGCTATGAGGATGATCCTCAGGTTCCGGACCCAGTCCGTATAGTTGCTGCCATCATCTTTCAGCTTGGTTTTGTCTAGGAACGCGTTGAAGTTGAGGTTGACATGAGCATTGGCCATTTGATCTACAAGACATTTTGCAAAGGTTTTTAGACTAAGTTCATGATAATTAAGTTCATCTAATCAAATTATTTAATGAACTCCTACTCAGATTAGACATCCCTCTAGTCATCTAAGTGATACATGATCCGACTCAACTAGACCGTGTCTGATCATCACGTGAGACGGACTAGTCATCATCGGTGAACATCTCCATTTTGATCGTATCTTCCATACGACTCATATTCGACCTTTCGGTCTCTTGTGTTCCGAGGCCATGTCTGTACATGCTAGGCTCGTCAAGTCAACCTAAGTGTTTTGCATGTGTAAATCTGTCTTACACCCGTTGTATGTGGACGTTGGAATCTATCACACCCGATCATCACGTGGTGCTTCGAAACAACAAACTTTCGCAACGGCGCACAATTAGGGGGAACATTTTCTTGAAATTATTATGAGGGATCATCTTATTTACTACCGTCGTACTAAGCAAATAAGAAGAAAAAGATGATAAACATCACATGCAATCAAATAGTGACATGATATGGCCAATATCATTTTTCTCCTTTTGATCTCCATCTTCGGGGCGCCATGATCATCATCGTCACTGGCATGACACCATGATCTCCATCATCGTGTCTTCATGAAGTTGTCACGCCAACGATTACTTCTACTTCTATGGCTAACGTGTTTAGCAATAAAGTAAAGTAATTACATGGCGTTATTCAATGATACGCAGGTCATGCAAAAAATAAAGACAACTCCTATGGCTCCTGCCGGTTGTCATACTCATCGACATGCAAGTCGTGATTCCTATTACAAGAACATGATCAGTCTCATACATCACATATATTTCATTCATCGCATCCTTTTGGCCATATCACATCACAAGGCATATGCTGCAAAAACAAGTTAGACGTCCTCTAATTTTTGTTGCATGTTTTTACGTGGCTGCAGTAGGGTTCTAGCAAGAACGTTTCTTACCTACGTAAAACCACAACGTGATATGCCAATTTCTATTTACCCTTCATAAGGACCCTTTTCATCGAATCCGATCCGACTAAAGTGGGAGAGACAGACACCCGCTAGCCACCTTATGCAACTATTGCATGTCAGTCGGTGGAACCTGTCTCACGTAAGCGTACGTGTAAGGTCGGTCCGGGCCGCTTAATCCCATGATGCCGCCGAAACAAGATAAGACTAGTAGTGGCAAGATTGTGTTCTACTCGTGCATAGAAACTATGTATAGACCTAGCTCTGATACCACTGTTCGGGAACGTTGCAGAAAATAATTTTTTTCTACGCTTCACCAAGATCAATCTATGGAGTCATCTAGCAACGAGAGAGAGGAGTGCATCTACATACCCTTGGAGATCACGCACGGAAGCGTTCAAGATAACGGGGTTGAGGGAGTCGTACTCGTCGTGATCCAAATCACCGAAGATCCTAGCGCCGAACGGACGACACCTCCGCGTTCAACACACGTACGGTTGGGGAAGACGTCTCCTCCTTCTTGATCCAGCAAGGGGGATGCAAAGGTTGATGGAGATCCAGCAGCACGACGGCGTGGTGGTGGAAGTAGCGGCGATCTCGGCAGGGCTTCGCCAAGCTCAGCGAGAGGGAGAGGTGTTACGGAGGGAGAGGGAGGCGCCAGGAGCAGGAGTGCGCAGCCCTCCCTCCCCCCCCTCTTTAAATAGGGGCCCTGGGGGGGGTGGCGCCGGCCCCCTAGAGATTGAATCTCAAGGGGGGGGGGGGCGGCGGCTAAGGGGGGGACTTGCCCCCCAAGCCAAGTGGGGCGCCCCCACCCCTAGGGTTTCCAACCCTAGGCGCAGGGGGAGACCCAAGGGGGCGCACCAGCCCACCTGGGGCTGGTTTCCCTCCCACTTCAGCCCATGGGGCCCTCCGGGATAGGTGGCCCCACCCGGTGGACCCCCGGGACCCTTCCGGTGGTCCCGGTACAATACCGGTGACCCCCGAAACTTTCCCGGTGGCCGAAACTAGACTTCGTATATATAATTCTTCACCTCCGGACCATTCTGGAACTCCTCGTGACGACCGGGATCTCATCCGGGACTCTGAACAACTTTCGGGTTACCGCATACTAATATCTCTACAACCCTAGCATCACCGAACCTTAAGTGTGTAGACCCTACGGGTTCGGGAGACACGCAGACATGACCGAGACGACTCTTCGGTCAATAACCAACATCGGGATCTGGATACCCATGTTGGCTCCCACATGCTCCTCGATGATCTCATCGGATGAACCACGATGTCGAGGATTCAAGTAATCCCGTATACAATTCCCTTTGTCAATCGGTACGTTACTTGCCCGAGATTCGATCGTCGGTATCCCAATACCTCGTTCAATCTCGTTACCGGCAAGTCACTTTACTCGCACCGTAATGCATGATCCCGTGACCAAACACTTGGTCACATTGAGCTCATTATGATTATGCATTACCGAGTGGGCCCAGAGATACCTCTCCGTCATACGGAGTGACAAATCCCAGTCTCGATCCGTGTCAACCCAACAGATACTTTCGGGGATACCTGTAGTATACCTTTATAGTCACCCAGTTACGTTGTGACATTTGTTACACCCAAAACACTCCTACGGCATCCGGGAGTTACACGATCTCATGGTCTAAGGAAATGATACTTGACATTGGAAAAGCTCTAGCAAACGAACTACACGATCTTGTGCTATGCTTAGGATTGGGTCTTGTCCATCACATCATTCTCCTAATGATGTGATCCCGTTATCAACGACATCCAATGTCCATGGTCAGGAAACCATGACTATCTGTTGATCAACGAGCTAGTCAACTAGAGGCTCACTAGGGACATGTTATGGTCTATGTATTCACACATGTATTATGATTTCCCGATAACACAATTATAGCATGAATAATAGACAATTATCATGAACAAGGAAATATAATAATAATCATTTTATTATTGCCTCTAGGGCATATTTCCAACACAAGGAAGCCTGTGTCTCCGGACCCTCGGACTTGTGTCCGGCTGTAGGTTCCAGACCGCGCGCCCCCGAGCCTGCCGATTCTGGTTGGGCTCCGGTAATGGAATTCACCGCCGCGGATATCTTCCAACACTCACCCCTCGGTGACATGCTGAATTCATTAAGGTCTCTCTCTTTGTCAGGAGATGCTTGGCCGAACTATGTACGGCTTGAGGGGGAAGAAGGCGACGAAGAAATTCTTTCCCCACCCACCACCCACTTCATAGCCCCTGTCGACGACATAACAGACATACTTGACTTCGACTCCGATAACACCAACGACACGGACGTCGGCGCAGGGGACGACCCTGAACCACCGCCCACGGGGCGCTGGATTGCCACCTCCTCATATGATATATACATGGTGGACACGCCTAAGGAGGACTGTCGGTGTCAAAACCGGCGGATCTCGGGTAGGGGGTCCCGAACTGTGCGTCTAGGCGGATGGTAACAGGAGACAAGGGACACGATGTTTTTACCCAGGTTCGGGCCCTCTCGATGGAGGTAATACCCTACTCCTTCTTGATTAATATTGATGATATGGGTAGTACAAGAGTAGATCTACCACGAGATCATAGAGGCTAAACCCTAGAAGCTAGCTTATGGTATGATTGTTGTATATTGTATATGTGTCGACTAGCCTGGCCCTGGTTTATATAATGCACCAGAGGCCTAGGATAACAAGAGTCCTAGCCGAATACGCCGGTGGGGAGGAGTCCTTGTCTTGATCACCAAGTCTTGTGGAATCTTCCTTGTATGCGGCACCTGTCCGGACTGGCCCATGAGTATGCGGCCCTGGGGGTCCTCGGCCCAATCTAACCGATTGGGGGACGACGTGGTGAGTAACCCCTAGTCCAGGACACCGTCAGTAGCCCCCTGAACCGGTCTTCAAGTTAGGGACGCTCCTCGATTCTTCCGAACTGTTCTTCATCTTCGGTTGCCGGTCTTGAAAACTGGTTTAACAAATCTTCTCATCTTCAATCTTGAGGATCGCCGAAATGCATTCGGCGAGTTTATACGTCGGGTATCCGAGGAGCCCCTTTAAGTTTCCGGCCTTTATCAATGCCTTGTTATTGTTTTTATGCCACACCTCGGGTTTGAAGTTGTTCCCGGGCGGCAGCGTCCTCTTGCGTCCGAGCTCCAACGCCGGACTGCATTCGAGGTATCTTTTGCAGCCGAGCACCAACGCCAGACCGCTTGCCAGCTCTAACGCCGGAATGTATCCGAGCTCCAACACCGGACTATGTGTCCGAGCTCCAACGCCGGACTATGTGTCCGAGCTCCAACGCCGGACTATGTATCCGAGCTCCAACGCCGGACTGTATCCGAGGTGTCGCGAATCACCTTGGTTCAAAGAAGTTTGAAGGAGTTTAGCCGAGCTTAATGCCGGAAATGCCCTCTAAGGAGCCAGCCACTTGCATCCGAACTATATGCCGAATTGCTTCCGAGGTGGTGCACCACCCAGAATGTGGGCTGATTTTTGGTCAATATTTTTTATTGATGCAATTTATTCTCTGACGAGATATATAGCCAGTAGCCCTCAGGGTGTGTATCGGTCTAAAACCCAAGATGCACCTGAAGGATGACATAAGACCGCTGATCCCAGTAACCGCTGAGACTCAGGTTGATTTGCAAAATCGGCCTGAGGATCAAGTCCTAGCTCGATAGAATACTTCGGGACGCAAAAAGCGGCGTGCTCAGACCTCGAGACTCAGGTTGGGTGCGGCCGACCAACCTGAGGATCAAAATCTCCTCGGAAACTGTATTGCACTTAAAATTTTCTGCATAGAACAAGCAATGCAGTAGCCCCCGAGACACTGGTCGGGTGGCAACACTAGATCAGGGGATCAATGTGCCCCTTTAATATTTGTAAATAATAAGCCCGTAGCCCAGTAGCCCCCGAGCCTTAATGCGGGCACGGGTGGCCGAATTAAGGATTAATATCCATAGTAAAGTCACAAATTATGTGTAATGACTCTATGTATCCAAGTACTTTACGTCATTAATGCTCGGATCCGCATTGTACAAAACTTTGTTGACCGACCATCAGCTTCAACCTCCTCGGCCAGTAGCCGAGGAGTGTTTGTCCTACTTTATAAATCCTTTATGAGGGCAAAGATTTACGACAAACAAGGCAATCTGGCCATACGGTTTTATAAACAAAGGTACGCAGAGAGATATGTTATATTACTATTTAATAGAAGAAATGTCTTCCAAAGAAAATAGTCCCGCTATCGGTTCCTTTCTTTGGGTTGTCATGCTAAGCATGATCATGAAACCTCAGCTCCAATGTAAGAGCAAAATATCGAGGATTTAGTTTGGGAGGCCAGTTAATAGCCCCCGGTAGTGTTCGGCGACAGTCGAGGTCAAGCCGTAAACACTTCGGCCATTGTTATGAATGGCCCGTCATCACCGGATCGCTGACCAGTTTACGCTTATTGTGACAGTCAGTTTTCGGCTTTCTCCACTTAGGTGCTTAACCATGTGAGCTGGAAGCACAATCGCAGTGGTTCTCCCTTTGCACACCTAGCCGAACAAAGCGGAACGTAGGAGTCAAGCGCAGGAGCCGGGCAACCCAACCATTGACCGAAGACACAATTCGAAACCGATGCATATATAGCAATATCCGAGAATGTTTTTGCCGAATCTCTAAAGGATTCCGGCGTTGCACTGCGAGACTTGTGCTGAAAACACACAAAAGTGCCAAAAGCTTGGAAAACCAAAAAACGTCAGTAAAAACATGACGTCCGAACAAGATCAAGTGTTCGGTGCCAATCTGAAAAGTGCTTATGCCGTGCTTTAACATGAAACATCCTATCTCAAGACTTCAAACGGGTCAGCCTACGGCTTCAGTCTCCCATCCCGAAGGCGGAGTACTTCCCATTAGGCCAGTTTAGAAAACTAAACCCTAGCGGTTTTGAGAGAGAAATTAGGCTCCCCGGCTAGTGACCGCACACTAGTGTCGAAAAAAAGGTGTGATAAATAATAAAAACTTTGCAACGACTAAGAAGAAAAACACTTAGTATGAAACGGCTCAAATAAACATAAGAGCCCCCAAGTGACTTGGGTAAAAGTTTGACTATATAATGTAAGGTGACATGTAAAATGCCTTCTAGCCAGATTGTAGATCGTTTGTCATAGCGGACCTTTTCGCTTCAACCTCTGGACCCAATAGTCCGGAGTGTGTCCGAATACCCTCGCGGTTATAAAAACCAGGGCATGCGTGGAGACCAGGCGTAGGGGTCATTAGTGCTTTATCAGACAAGTGCCCAACTAGTTATGTTATATTACATGGTTAGTAAGAAACATCTTCCAGGGAGAATAGTTCCATTAGGGGTTCCTTTCCCTGGGAGGCATGCCCTAAAGTGCATGTCCGGACTGCGAAAAGAGCAGACAAACATCTGGGGGCAGGTAAATAAATAGGTAAGAAATCGTCTTTTAGTTTACCGACCGAGTATTCCCTTAAGAACGCTAGCTTTCGGCTTCACCCAGTCTGAGGTACACATCCGGCTGACCCGGCAGTAACAATCGCAGAGGTGCTCCCTTTACCACCTAGCCAAACAATCGGGAATGTAGGGGTAAGCACAGGAGCCAGGCAACCCAGCTTGGCCAAAACTTAAGTCATATCGATGCATATAATGGTGAATAAAAGGTACATGCGGAAGTGTGACACATGTGTTGGGCATAAAGCCCGTATTAATAAGATTCTGTTAAAGAAGCCCCCAGGTATAATGAGCGCGGGTAGCGCGTCAAGTGTGTGCGAACAAAGTTTGGACAAGGAAAAAATTTTACAAGCAACTTTTTTCCAAAAAAGTATAATGCTTGGTCGAACCGAACACAAGTTAGAAATTTAAAACTTTGAGCATGAAGGCAACTTAGCTGGTTAATGTGTTCGGTATTGACGACGCGGTCCGAGCTTGATGCGTGACAAGGTTCCATCCCCCAAGCCGGTCCTGAGGTGGCGGAGCAAAGAGCTCGGCACTCCGAAGTGGTGACATAGCACGGTCAATGCAGGACGGCAGAGTGATGCCGAAGTCCCTGGCATGGGGTAATGAAGTGTTGACGAAGCCCCCCGTCCAGCCGAGGTGATGTCAAAGGATATAGTCTGTCTGGATCATTTTCCTATGCACAAAAAATAGTGCAAACCAGAGATAATAGTAATAAAAAAAATCGTTGCATAATAAATAATTTGTGAAAAGTGAGTAATAAAAGAAATATGGCCTGGCGCCGAAGTCAATGTCGATGCAAGGCGGCGGCGTGATGCGGTAAAGGCATGGCAAGGCCTGAATTCACAGGTCGGTTCGAGTTCCGTATGCAGCGTTCGCCGGACTATGTACGGAAACTGACCGAACCACCATGCAACCGTCGTTAATGCGGCCACCATTTGATAGACCTGCGTACATATAATGGACAAACCAGAGTAATAGTTCGTTGGGAAAAATGAACCCAAACAAGCAAAAAAAATACTAGGATTAATAGAACCCGGTTTATTTGTTGTAGCAATCTGAAGAAAGGTGTTTCCCAGAATTGGGACTCGATCCGCGCACCCATTGCCTGATGGGCGATAAAACGACGGTTGGCTCGCCGAGGCAAAGCCCTCGGCCCAACTAACGTGACGGAGCTAGTCGGCTAGTGACGCCGAAGTGTCCGGAGTAGGTTGATGAAGAGATGATGAAGCCCCCGGTCCAGCTAATGTGATGAAGCCTTAGTGTCAGCCGATGAGTCGAAGTAGGTCAGCATGATTGACACCGGCTTGAAAAAGCAACAGTGCGGCCCTGCCAATGCAGGCCCTGACGTGGTCGATGCCGGCTTGATGAAGTGACCGTGCAGCGACGCAGGTGTGCCCGCTTCGTGTAATCCGTGGGGCGGTGATGTTGGTAATGATTTATCCTTCGCGATGCCAGACTCTTGTTCGGCTTGCCGAGATGATGATCCGAAGAAGTTGAGCGCGGCCCAACAAAGTGACGACGTGTCTAGCGCAGGTCGGCAGCCGTGGAGCAATATTGCCGGACTGGTTTGACACCAGCATGATGTTGAAGATCATGTTCAAAAGATTGTAAAGTTAGTGGGATGTGTTCGGAAACAAAACACAATACCCCATACAAAACTTCTTTCAAAAAGGATGTCCGAAATCCCGTTCATAAAAAAGACGAACTCGGGTCGGATTCGTTTTCGCGCAGAAAACAGATCCGAAAAGTGATGTACTAATCGGAAGGTTCATGGAGTTTGGACGGTCGGATCGAGCTGAAATTTGGAGGGGTGGTAGATATAGGAATTCCGCAGCCGATCAACGGTTGGATCTTCCAAAGGACGTCCGAGCTAGAAGCTGGACACCACGCCCTAAACTCGTCCAGATTCTCGTCCAGATTTGACAGGGCTCCGGTATATTGTGGATTGCCAGAGATTCCTCCATCGGAACTCGACGAAATTTTCCAGGGTTGTTGTAGACTCAATTCCGCACTATTTCACTGAAGGAATCGTTGAACTGACGCTCGAGGAGGCGGTGACGGCGGATACAAGTTCGCTGTCCAGGAAATCAGCACGGTCGCCCGAGGGAATTGTTGACGTTGAGCCCCCGGGCTCACTGGATGATTCCTCCATGATCTTGATAGAGATCGAAGCTGATGTTGATGAAGGCCCTCATCCGAACATGACGATCGGAGATAGGGCGCAGTCCTTGGTCGAACCAAGGTGACCAGTCGAGCTGGTGACGAATATGCCGAAGTCGCAGTTGATCTGCAGGCGAGCCATCGACCTTTTGCCGAACACACAGCGGAACTCTCAATGAAAGCACCAATGTCGGTGTCAAAACCGGCGGATCTCGGGTAGGGGGTCCCGAACTGTGCGTCTAGGTGGATGGTAACAGGAGACAAGGGACACGATGTTTTTACCCAGGTTCGGGCCCTCTCGATGGAGGTAATACCCTACTCCTGCTTGATTAATATTGATGATATGGGTAGTACAAGAGTAGATCTACCACGAGATCAGAGAGGCTAAACCCTAGAAGCTAGCCTATGGTATGATTGTTGTATATTGTATATGTGTCGACAAGCCTGGCCCTGGTTTATATAATGCACGAGAGGCCTAGGATAACAAGAGTCCTAGCCGAATACGCCGGTGGGGGAGGAGTCTTTGTCTTGATCACCAAGTCTTGTGGAATCTTCCTTGTATGCGGTACCTGTCCGGACTGGCCCATGAGTATGCGGCCCTGGGGGTCCTCGGCCCAATCTAACCGATTGGGGGACGACGTGGTGAGTACCCCCTAGTCCTGGACACCATCAAGGACGATGGCGACAAAACGGAGGATAAAACCCCCGGACAAAAGCCAAAACAACGGCGCAGACGCCGCTCTAAGTCCAGCCACAGTAAAAACAGCGACAACAGCGCTAGAAAGATCGACACACCAGTCAACTCCAAAGGCAACAACGACCATATGGACACAGCCCGGATGAGCCAGGTACGCCGAACACAGCCCGGAGCAGACGCCCGATCACAGTGAGCCCGAGGGCCGAACTCATCAACCTGCCCCGGGAGAGGAGCACAGTCCGGACGACGATGCATTCATCATCCCGGAAACATGTTTGGAACGAGATAACCTCCACAGAAGGCTTATGGCCACTGCGAGAAGTCTAAAGAAGCAGAAGCAAAGGCTTAAGGCCGCACAGGAAATGCTCAATCGCAGATGGAATAACGTGCTGGACACCGAAGAAAAATACGGCGACGATCGCCACACAAAGAGCTATCCAAAGCGCAAACTGCTGCCAGAATTCGACGATGAGGCCGTTCCACCGAAGAACAATACAGCCAGTAGGCCGAACCAACCACTTCATAACCGCAATAGAGCAGCTACTGACGCCGCACACGATTTACGTGAGCTCCTGGATGAAAAGGCCGGCGCGACAAGGTCCATCTATGGATATAGAGGACACGCTCCGGTGCAGGATTATGGTCACCAAAACGATCAGGCTGATCGAGTACCAGTTCGGAATCAGCACCGGACACAACAACAGTCGACAGCACGCCACAACATGTCCAGATAAAGAGGGGCCGCTCGCCCTCTGTGCTTCACCGAAGAGGTACTGGACCATGAATTTCCACAAGGTTTCAAACCCGTGAACATAGAGGCATATGACGGAACGACAGACCCCGGGGTCTGGATTGAGGATTTTATCCTTCACATCCACATGGCTCGTGGGGACGACCTCCATGCCATCAAATACCTTCCCCTCAAGTTGAAGGGACCAGCTCGGCACTGGTTGAAAAGCCTCCCCGAAAACTCAATCGGAAGTTGGGAGGAACTTGAAGATGCTTTTAGGTCCAATTTTCAAGGAACCCATGTCCGACCTCCGGACTCTGACGATTTAAATCACATAATTCAACAGCCCGGAGAGTCCGACCGCAAGCTTTAGAATAGATTCCTCACTAAGAAGAATCAAATTGTCGATTGTCCGGATGCCGAAGCCCTAGCGGCCTTCAAGCACAGTATCCGGGATGAGTGGCTCGCCAGACACCTCGGCCAAGAAAAGCCAAAGACAATGGCAGCCTTAACAAGCCTTATGACCCGCTTTTGCGCGGGTGAAGAGAGCTGGTTGGCCCGTAGAGGCACCAGCGACCCAGGCACATCCAAAATCAGGGATGGCAACGGGAAGCCACGGTGCAATAAAAACAAACATCAAAACAAGAAAGGAAGTCCAGACAACACAACGGTCAACGCCGGATTCAGGGGCCCTCGACCCGGTCAACCAAAGAAGCCATTTAAAGGCAGCAATGAGGGACCGTCCGGCCCGAACAAAGTCCTGGACAGACTGTGCCAAATTCATGGCACCCACGAAAAACCTGCGAACCACACTCACAGAGAATGCTGGGTCTTTAAGCAGGCCGGCAAGTTAAATGCCGAACACAAGGGAAGGGAAACACCAAGTGAAGACGAGGATGAACCTCGCCAGCCGAACACTGGGGGACAGAAAATATTCCCACCAGAGGTAAAAACAGTAAACATGATCCACGCGGCTCACATACCCAAGGGAAGGCGCAAACGCGTGCTCACAGACGCATACGCTATAGAGCCCGTCGCCCCCAAACTTAACCACTGGTCGGCCTGCCCCATCACCTTCGATCACATGGACTTCCCGACTAGTATGCGGCATGAAGGATCAGCCGCCTTGGTGCTCGACCCGATAATCGATGGATACCATCTCACTCGCGTCCTCATGGATGGCGGCAGTAGTCTCAATCTAATATACCAGGACACTGTCCGCTGGATGGGGATAGACCCATCCAGAATCAGCCAAAATAACACCACCTTTGAAGGGGTGATACCAGGCATTGAAGACCGCTACAGGGGCTCCCTCGTACTAGAGGTGACATTCGGTTACCCAGACAACTTCAGAAGTGAAGAACTACTCTTCACCATCGCCCCTCTCCAAAGTGGTTATCATGCATTGCTCGGGAGAAGGGCCTTCGCCCGCTTCAACGCAGTACCGCACTACGCCTACCTTAAACTCAAGATGCCCGGTCTACGTGGTGTCATCACCGTTAATGGAAATACAGAGCGTTCCTTACACGCGGAAGAGTACGCGACGACTCTAGCAGCCGGACACTAAGCGGCCTCTAATATCAGAACGCATGATCGGTCGCTAAGATCACGGACACGGTTAGACGAGTCCGGCAGCCCAGATAAACCTGAGCTGGGTGCTATACATGTAATCCCATAGAGGACACCAGGGGCTATAGATATCCAATAAAGCCCACCTTTTGGCTTGACCTTATTAACAGGCCAATGTCTTACACTTCTACTATCCATTGATAATAGCCAACTCTTCACACGCTTACGTCATACTCTTCTACATGAGTTTTCCTTTTTACAGACACCATTCGTGCGATACCCTCCCAGGACACGGCACAACGGAGACAAAGACGCAGACGTGCAGGAGGGCCCCGCTCAAAGGTTTCTCTTTAGATTAAGCCCCTATGTAAACCTTGTTTATTGTCTCTTGTTGCTTACACATCCCATGGGTACTACACCCACAGAGGATACTGTCGTTATTGGCACTTCGCCACGACAGACTAATGCATGTACCTGGCAATACAGGGTTCATAATAAAGGGCGTTTTTCAGCCCAGTATATGTTCTAAAGTCCGAATAACTTCGGGAGTGTTCGGCGTCGCGAGTTTGGCCTTATATGCATCAGCTCCGAATCATGTATTTGGTCAAATGTTGGGTTTGCCCGGCTCCTGGGTTTGCCGCCTTACGTTCCGTTCTGATCGGCTAAGGCGGCCAAAGGAGAACTACTGCGATTGTGCCCTGGTTATTCCGGATGAGCACCTCAGTACAGAAAGCCGAAAACTGACTGTCATGATATAGCGAGAGACTGGTCAACCACTCGAGGACTCACCGGAATCTTTGGTCATGTACACACGGGTCCGTATTCGGATGCACGCAGAGGTACCAGGGGCTACATAGTAACCCCACCATCAAACTCCTATGGCTAAGTGAAAGTGTTAAAGCTATATAGTCCGCTTGCCTAGTTCAACATGCGATCACCTCCTTAATGGACCAAGACGTTGGATCAAGAGTGATTACGCATATTCTTGCGAACACCCCCGCATTGTATGCGTGGGGGCTGAAGCCAACTACTGCTAACTTTCAAATTACATACATACATTAAACGGCCGCACAGGATGCACAATAACACTTTCGGGCAAAAAGTATAAACATAGCCTCCATAATTAAAATAAAATTGTTTTTACAATGAAACGATTTGTCACTCGAACATGACATTCTTCGAGCACTGAGCCTCTATTAAACGAGCACCTTCTGTTACCTGCTCCAAATAGTGCTCGTCTGGATCCTGGCTTCCCGCCGGATTCTGGGTCGCAATAATGGTGGCCTCCATATCTGTCCAATATGCTTTAACACGGGCAAGAGCCATCCGTGCACCCGCTATGCATGCCGACCTTTTCATGGCATCGATTCGCGATACGGCACCAAGGAATTGTTGCACTAAACCAAAATAACTGTCCGGCTTCGGCCCCATCGGCCATAGATGGTATATCACAGACATCATTGCAAGACCGGACAACCTATGGAGCTCGGCCACAGCAGCCATCCTCTCACTCAGTGGCAACGGACGCGTTGGAGCGCTGAATTGCGACCAGAACAACTTTTGCATTATCTTTTTGATCCTTGAAAAACTTGGCCGCATCAGCCGTACTCTTCGCCAGATCCGCATACGCGTCTGCAGGGCTCCAGCGTCGATCCACAGGAGCGTACTTTGGATCTAAGAACTTCATCCGCAATAAACAGGGGTTTCCAGCCGCGATTTCTCCGGCCTGTCGAAGCTCCTTCCGCGCATCCCTAATTTCGGAACGCATCTCCTTGGCCGCATCAAGGGCCTTCTTCAGGTCAGCCGAATTAGCCTGATTCTCTTTTTCAAGGAGATCATACCGGTTGGCGGCGTTTTTCAGCTCCACAGCCATATCGGCTATTTTATCTTCTTTTCGGCGATGAGCAGCCTGTTCGGCTCAACTCTTCGGCCGCCTTTAGGGCAGCCGCATTGCTAGCCCGGGCTTGTTCCTTGGCCAGGGCAAGTTCCGCCCTCAGGGCCTCCACGGCAGCAGCTCCGCCTACAGCCTAAGCATATTACATTAACATTATGCTCCTCTTAATATTTCCTATAAAAAATAAGGAAGGCAGAGTACATACTTTGTGACTCGTTAAGCCGCTCATTCACAAGTGTGATATCGGCATCCACAACTTCAATCTGCCGCCTCAGTTCAGCGACTTCAATGGACCGGTCGGCTGCCGGACCCTTAGCCACCTGCACATGAATACAGTGCGATCATTACTCAACAATGTGATCCTCCGTTTGCCGCCTCGGGCTGGCAACCAGAGTCTCAGGGGCTACTATCCATATGTAGCACACCTAGCACGTGCGCCACAATCAAAAATTACATATTTCATTACATACCTCAAAGCCTCTGAGCAGGCTCGTAAAAGCTTCATTCAACCCGCTTGTGGTGGATGAAATCTTCTCAAGCACTATGCTCATTAATAAACGGTGATCCTCCGAGAGAGCAGCTTGTTCCAGAAGGCTCGTCAGCGTATCCGGCCGGTCGCCAAACTGTGCCGGACCCTTCTTATCACCCCCCGTGGGAGCCGAACGCTCCGGGCTCAGGGCGGCCGAAGTACTAGCTTCTGGCCTCGGCAAATCTGGACTCCTCCGTGACGACACCTCGCGGTCACCCGCCCCATGAGGCGGATAGGTTGGTGGGGTTTCGCTCTCCATCATCTCCTGAGGGAGATCTCCCGAAGACGAACTCTGTCGAGAAGAGCTGCTAGCCGGACTGCAAAGGATGGATCCTGATTATTGTTCTCGGAGGAGGGAGCAGTAGCTTTGTATTTATGATTAACTTATAGCTCGGCTGAGGGCTGGCCCGTTGGCGGGCATGGCGCGGTGAGGACACCCGTCGGGGCAGGGCCCCCTGGTGAAGTTTTCTTCCCTTGTCTAGGCACCTCCGTCCCCAAGTCTTCGGAGGCGGCCCTCTTCTTCCCGCGGGGGGAGGAGTGAAGGAAATGTGCCCTAGAGGCAATAATAAAGTTATTATTTATTTCCTTATGTCATGATAAATGTTTATTATTCATGCTAGAATTGTATTAACCGGAAACATAATACATGTGTGAATACATAGACAAACAGATAGTCACTAGTATGCCTCTACTAGACTAGCTCATTAATCAAAGATGGTTATGTTTCCTAACCATAGACATGTGTTGTCATTTGATTAGTGGGATCACCTCATTAGGAGAATGATGTGATTGACATGACCCATTCTGTTAGCTTAGCACTTGATCGTTTAGTATATTGCTA
>LR880972.1:46093318-46114796 GCA_904067115.1 Aegilops sharonensis | reverse complement strand
CCCCCCCAACAGCCACCCCAACGCCCTTATGACCCAGTCGCGCCCCCAGAAACCCAATTTTTGCCGGTTAGGCCCAATTTGGCGCCGGCGGGCCCAGGCCGAATCCGGCGCGCTGTGGGGCGCCCGAGGGCACCGGGGGAAGCGTTTTTGGCGCGAAAATCCAGTGGGGACGCCGAGTCAGTGACCAGCCTCGTCTCGTCTTACTGATCGCCTTGTTTTTCCGCGGGGAATCAATGCCAAGGTTGTCGCCGGTCAGCCTTCCATTGATTCCTCACGGGCGGCACAGTGCGGCAACATGCCTCCTCTCCGGCCACGCGTACACACGTTTGCCCCCCCTCCCGTCGCTATAAAAGCCGACCCTTCCCTCGCCGGTGGACACACTCGCCTCTCTCTCGCGGCATGTCTCCCGCTCTCGCTGTCGTCTACAGCCACCGCATGTATGCCTACCGATGGAGAGCGGTTCCCCGGCGATGGAGCGGCGGCCAACGGCTTCAGCCGCTGTCACCTGCACGAGTGGGAGGCCCACCTCATCCATGAGACGAACTACCCGACAGCGCCTGACATGCCCAGTGCGGGGACGGTGGAAGCTCAGCGCCGGAGGCGTGCCCGTCCTCCCGCAACCCACTTCCATAGCGAGATCGAGCGCGTTCGCCAACATCAAGGCCGAGTCCGTGGAGACGCCGCTCGGCTGGCGCACCCGCGGCGGCGCCCTCATCATCAACGAGGGCGGCCGCCGTGCCTCATCCACTCCTTCCTCCCGCCTCGTCAAGCCGAAGACGGAGCTATGCCTCGTCGCCGTGAAGACTAAGCACGAGGACATGGCCGCTGCCGACGAGGCCACCCTGAAGTGGGCACGTGAGGACTCGGCCCGAATGGAGATGGAGTGCCAGCGCCGCGCCCTGGAAGAGATCGCTGCTCGGCACCACGGCCGCGACGAGGGCGGCGTCATCGTCCTCGAGGACAGCGACGATGACGTGCCGCCGCCGCCAGCCAACCCAGTCCACCAGGGCGATCCCGGGCAGGGGTCCAGCAGGGGCGGCGTGAAGAAGGAGGAGGAGGACGACGACTACAGCGAGTTTAGCAAGCTCTTCGGTGTGTAGGCGACGCGGCGGTAGTAGTAGTTTTTCTCTTTTTATTTTAGATTATGATTATGTTTTCAATATGTAAAAGTACGATGGAACGGCTAAATTTCGCCGAATCTATGTCGTGTTTGGCCAAATTTTGACCGAGTATGTTTTTAAAACCTTTTAAAAAATGGCGTCTGGGGGCGACCTGGGGGCGGCGGCTGGGAACCCGATCGGCCCCACGCCATTTTTTCTGCCGGCGCGCCCCTAGGCCGGCGCTATTTCAAGCCCCTGGGGGCAAACGGCTGGAGATGTTCTAAGGCTGGTCGTAATGGTAGTATCATAGCTAGTATCATGCATGTTAACTAGACAATTTTAATGAGGTGTCACAGAATTAAAGAAAGAAAAAAAGGGTTAAGTATCATATCATTATACCGTATCATAATAAATGCTAGGCTACTATGTGTCATGCATGGCAATAAATAAAATACAACATGATACTAATACATGATACTATACAATACGGAGGTAGTATTATACACTAGTATCATATGCATGATACTAGTATATGATACTCTCCATCACAACCAACCTAAGTCCACGTTATAACACTGAGTGGTCACCGCGGTGTGCTCTCGCTGGCCCACCCAGACGTAGGCATCCTATATATACTTGTATAGCTATCACCATCAAGTAAACCTGGACACTTAATTCAACTGGAGCATCTAATTAATAATTGGCTGAATTATGTCGATCTTCCGGCGAACTAAATTAAAATAAGTATTGGGTTACCCTGCATATGATCGGCATGTCAACAACTGAATCGTTTCATAAGAACCGTGAACAACTGGAAATTATATATGGGCAGCTGGCTGACACCGGACTCATGAGCTACACACCATTATTCAGCAGCATCACACACTTTGCACTGTTAACTTAACCAAAGTTGTGAGCAATCCCCACCCCGTCTATTTATATATCTCAAAACTGTATGAACATTTCTGTAGGTGTTCCTTCGGTAGGCCATGAGGTTATAAGGTCTACGACTGTTATTGAACTTTTGATATGTTTTCTTGCTGATGAGTTGAGATTTTAGAAGAAACTGACAGGGAAAGTAGACAATGATAGCCGGGAAACTTGCTGTGCGCCCACTGAAAATTCAGTTGTTGCAAACCTGATTCTGTCGCATTGAGAAGCACGGAATCCCGGCGAAAATCATCATGATTTTGTCCCACAAAGAGTACTCTGTTTATTCGAGTCGAAGTGTGTACAATGTGTTCCGTTGAAAAGCATTCAGTGTGTACAACTGAGAAGTATGAGTTGCTGGCCAACACAAGAAGCATTGTTACACTATGAGCTATATATAAAGAGACAGATTGGGAATGCTATATATATGCGCACCTTTTCAACAGGTGTTTGCTTCTGTTGTGACTAGGTTATGAGATGTACGCTATCATTGCAATTTTGATGTGTTTACTTGTGCATGACCTGAGATCTTAGAAGAAACTGAAAGAGGAGGACAATCTCCCTGTAGGTCATTGGTTTTCGCCTAGGAAAACACAGGAAAATGCGGACAGGCAAAAGTCGAACTGATTCTATTCCATGGAGAAGAGCTCGCAGTGTTACAACCTATGTACAGTGTGTACCTTTGAGAATCTGTGTACAATGAATTCAACACGCGTTTACCCTAGCTGGTTTAGCTAGTAAAGATCATTTTAGGCTGGTCCTAATGGGTAGTATCATAAGTTAGTATCATGTATATGGTACTAGTATATGATACTATCTTCGTAATGCATAGTATCATACATTAGTATTGGGGAAACACTCCCTATCAGTACCTTATTTATTGTCATGCAAGACACGTACTGTACAATATTTATTACGATATGGATCATGATATGATACTTAATCCTCTCTTTCTTCAGTTAATTCTATGCCACGTCATTAAAATTGCTTAGTTCGCATGCATGATCCTAGCTATGATATTCCCACTATGACAGCCAACATGACTTGGTTGACGCTTCCTTGTTTGCATTATGCAGGTTTATAAGGGAAGTGAAAGCATCTTCAAATGGTCCAATTTCGAGAAGAACCGAAATCTTTTAAATTTCTTTCAGCAAATATCACGTGGTTGGTATGTTCCAAGATAAACCTGACACCTGCCCAAGGTTTTAGATCCCAAGTGGACATTTTTTCTCGAGGGGCACCGGAATTTGTGGTTACCATGGTAACCGAGAAATACCGGAAAAAATTAGGATGAAATTTGAAATTAAATTTTGAATTCAATCTTTTTGTGGTCGATATAGATAGGTGTTTAACTTCAAAAGATATTACCTACTTGCTCCTGGCGTAGTGGCTGTTCAAGCCGAACTGCACCGTGCTAAAAGGTCGCGAGTTCGACCCCTGGCCACTCCAGCTAATTTCTAGCTTTTTTTAACTTTTGCATATAAAAAGAAATTAAAAAACGGGGGTCAAGATTCGAACCCGCGATGCGCTGTTGAGGAAAGGCTGGCATCGCGTATATTTAACTACACCCTGAGCGTTTGAATTCAAAATTTTCAAAATTTTCGAGATTTTTTGCCTGGTATGAGTGTTTCTCGAGGGGGGCGATAAGCGTGGGTCAAGATTCGAACCCACATATAAAAAGAAATTAAAAAACGGGGGTCAAGATTCGAACCCGCGATGCGTTGTTGAGGAAAGGCTGGCATCGCGTATATTTAACTACACCCTGAGCGTTTGAATTCAAAATTTTCGAGATTTTTTGCCCGGTATGAGTGTTTCTCGAGGGGGGCGATAAGCGTGGGTCGAGATTCGAACCCAGGACGCACTGTTGAGGAAAGGCTGGCGTCGCCACTAGGTCACAACCAATCATGTTAATATAGAAAAGATGGCGTATATTTAACTACACCCTGAGTGTTTGAATTCAAAATTTTCAAAATTTTCGAGATTTTTTTGCCCGGTATGAGTGTTTCTCGAGGGGGGCGATAAGCGTGGGTCAAGATTCGAACCCACATATAAAAAGAAATTAAAAAACGGGGGTCAAGATTCGAACCCGCGATGCGCTGTTGAGGAAAGGCTGGCATCGCGTATATTTAACTACACCCTGAGCGTTTGAATTCAAAATTTTCAAAATTTTCGAGATTTTTTGCCCGGTATGAGTGTTTCTCGAGGGGGGCGATAAGCGTGGGTCAAGATTCGAACCCACATATAAAAAGAAATTAAAAAACGGGGGTCAAGATTCGAACCCGCGATGCGCTGTTGAGGAAAGGCTGGCATCGCGTATATTTAACTACACCCTGAGCGTTTGAATTCAAAATTTTCAAAATTTTCGAGATTGTTTTGCCCGGTATGAGTGTTTCTTGAGGGGGGGGGGGGGGGGGGGGGGGCGGGGGGGAGGCGATAAACGCGGTAACCGGGCGAGATCGCGAAATTTCGTTCGGTTACCAAAACAGTGCACCTACCCATGTTATTTCTTCCACCTGCGTATCAAAATTCATTCAATAATATGTAAGCTGGGAAATATAGTTGACTTGGACACTTGGTATTTGTTATAGCGACCCAGCAACAATCACCATGGAATTTTCACAAGCCCTTTCAGATTGCAGGCTTACATAGCTGCTTTATTTATAAAGCAACAGAGATGCTAATCAAAACATAAAGTGAACTTCAGTCAAAAGGAAAAAAAAACTTGCAGTGGGCTTCTGCGAAAATGTCTCTCTGTTGTACACACAAATCTCCACCTGCTCGGGAACAATAAGTCCACATTATTACACTGCAGGTCACCGTCGGTGACTCGGTGTGCTCTCACCGGCCCACCCAGACGTAGACATCCTACATATAGTTGTATTGTTCCGAGTAACTAGAACATCAAGGCGTGCGTTGCCGCGCCCGCTGATTTTGAGCAAGCAATAATAAGACAATATAAATTTATGAAAGAAAAGTATAGTTATAAATGATAAACTTGTTTACAGTGTATAGAATAGCCGATTCAAACAATCATCAAATACCTCTGTATAAGATAGGCCTCATGAGATTTTATAAATCTTCTGCACATACAAGATAGAAAACAGGCAAGGAAAACATTTAAAAGATTAACAGTGAGAGACAATTATGAGTCGTCATGTGAAGCACATAAATGACATAAATTCTGATTTAGCATTTGAGCATCAATATATTATTTATAATTCAGAGTGAAATACCAATATAAATATGTGTGCCGCTATGGATGATCCGAGGTGGAGGAAAAAACCTTTGTTGCATGCTAGCCATAATGCTTCAGCAAGAAATTTTTCAACATCATGATCTGTCTAACATGCAATTATGAAAATCATAATGAAAAATTGTGGCTGTTAGATCAAATGGATACCACAAAAACTCCATCAATCAAGCAGATTCCGAATAGAAGAAATGATATCAAACAAGCACCTTATGTATCTGAAATTTTAGCATAGTGCACCGTATATTAATTTATTCGATCAAGCAGCTGAAACAATTATATGTGCAAAAATTGTGTTAGCATAAGGACAAGAATCATACCGAGGGCTGGATATTATCATGCAAGAACATGGCTTGTGATATATCTATGGATGCCAATGCCATGAAGCATATTTTACTGCTGCTTCATTTTCTGAAGAGAACTTGAAGAAACCATATCTGTTGGGTTTCCTAAGCACATGATGATGTATTACTTTAACTGTATATATGATAGATCCGTCAGTTAGAGAACAATCTCTAATCAACACAAACCATGGATCCAACACCAAATAGGGTCGAAACAAATAAATTAGTACCTTCAGTATCATGTTCATGCTGAGAGAATGCATTCTTCAGAGCACTTTCATTGGTGTCATGCTGCCATCGTGACATATAGGACAGACCTGCAGCCGAGTGTTGAAGAAATAGCAAGCACTAAAAACCTGATTATCTATATCGCAACAATACTCATGAATTGTCCATCGATGTAAAATCTTCATAACATTTACTTTAGTTAAAATTAGCTAGCTTCATGAACTGCAATCGGGGAGGAAGCACAATATCTCAACCTCAACATGACATTTGTGTCTGAACATGAAACAAATTAACAAGAAATTGTGAGGAGGAGCACTATGAGCCGGCGCTCCAATCGAGCCGCTTGTGGAGGTGGAGTGCCTGCCGCTAGAGGGTCGGGTCATGCCCATCCACATGCCCGACGGCTGTGACAGCCGGGACGTCGGAAGCAGATACGCCGCGGTCGTGGCCACTTTCGCCATACATGCCGAAGAAGAAAAGACGAGAGAGGAGAGACATCGCGATGCGATGAGCGGCTGGTCTCGTGGGTGGAGGTGGGCGCCGTTGTCACCGCCACTAATGAAGAATCGAGGAGGCCGATGGTCCAGCTCTATATGTTCGACAGACTCCAGATCTTGCTTCTCATACTCCAAAATCTAGCCCATAGAAGATGTCGTGGAGAGGCATGCTGCCTCGCAATCGCTTGGAGAAAGGATAGGGTTTCGCGGCGCCGGACTTGCAACATGTGCCCGCCATCCGACGCCGCTGCCACGAGTTCGGCGCCAGGTTTGCGTTGCCGGGAGAAGGCCCGATGTGTAATACGACTCGATTAACCTTTTTTGTTTTTGCGGAGCTGTGGCCTGAGAAAGCCCGATCTGTAATACGGCTCGTTTAACCACATCGCGGCTAGATGGTTCTGCGGAGCAGCGGCCCAAGAGACAGATTTAGACGACCAGAAGTCGTGCGGTCGATGGAATCCGACGGCCAGCGACATCAAAACGCTGTGGTGGCTCGTAGCTCTCTCCATTATACTGTTTCTCAATTAAAGAGTGTCTCTCTCATGTTTATGCTGAGAATACAAAAGGTGATACACTAAATTTCCACAGGCTTCGGCCACACCTTGTCGACAAATATTAGTCTCCCTCTTTACCTACCCTTGTGCATGTTTATCCCCGTTACTAGTGGCAGGCATAGGCTCTGGGTTATGGCACCGCCAGCCACCAGCTTGGAGATCAGGACCTCCGGCTGTCTCTCTATGTCTCCACCCGCTGTCTCTCTATGACAGTTTACTAGTGGCAGGACGCAATGGCCACCGCACGGAGGGGAGCCTATGCTCGTTGTAGGACAACACTTCCGGTCAGATTTTTCTGATCTTTCATGTGGCAGTCAGGCATCTCCACAAAAAAAAAGACCTTGTACCGGAGTACTAATGCAAATTGTGTGGGCGCTCTTCTTCCATGTGACCCGCGTGCAGACTGTAGAATCTCGTGTGAGGTCAGTCAGTGAGCGGTGGAGGAGGCGACCACGGGCGGCCACCATGGGAGAGGACGAGCACAAGGGTCGCATCTGTCATCAGAAGCCTGGCGATGCAATCACCAGCGTCGTGATCTCTGAACGTACAATGGTACTTAATTTAGTGTATCAGCATGGCCATGGTTTCAGCATGTGGAAATTTTGCAGCGGTGTCTGTGTGTAATGTTGCCGTCAAGTCCTACTGGGCTGGACGAAATGCCTAGTAATGCAGAATTCACACGGAATGCGCACTTTCAGTGGACTTCTGCGGATTTATTCTATGGTTTTTTATAATCAGTTTAGCTTCACGTCACTGGTCAGAGAAGTAAATTAGGGTCAGCCAATTTCTGCTAGGGAAGAAAGAGGCGCGTGGAGGTGCAACATTCAACAATTTTAAATATATATCTCTAAAGGTTCATGTGGTGTGGGTATCATAATTAGTTGGTGGGAAGTTTAATACCACCTCAAAAGTGAAAGAAGTTTTGGACCTCAAGTGATTCTTTTTGACATGCTATTGGAGCTTGAGAATACCATCCCAAATGCCTCACCTGCCCACGCGCATCGTGTTCCGTGATCGCGCCAAGCTCAGACCTATGTCATGTGTGCACTTCAATTTTGCTGGAATTAATTGGCCATTAATTGTGAGTCAATAATGGACGTACCACTAATCTAAGACTTCAGATCGTTGGCTGTTGCCAATTCAGCCATGGGTTCAGCCCACGTCTCCATACCAGACCGCGTCTATGTATTGGATGCGTCGGCAACCCTAGCCATCACCCAGATCTGATCGCATCTGCTCTACCTCCTCACGCACTGCCCAGCGTCATTCCACTCGTGCTGTTGCCATGGGTTCCGCTCATTATGTTGAGGTCGAGGCGGAGAGGTGAATGAAGATAATGATGATGAGGTGCAAGAGGTCAACGAGGCCGATTATGATGCTAGGGTGGGGAGGACGGTCAACTACACGGAGACGGAGGATATGTGCCTAGTTAAAGTGTGGGAAAGCATCTCTCTTGACGCCGTGATCGGCAAAGATCTTTCTGAGGGTTCCTCTCTTCAGATTCGTTGTTTGCCTTAGGCGGTGATGCATTCTATGAACGACGACTTGATGCAGACGGTATGGTTGTGCAGCGGCTACGGGCTATCACATGTAGCTACTGGTATCGCGGAAAAGTGATGGCGACAACACAAGATTGACTTCAAGGGTGGTGTGTACGTACACCCGGTCTCGAGCTCCGATGTGAAAAACCTAGATCTAGTCAGAATTGGTTGTCTCCTATGTCACTAAGCTCCTTAGGGTGAAAACACTCTTATTGAGACTATTGATTGCGTGGTGGAAGACGGCATGCATATTTGGCGCTATCCTTCGACTTTGTGGAGTGGAAGCAGCCCATCTAGAGTCCGGTGACCTGCACTGGCCACGGCCCCGGCCAACGAGCCACAATGGTAAGCTGCTCGCTGTTCACAGCGAGACCCTTATGAGGTCCAAAAGAAGATGTTGTGCAATGGTGCACCGCCACTCCGCCAGGCCTTCGCCACGCCCCGCCGCGCCAGAACCCATTTCTGTGGGATGGACACTGGAGATGGCTGAGAGGAGGCCTTGACATTGATGTTCATGATCTCCCGTACACGCCGCTTGCCACGCCTAACCTCTTCGTCGGTTGAGGACTCGGACTTCGTCATCCACGAAGAGATGCACACGCGCTTGGGCTGGGGAGCCAGAGACCCAACCCGGCCTCTCCGGCGAGTGACGAGCGAGTTGGCAGGAGACATCGCCAATCTCACGAGCGCTGCTGAGATTCCACCTCGAACCTAACACCACCAAAACTCACAAGAAAAGCCTCCTGTGGAAAATACAGTCGCAAAAACTTTCTGCCAGTTCCCCTTGTAATATTACATCCAGAATCAGCTAAAAATGACCAAGAAAATACTTGGGTGGGGATTTTGCTGGGATTCAGATCTAAGATCTGCTGCTCCGTGTGAGCTAAATGCTCTTAAATTTCTTTACGGAGGGAGTAGCTCACACTTCAAGAAACTGGTCAATGCACCGCCGGGCTTGGCTTGAGGGACCTGTCTACTCCGTTTCACACATTCGTCTCGGCGTCGGTGCCATGCACATGGTTTTCCAGGATTTTTTTTGTATTACAAAGTAACTCAGATGCCTCAAGCTTCAGTCCAAGTAGTAAATTATCTTAAAATTCAAAAAAACCGTAATGTCAAATGTTTCATCAATGGATGAATGTGGTTGTAATCCTTTTCTTCTAAAGAAAGACCAGTTCCAAAATGCACTTATACTTTTTGCATGTAGTTCACACGTACTTGCTCATAGATTTGTGTCCAATTTTCATGAACTCTTTGATGAACAAATTCGAATGTTACTCCAGGCAAAGCACGCTCTCGCTTCTAGTACCTGGCAATGGTGATGGTATTGCTTCATTACCTTGTTGAAGACATTGCTCGGATATGTTATTCAGGATGAAAACCTAGAATCTAGCCTTTGGTGGTTTGATTGGTGACGGTGGCACTTGAGCGTCGCTCCCTTCCTGAAGGCATTGCTGTTGAAGAACATCGTCGTCCATGTGGTGTAATGAGATTGTTGCTGCGGATATGGTCATTGTAGTAGTTTGTCAATCACAGATTTGATCTCTTCGGGGTTTTCTCTTTTTCCTCACTTAGGCATAACTTTGGTCTTTGATGACTTTGTTATTTGCCAGCATGATTTTTTTGTCTGTGCAATAGTGTTGGTCGTGTGCATCCTAACTATGTCGACATCCGGTGTTTGCTTAATATGTTTGTATTCTCGTGATACTTCATTTTGAGTCAGTAAAATCTACCTTCTGTAGAAAATGCGCAGCTGGCCAACACAAGAAGCATTGTTACTCCTCATGAGAAATACACCTCTTAATTCAACAGCATCACACCTATCGTGCTGATAATTTAACCAAGGTTGTGGGCATTGCCCGCTCTTGACTCTTTATATATCTCTAAACAGTGTGCAACTTGTCTATAGGCTTCTGTTGCACATCAAGGTTATGAGATGTACAATAACACTGAACTTTTGATATGTTTTCTTGTCAATGAGTTGAGATTTTAGAAGAAACCGAAAGTGAATGTGGACTATCCCCCGCAAGGTGGTCCAGCCTCCAGAAATTGTGCTGATTCAAACCCAACATCCAGTAGACCCGAATACGTCCCAGGCAAAAGTCGAACTGATACTGTTCCATGCTGAACTTCTCCGTGTGTTAGAATCTGTTTACAGCGTGTTCATTTGAGAAGCACTGGTTGTGTCCATCTATACAATCAATGGGGAGCAACTACAATAGAAGCTGATCTTGTGATGCAAAAATAGAAAAACGGTTCTGGACCGATGGATTGGAGATGGAAGGCACAGATTCCGGTGGAGGATCCCACGCCACTTAAGTATACATTTTAAAGGAAACCCCCACTTAAGAGTAGATATAAAACCAGACTTTTGCGGTGAACACCTCAAGTCTCTCTCAAATCAGCAACGTTGATGCCGCATCTTTGTACATATCTGGTTATGTGGTACCCCCTCCGTAAACTAATACAAAAGCGTTTAAATCACTACTTTAGTATTCTAAAAACACTTATATTAGTTTACGGAGGGAGTACAATATTGGCTTCTTCTATCACATACTTCAGCTATAAAAAAATTATGCAATACCTACCATAAAATATTTGAGTGCTAATTAAACATACTTCAGCTACTCAACATATTTGAGTGGAGATAATTCAGCCATCCCCTACAAGCATAACTAAACATACTTCTAAAAAATCCATGTACTTTTCCAGAAACACAGCATAACAGACTTTTCAGTACATGTCAAGTGATATGACCGGCAAAATCATGAGGATCATTTTCAATATATGACCGGCAAGACTGAGTATTGTAAACTAAAATGATCACCACTCAACAAGCATTGCTATTAATAATTTCAACAGACTTTTGCCTCCGGTTCTAGTGCTTCCAAATAGTGCTTCATGTAACGTGCCACGGACGAAGAAGATTATGACAACCTCTCAGCACAACTACAACCTCCATTAACCCAATCACAGCAGTAAACAAGTCATCGCATTTTAGAAAATGGTCCAGTGTGATCGCAAGTTCATAATCACTACTCAACTACATTACCCAGTAACCCAATCAGCCAGCGAGCGCGTTCACCCGATTTTTTTTTTTTGAAACGAGGCAAAAGATTTGTCATTTTTATTGATTAAGAAGACGGTTAATTAACGGAAAACCGGGCGAAAACCGTTACAACTCGCCCATCGAATAGGGCAAACCGACCGACCTGGCACTCACAAGACCCCACACACCACCGAGGAGAGGACACCGTCACGGCTACCAACAATGTCATCGTCACCGCCTCTCCGCGAGCAGGCGACTCCGATTTCCTCGCCGACGACCATCAAGACCTCTCCGAACGAACGGCACCCGAGGACCTCGTCAGCCGAAGCCAAACAATCGGCCGCAGACGTCAAGGACCGACAGCTCCGATTTTGTTGTTGAGCTTCACAGGAGAAAGTAGCAAGCCTCGCACCGACCTAGTCCAACACGACCCGCGGAGAGCACCGACCGCCGAAACCACCCTCATGGAGTCATCGTTGCCCCTCATGGAGTCATCGTTGCCGCATGGGCCCCGCCGCACGCAGCTTCGACTTCTCTGTCACAGTGAGAAACAAGCATAGGCACACCCAAAGGTGAACTGAACTGCCGATATCAAAAGGACAAGCCGTGACCCAGCTCCACACATCACCATCGTCGTTGCCACAAGAGTCACAACGCCAACCACTCGCATCACCGGTTAGGCACCTGCCAATCGAGACATCGTGCATGGCCAGCCCGAAGGAAGCACGGAAAAGGATCACCGGTCTTCAAAGCAACGCCCCAAAGGAGGAAACGCCGTACAGACGGCGTCGTTGCCCGACACAGATGGGTCTAGGCTTTCGCCCGAAGAACCAGATCCGAGGTTGTAGCAGGCCGAAGAACTCTGATACGTCTCCAATGTATCTATAATTTTTGATTGTTCCATGCTATTATATTACCCGTTTTGGATGTTTATGGGCTTTACTCTACACTTTTATATCATTTTTGAGACAAACCTACTAAACGGAGGCCCAACCCGAATTGCTGTTTTTTTTGCCTATTTCAGTGTTTCGAAGAAAAGAAATATCAAACGGAGTCCAAAATGAATGAAACCTTCAGCAGTGATCTTTTTGGAACAAACGTGATCCAGGGGACTTGGAGTGGACGTCAAGCAATAGAGGAGGCGGCCACGAGGGTGCCCGGCGTGCCCCCTATAGGTGGGCGCGCCCCCACCCTCGTGGGCCCCTCGAGCGTCCACCGACCTACTTCTTCCTCCTATGTATACCCACGTACCCTGAAACCATCAAGGGGCACCACGAAAAACTATTTCCAGCGCCTTAACCTTCTGTATCCGCGAGATCCCATCTTGGAGCCTTCGTCGGCGCTCCGTCGGAGGAGGAATCGACCACGGAGGGCCTCTACATCATCTCCAAGGGCCTTCCGATGAGTTGTGAGTAGTTTACCACAGACCTTCGGGTCCATAGTTATTAGCTAGATGGCTTCTTCTCTCTCTTTGAATCTCAATACAAAGTTCTCCTCGATCTTCTTGGAGATCTATTCGATGTAACTCTTTTTGCGGTGTGTTTGTCGAGATCCGATGAATTGTGGGTTTATGATCAAGTTTATCTATGAGAAATATTTGAATCTCCTCTGAATTCTTTTATGTGTGATTAAATTATCTTAGCAAGTCTCTTCGAATTATCAGTTTGGTTTGGCCTACTAGATTGATCTTTCTTGCAATGGAAGAAGTGCTTAGCTTTGGGTTCAATCTTGCGGTGTCCTTTCCCAATAACAGCAGGGGCAGCAAGGCACGTATTGTAATGTTGCCATTGAGGATAAAAATATGGGGTTTATATCATATTGCATGAGTTTATCCCTCTACATCATGTCATCTTTCTTAATGCGTTACTCTGTTCTTTATGAACTTAATACTCTAGATGCATGTTGGATAGCGGTCGATGTGTGTAGTAATAGTAGTAGATGCAGGCAGGAGTCGGTCTACTTGTCATGGACGTGATGCCTATATACATGATCATGCCTAGATAATCTCATAATTATTCTCTTTTCTATCAATTGCTCGACAGTAATTTGTTCACCCACCGCAATACTTATGCTATCTTGAGAGAAGCCACTAGTGAAACCTATGCCCCCGGGTCTATCTCTTATCATATAAGCTTTCAATCTACTTTTATTTGCATCTTCTACTTTTCCAATCTATTTCATAAAAATACCAAAAATATTTATCTTATCATATTATCTCTATCAGATCTCACTTTCGCAAGTGGCGTGAAGGGATTGACAACCCCTTTATTGCGTTGGTTGCGAGTTCTTTGTTTGTTTGTGTAGGTGCGTGGGACTTTTGAGGAGCCTCCTACTGGATTGATACCTTGGTTCTCAAAAACTGAGGAAATACTTACCCTACTTTGCTGCATCACCCTTTCCTCTTCAAGAAAAACCAACGCAAGCTCAAGACGTAGCAAGAAGAATTTCTGGCGTCGTTGTCGGGGAGGTCTTCGCTCAAGTCAAGACATAACAAGTACCCATCACAAACCCATCTCCCTCGCATTACATTATTTGCCATTTGCCTCTCGTTTTCTTCTCCCCCACTTCACCCTTGCCGTTTTATTTTCCCTCTCTTTCCATTCTCCTCTCTTTTTCGCTTGTCTTTTGTTTGCTCACAGTCATGGCTAGTCCTCCTATCCTCATTATTACTCCTGAACATGAAATTCTTAATTTTAAGCAAAGGGAGGGAGAAAATCTAAAAGATGCTTGGCATAAAATTTGCAATGCTCAAAATAGATCTACTAGGAAGCTTGCTACTTCCGTTCTTCTCCGCAATTTTGATGTGGGCATTACTCCGTGGAATAGATGCATTCTTGATACTATTACCGAAGGGAATTTTTTGGATAGCCATACCTTTGATGCTTATAATGCTATGTTAGATTTATTTGTTCCTCCTCCTCTCTTAGTAAATGCGACTATTTTGACTCTAGAACATGTGATGCAAAGGCTTGAAATTATTGAAAATAAAGTTGCCACTGTTGAGTTAATTGAAAATCTAGATAAAAAGATTCATAACCAAATTACCCAATATGGATCTAGGGTTGGAGTTACTTTGAATTTTTTTAAAAAGAAAGAACCTATAGTTAATGAAAAAATAGATCTAGATTTACTAGAATCGGTAAACTTGAGGATATTATTACCAACTTAGGGTCGGCCTTTTCATGCGTGAAAAACACTCCAAATCCTCCTACCAAAACTGCCAAATTTATTTATGTTCTTAAAAATAAGGGTGAATCTTCTAATAAGGGAAATGCGGATCTCAAATCAATAAGTGTTCATCCCAATTGTCTCTCTATAATTAAGGAACCTTTTGCTACAAATGAATTTCTTGAATTCTTGCCTAAGGATTTAATCATTGATAAAAAGGGAGAAACCCCTAAAGATTATAAGTTCTCTATTGAGGAATTGGATGCCAAAGATGGCAATCCTTAGATCTATCCTCGCTTTTATGCCTAGCTAGGGGCGTTAAACAATAGCGCTAGTTGGGAGGCAACCCAAATTTTTTTTTGCTTCTGTTTAGTAATAAATATTTCATCTAGCTTCTGCTTAGATGTTTTTTCATGTTTTAATTAGTGTTTGTGCCAAGTAGAACCTATAGGATAACCTATGGTGATAGTTAATTTGATTCTGCTGAAAAACAGAAACTTTGCGCGCATGAAAATAATTTTAGTAATTCACAGAAACGTGCTTTTACGTTGATTATTTTTTCTGTAGATAAATAGACAAATTGCGCAGGACTTACTATTTTGTTAGGACTTTTAGAGTTCCAGAAGCATTCAAGAGTTACAGATTGCTACAGACTGTTCTGTTTTTGACAGATTCTGTTTTTCGTGTGTTGTTTGCTTATTTTGATGCATCTATGGCTAGTATCGGGGGGTATGAACCATAGAGAAGTTGGAATACAGTAGGTTTAACACCAATATAAATAAAGAATGAGTTCATAACAGTACCTTATGTGGTGGTTTTTCTTTCTTGCACTAACGGAGCTTATGAGATTTCCTGTTGAGTTTTGTGTTATGAAGTTTTCAAGTTTTGGGTAAAGATTTGATGGACTATGGAATAAGGAGTGGCAAGAGCCTAAGCTTGGGGATGCCCATGGCACCCCAAGATATTCAAGGATAACCAAAAGCCTAAGCTTGGGGATGCCCCGGAAGGCATCCCCTCTTTCGTCTTCGTCTATCGGTAACTTTACTTGGAGCTATATTTTTATTTGCCACATGATATGTGTTTTGCTTGGAGCGTCTTGTATGATATTATTCTTTGATTTTTAGTTTACCACAATCATCCTTGCTGTACACACCTTTTGGGAGAAACCCACTTCATTGGAATTTATCAGAATACTCTATGTGCTTCACTTATATCTTTTGAGCTAGATAGTTTTGCTCTAGTACTTCACTTAAATCTTTTAGAGCACGGCGGTAGCTTGATTTTGTAGAAATTGTTAATCTCTCATGCTTCACTTATATTATTTTTAGAGTCTCTTAGAACAGCATAGTATTTGCTATGGTTATAAAATTGGTCCTAGAATGATGGGCATCCAAGTTGGGTATAATAAAAACTAATATAGGAAGTGAACTGGATGCTATGATCAATTTGATACTTGATAATTGTTTTGAGATATGGAGGTGGTGATATTAGAGTCATGATAGTTGGGTGATTACGAGTTTAAAGAATGCTTGTGTTGAAGTTGGCAAGTCCCGTAGTATGCACGTATGGTAAAAGTTGTGTAACAAATTTATTGCATGGGGTGCTCTTTTGATTGCCTTCCCTTGAGTGGAGGTCGGGGGCGCGCGATGGTTAACTCCTACCAACCTCCCCCCTAGGAGCATGCGTAGTAGTACTTAGCTTCGAGGGCTAATAAAACTTTTGCAATAAGTATATGAACTCTTTATGACTAATGTGAGTCCATGGATTATACGCACTTTTACCTTTCCATCATTGCTAGCCTTTTCGGTACCGTGCATTGTCCTTTCTCACCTTGAGAGTTGGTGCAAACTTCGCCGGTGCATCCAAACCCCGTGATACGATACGCTCTATCACACGTAAACCTCCTTATATCTTCCTCAAAACAGCCACCATACCTACCTATTATGGCATTTCCATAGCCATTCCGATATATATTGCCATGCAACTTTCCACCGTTCCGTTCTTCATCATGACACGCATCGTAATTGTCATATTTCCTTGCATGATCATGTAGTTGACATCGTATTTGTGGCAAAGCCACCATGCATAATTTTTCATACATGTCACTCTTGATTCATTTCCCATCCCAGTACACCGCCGGAGGCATTCATATAGAGTCATATCTTGTTCGAGTTTTGAGTTGTAATTCATGAGTTGTAAATAAATAGAAGTGTGATGATCATCATTATTAGAGCATTGTCCCCAAATAAAAAAAGAAAGGCCAACAAGAAAAAAAAAGAAAGGCCAAAGAAAAAAAAGAAAAAAAATAAAGGCCAAAAGGAAAAAAAGGCGCAAAAAGAAAAAAAGAAAAAAAAATAAAAAGGGGGCAATGTTACTATCCTTTTCCACACTTGTGCTTCAAAGTAGCACCATGTTATTCATATAGAGAGTCTCATATGATGTCACTTTCATATACTAGTGGGAATTTTTCATTATAGAACTTGGCTTGTATATTCCTACGATGGGCTTCCTCAAAATGCCCTAGGTCTTCGTGAGCAAGCAAGTTGGATGCACACCCAGTTAGTTTCTTTTGTTGAGCTTTCATACATTTATAGCTCTAGTGCATCCGTTGCATGGCAATCCCTACTCCTCATGTTGACATCAATTGATGGGCATCTCCATAGCTCGTTGATTAGCCTCGTCAATGTGAGACTTTCTCCTTTTTTGTCTTCTCCACACAACCTCCAGCATCATATTCTATTCCACCCATATTGCTATATCCATGGCTCACGCTCATGTATTGCGTGAGAGTTGAAAAAGGCTGAAGCGCGTTAAAAAGTATGAACCAATTGCTTGGCTGAAACCGGGGTTGTTCTTGATAGGAGTATTTTGTGTGATGAAAATGAAGCATAGCCTAACTATATGATTTTGTAGGGACGAACTTTCTTCAGCAATGTTATTTTGAGAAGACATGATTGCTTTGAATAGTATGCTTGAAGTATTACTATTTCTTATGTCAATATGAACTTTTATCTTGAATCATTTGGATCTGAACATTCATGCCACAATAAAGAAAATTACATTGAGAATTATGCTAGGTAGAATTCCACATAAAAAATCCTGTTTTTATCATTTACCTACTCAAGGATGAGCAGAAATTAAGCTTGGGGATGCTTGATACATCTCCAACGTATTTTATAATTTTTTATTGTTCCAAGCTATTATATTACCCGTTTTGGATGTTTATGGGCTTTACTCTACACTTTTATATCATTTTCGGGACTAACCTACTAACCGGAGGCCCAACCCGAATTGCTGTTTTTTTTGCCAATTTCAGTGTTTCGAAGAAAAGGAATATCAAACGGAGTCCAAACGGAATGAAACCTTCGGGAGCAATCTTTTTGGAACAAACCTGATTTAGGGGACTTGGAGTAGACATCAAGCAACAGAGGATGCCGCACGAGGGTGCCCGGCGCGCCCCCTACAGGTGGGCGCGCCCCCACCCTCATGGGCCCCTCGAGCGTCCACCGACCTACTTCTTCCTCCTATATATACCCACGTACCCTGAAACCATCGAGGGGCACCACGAAAAACTATTTCCACCGCCGTAACCATCTATATCCGCGAGATCCCATCTCGGAGCCTTCACCGGCGCTCCGCCGGAGGGGGAATCGACCAAGGAGGGTCTCTACATCATCTCCAAGGCCATTCCGATGAGTTTTGAGTAGTTTACCACAGACCTTCGGGTCCATAGTTATTAGCTAGATGGCTTCTTCTCTCTCTTTGAATCTCAATACAAAGTTCTCCTCGATCTTCTTGTAGATCTATTCAATGTAACTCTTTTTGCGGTGTGTTTGTCGAGATCCGATGAATCGTGGGTTTATGATCAAGTTTATATATGAGAAATATTTGAATCTCCTCTGAATTCTTTTATGTGTGATAAAGTTATCTTTGCAAGTCTCTTCGAATTATCAGATTGCTTTGTCCTACTAGATTGTTCTTTCTTGCAATGGGAGAAGTGCTTAGCTTTGGGTTAAATCTTGCGGTGTCCTTTCCTAGTGACAGCAGGGGTAGCAAGGCACATATTGTGTTGTTGCCATCGAGGATAAAAAGATGGGGTTTATATCATATTGCACGAGTTTATCCCTCTACATCATGTCATCTTTCTTAATGCGTTACTCTGCTCTTTATGAACTTAATACTCTAGATGCATGCTGGATAGCGGTCGACGTGTGGAGTAATAGTAGTAGATGTAGGAAGGAGTCGGTCTACTTGTCATGAACGTGATGCCTATATACATGATCATGCCTAGAAAATCTCATAATTATTCGCTTTTCTACCAATTGCTCGACATTAATTTGTTCACCCACTGTAATACTTATGCTATCTTGAGATAAGCCACTACTGAAACCTATGGCCCCCGGGTCTATCTCTTATCATATAAGCTTTCAATCTACTTTTATTTGCATCTTTTACTTTTCCAATCTATATCATAAAAATACCAAAAATATTTATCTTATCATATTGTCTCTATCAGATCTCACTTTCGCAAGTGGCCGTGAAGGGATTGACAACCCCTTTATTGCGTTGGTTGCGAAATCTTGTTTGTTTGTGTATGTGCGTGGGACTTTTGAGGAGCCTCCTACTGGATTGATACCTTGGTTCTCAAAAACTGAGGAAAATACTTATGCTACTTTTCTGCATCACCGTTTCCTCTTCAAGGAAAACCAACGCAAGCTCAAGACGTAGCAAACTCCACGGCGGTGCCTTCAACAAGGGAAATGGCGACCGTAGGTGCCGCCACTGCCGGTCGGCCAAAGCCGGGCAAGCTTGCGCTTGGAGCAGAGACACGATCAACACCCTCACGCAGCCGGCACAAGATGATCCGCACCGCCGCACAACCGCCTCGCTGCCGCAGTCAAGGCCACTTGGATGACTGACCCTCCGGAAGAGGATCCAACGAAGAACCACCGGATCTGGCGCCCCCTTGCCGCGGCACTACAGCAACCACCAAGGGCCGGCCAGAGCAACCGACCTATGCGGAGATGAATGACCGAAGTTAGGAAAGGGGGGCCACCACCCCGCCCGTACTCGTCGGGCGGAAGCCGCCGCACCGAAGCCCTGGAGCCTGCTATCGACGCCACACGCCGGAGACGCAACCTCGGAGAATCTTCACGTCGTAGCCGCCACAACGCACCCTAAGGAGGCGTGTCTCCCCCGCCACGAGATCCCGAAGCATAAGAGAGGCCCCGCGCCACCGTCCGTCGCCCGAGCTTAGCCCGGCGGCCTCCTCCGGCGACGGCGAGGGGAGGTGGGGACACTAGTAGAAAAGGGGCCTAATGTGAAGCACATTAGTCCCGATTGTAATTGGACCGACACTAATGTGACCAATAGTGCCGGTTCCAACTGCTAGGCGGGCGGCGCTCATTAGTACCGGTTCGTGGCTAACCTGTAGTACTGGTTCATGCCACGAACCGGTACTAAAGAGGTGGTGGCAGGCTGGTGCCCGGCTGCGGCCCCGCCGTGACCTCTAGTACCGGTTCATGCCACGAACTGGGACTAGAAGTTCACCTTTAGTCCCGATTCGTCTAACAAACCGGTACTAAAGGTCTTCCTATATAAAACCCTTCATCAAGCCCGAGCGCTCTATTCTTCCCCTTTCCTCTCCTCTGTTTTCTTCCTCTTCCTCTCGAGCTCACACTCCATTTTTGCCAAAATTTATGAAGATTTGAGGGTACCCCATCCATCCAAGTGATCACGAAGGTTAGCAACTTTGTCCTTTCATCTCTCATTGCTAGATTAGCTCTTGCAATGCTTTATAAGTAAAGTGATTTGTGGGTTTTATTTTGGGAGGAATTATATGAGGTAGTATTTGATTTATATGAAAATTGAGGTCAAAATAACTCTTAGTTTGCATATGTAGGAAAAAGAAATCATAAACCCCCTAAACCTTTTATTACTGGTTGGTGTTACCAACCGGTATTAAAGGTCTCCCAGCCCCCGGTGCGGGCTCGTGCCATGTGGTGGCCCTTAGTGGCGGTTCGTGTTGAACCGGGACTAAAGGGGGGGCGGGCTTTAGTCCCCACCCTTTAGTGCCGGTTACAGAACCGGCACCAATGGTCCTTACGAACCGGTGCTATAGCCCGGTTCTGCACTAGTAGGAAGAGGAGGGGGCTGGAAGAGGCGCCCGATCTGGATCCGTCCGTGTCGCCAGGGAGGCGATCACTAGTAGAAAAAGGGCCTATAGTCCCGGTTGGTGAGGGCCTTTAGTCCCGGTTCATGAACCGGGACTAAAGGGTCGGTACTAATACCCTCGCCCTTTAGTCCCGGTTCTATCCAGAACCGGGACAGATGGGCCTCCACGTGGCCTGTCCGCTGAGCCCAGGCAGGAGGGCATTTGGTCCCGGTTGGTGGCACCAACCGGGACCAATAGGCATCCACGCGTCAGCATTTCTTTGGCTCTGGTTTTTGTTTTTTTTTAAAGGGGGGGGGGGGTTTGGGGGGTTTTGGGGGGTTAATTTAGGTGTTTCATATATTGTGCTATAGCTAGCTAATTAATAGAGAAAAGTGTCCTTTCTTTTGTCCGTGCTTGGTCGACGCTGCGTACTATACATACGTATAGAGAGGACTAACTAGACATGCTAGCTAGCTAGTAATTAAGCAAACAGAAGATCGTTATGAACATATATGCATACAGAGAGAAGTGATATCGACCACCTCTCCTTCTCCGAGAGATTGGTCGAACAACAAGTTCTCGTATATCTATCCGACACTACCGGCTACATATATACAATAATTATCTTTTACAATACGGACGCGTGGTCCACATAGTATTCCC
>LR880972.1:46059198-46083658 GCA_904067115.1 Aegilops sharonensis | reverse complement strand
AACATCATGAATAGATAATTAAGTGACCAAATTAATAGAAGTTCATCATCACATAAAAACCAAAGTACATACATAGTTCTCATCTAACAACATAAAGCTCTGCAGAGCATCTAAATTAATTAAACCATACATTGAAACTATGTAAAACATTTCAATGTGAAAACAAATACGATCATAATCGCAACCAAGGTAACAACTGATCCAACGGCATAATGATACCAAGCCTCGGTATGAATGGCATATTTTCTAATCTTTCTCATCTTCAAGCGCATTGCATCCATCTTGATCTTGTGATCATCGATGACATCCGCAACATGCAACTCCAATATCATCTTCTCCTCCTCAAGTTTTTTTATTTTTTCCCTCAAGAAATTGTTTTCTTCTTCAACTAAATTTAACCTCTCGACAATAGGGTCGGTTGGAATTCCGGTTCAACAACCTCCTAGATAAATAAAATCTATGTCACGTTGGTCGGCATAATTTTCATAAACAATAAATGAACCAATAGTTATGAAAAGATAATATATACCACATCCGAATCATAGACAGGACGAGGGCCGACGGGGGCGGATACCAAAACCATCGCACTATATAAGATGCAATAATAAAAGTAAGAAAATAATACAAGTAAGAATATTTTTCCTTTCAGAAAGAAGATAAGAACAAGAGGCTCACCACGGTGGTGCTGGCGATGAGATCGGCGCGGGTGATCGACGGCGGTGAAGACGGGGACGGGGCGTGACGGACCGCTAAACCTAGACAAATATTGAGGAAAATGGAGGTTGGAGCTCGAGCTTGGAGAGGAGAAAGCTTAAGTAGTGTGGCTCGGGCATTTCATCGAACACCTCATGTGCATAGGAGGTGAGCTAGAGCACCACAATGCCCCCCCTCGCCAGCAAGAGAAAAACAGAGCAATGGATCGGAGTGCTCTGCTCGCGAGCGAGGGGTATATATAGGCAGCACTATTGGTCCCGGTTCGTGGCATGAGCCGGGACTAAAGGGAAGCCTTTGGTCCCGGTTCATGCCACGAACCGGGACCAATAGTGGTGGGCCAGGAGCCAGGACCATTGGTGCCGGTTCGTCCCACCAACCGGGACCAAAAGGTCCGGACGAACCGGGACCAATGGCCCACGTGGCCCCGCCAGCCCCCTGGGCTCACGAATCGGGGTAAATAGCTCCATTGGTCCCGGTTCTGGATTGAACCGGGACTAATGGGCTAAATTGCCCTGGACGATAGACCCTTTTTCTACTAGTGGATGTGGGGGACGGGGGAGGGGAGAGGGAATGTTTCACCCGATTTTAAGCATGGTACACTTTGATAGCAAGTTCATAATCACTTGAAATTATAGACCAAATGTGCAACAAACTGGTTCTATGGGAAAACATCAATTACCTACGAGTCCATTCGGACTTTGTGTCCACACACGTCGGTGCGCAGGAATCCCGAAGCACAGTGATGTCTTCCTTTTCCTCAGTGCTTCCACTGGCATGCAGCCGTGCGAGAATTCATCATTCTTCCAGGTTGTGAGGCAATTTGGTAGCATCTTCATGTGTAATTTAATGAGGATGATGTCTTTTCACTGTTTAGAACAGCCAAGAGCAACCACACCTGTTCGCTGTGCAGATTCGGAGTTCTCTCTAGGAGGATGGACTCGCGCAGGAGGACGATGCTGTCGGGCATCGTGGTGGCGTCGATGGCAGAGAGACCTGATACGGTACATGCAACAGTACAGCTCTGAAAGTGGATTGGTGGCAGGTGGCTGCGACGGCCTTATACCCGGCAGGCATCCTGGTTGAGGAGTGCGCCGGACTGCTAGGTGCCCCATACCCGGCAGGCATCCTGGTTGGGACCTCAGGCCTTAGATGTTTAGGTTTGACAGTGATGTATGTTTGGTATTAGGCCCAGACTATCTGCGCCCCTTCATCAATTGGATAGGTGTAGCGACAGTTGTTGCTTAGACGGTGGCTTTAGTCTTGCTGTTGTATGGCTTTGTAAGGTCTTGTGAGAATAATTAATAAAATGGCCGTATGCATCGCCCAGATGCAGAGGCCGGGGGTCATCCTCCTTTTCTAAAAAAAGGACGTCGATAACTGCCACACGTGTGGCAGGAAAGGTGACGCACCACACGTCTCTAATGCAAATAGATTGCCACGTCATCGCATGCATGCATGCGAGATTTTTATTTTAACATATTATAAAACGGATAATTAAGAAACTAGACTTGCCATGCACCATAAACTAAAATTGCCATGATACATGCACTTAAAATTGCCATGGTTCAATAAAAAATATTTTTATGGTCAAAGTACAGGAATTGCCATCATCAAAAAACTAAAATTGACATGATCTACAAACTAAAATTGCCACATGGCAACTTTAGTTTAAGCACTATGGCAACTATAGTGTAAACATCATGACAACTTCTGGGCCAAAAAAATTCGTTGAAAAACATATCAACATGGGGTCTAGTTTTGAAGATCTCGTCGAGACGGATTTAATGGTGAAAACGGATTTTTAGTTCGTTTTTTATTTAGGAGATAAAACATTTTTAAGTCGAAAATCAAAAAGATTTCTGCTGATGTCATCTATTCATACGTGGCAAAATGAGTGGTGATGGAGGCGTGTGGGCGATCTGCAAACGCCCACACGTGTGGACGTTAGTTTTTTGCAAAAAAAAAGAGCAACCACACCTGTGAATTTTCCAGCTGCTCCAAATCCACACTAGCAACTCGGCGACAGAGTGCCTCTGCATATCTCTTTAATTCGGCCGAAGGTGCCGGCACAAGACATGCAGAAATCCTGTGCACAAATATATGCTTCACTTAGATAGCCTAGATCTGGAAATCCACCTAGGGAGAATTGCAGGTTTGTCATGCTATCCAGGTTAATCACATGCATAATCTCAACGGTCAGCATCACATCACAATGCAACACAATGGTATGTATCTTGCTCCTCGAACGAAATGAACAAATACTAGCTTCATGTTACTTTATGTAATATATGCACGACATGTGTACGTATTCACAAGGATAAGGTTTTTTTTGGGCCTGCTAGATGAAATATTATGATACTGAATTGCACGACGGTGTTGCAAGAAAAATACAAGGAGCAAAAGCCTTTGAACTAATATCTTCATGACTCAGAACAAAATTAGGACATCTAATTTTCCACTTGAAACTCATCTCTTGTCCTATGATCCAATATAAACTAACGCCCTTACTTTTTAGGGAAAAATCTACCTCATTATTGCATTGTAAAACAACTCCACCGGATTATACAGCAAGTTAAAGCAGTTTATACCATCTTGGTGTTACCGAGCAATAAATACATCAAGAAATCCAATTCTCTCTGCAATGCCTTGTAATTTGTATGGACTAAGATAACTCCTGCCTGAACAGATTATGACGCGTGAAAGATTTTGATGCATGGATAAGCCACAGTTGAAGTCCAACACAGAAAAGAAAATAGTGGCTGAGTACTGCACAGAACATATGTTTTCAGATAAAGACCAAGATCAGTTGGATCTGACTGAAACTACTATAACAGATTCAACATGAACTTCTACATACAAGAAAATAACAAAATAGAGATGTAGTATAAATCGACTAGCTCATAATGCTTTAAAAAAGGACGCGGCTATCTGCCACACGTGTGGCATACTAACCATCCGCCCACACACCGTGTGTGGTGTGAGCAGGAGGCAACCCACATGGGTTGTGTGTAGGCGAACATTAGAATTGTCCACACGTGTGGGCGTAGCTACTTCGTGCAACACGCCCAATAAAGTACTACACATCTCCACACCACGCGTGTGGCACGAAGCAAAAATGCCCACACATCCTGGCACAGCTACGTTAGGTACTCCCGCGGGATGACTATTTAGTTGCCATCCGGGATGACAGATGTAGTTATCTGGGAATGACAAATATAGTTGTAAAAGTACGACGACTCTATCTGTTTTGGTTAATTATAGTTGCCATGTTTAATTTATGGTAGTTGGCGCGTGTAATCGAACCATAGTTGCCGTGTGTGATTAACTACTTGCCACATATGGTCACACAGTAGTTGCCATATTTGTTTACCTAGTTGCCACGTGTAGTCCAACCATAGTTACAATGTATGGTTAATCACAGTTCCCATGTGTGTTTATCTGGTTGCCACGTATGCGCAACTGCAGTTGCCGTCTTGCAACGAATCGTAGTTGCCATGTGTGTTTACCTAGTTGCCACGTACGCCTACTGCATTTCCCATCCAACAACGTGCGGGTGTCGTGTAGGCGAAATCAGTTCGCCCACACGAGCGTGGACTAGGTGTTGGCTGTGTGGGCAGAAACTAGTTCGCCCACACAGCGAAGCTGCCAAACTGCGTGTTGCGGGCGTGTGGGCGAAGTCCACTAGCCCCGTCCTACGTGGCACGCAAATTCTGCCTCAATGTGTTAAAATGTGTGCAAACTCGACTGGACGGTCATCGGGCGAGTTGCAAAAACTGCCACACGTGTGGGCGTTAGTCTTTCCGTTAAAAAATAATGGAAAGAATGAACACCGTGGGGGCGATTTCTAGGTTCGCACCAGTGGCTGGCCGGGAAGGAGGGGAGCGGCCCTCGAGCTACTGCTAGATCTTGAGAGGAGGAGGTAGGGAGCACGGGCCTGAGAGGGCGAGGAGACGACGATCCCACCATTGGCTTGCCGTACGCGGATGAGCTTCGATTTATTCCGTCCCAAACTAGGCCGCGGGAGCCATCGAACCGGAGGTGGAACGGCGCCACGACTGGGCGTCGTGACCCAGCTTGGCTATGGATCTAAACGAACGCCGCCGACGGGGAATTCTTGGGTCTGCGCTGCCGCTGCGGCCGGAGGGGAATCAGTTTTCGGACAAGGAGGACATCAGGCGGTAATTAACTAAGGAGGGACTTTTTTGCACATAAACATGTAATTTTGTGGTTGAAGCACCTGTGCCATCCATCTCCAATCCAGCGGTCTAGAACTGTTTTTTCTATTTTTGTATCACAAGCCCAATTTCTATTGTACAGTAGTTGCTCCCCAATGTGTCAGGCGTTGGTTGGAGCCAAGCATGTGATTCATTTTTTTGTTTGTTCTGAGTAATTAAAGAGTGTCTTTCCCATGGTTATGCTGAGAATATAAAAGTTATTCTTTTTTTTGAGTTATTCATTTGTACAATGTTTATACTATAAAAAAAATACCATCCATGAGAGCAATCGCTTGGTATTTCTAAATTCTGTATTTTGTTATATGTTTCTGTCCATCTGTGAACAGGTGTTAGGAGGGAGCCAAACTCGCACAGCCGGCAGTAATACAAATTGTGTGGGCAGCCGTTGCAATCCAAGATTGGGGAGTTAGACGGATAAAAACTGTATCGAAAGACTACACAGGTTTAATTACCACTGTGTGTGGCTGTAGCTTTCTATAACTCATAAAACTAATTGTTCTGTCAAACGTATCAAAATACAACATTTGCGTGTTGACGGAGAAATATATTGGTAGACCTTCGCAATTTTTTTTGCAGGAATAGTGTAGACAGTATTCAGGGCATCTCCAGCCGTTGGCCCCCCAGGGGGCGTCTAAAAGCGCCGCCTGGGGGTGAGCCGGCGCAAAAAATGACCCTGGGGCCGAGTCGGTCCCCAGCCGTCGGCCCCCAGGGCCGCCCCCAAGCGCGTATTTTGAAAAAAAAAACTGTACGGCGAAGTTATGATAAAAACTAGTTAAATTTCAAGTTTCGGTGAAATTCGTCCAAACATTACATTAACCTAATCTAAAAAAAGAACGGGGCTGAAGTTGTCGCCGCCGTCGTCGCCATCGTCGTCGTCGGCCTTCTCCTCCTTGACGCGGGTGCCCCTGCTGGACCCCTGCCCGGCGTCGCCTTGGCGAACAGGCGGCGGCGCGTCGTCCTCGTCGTCGTCGCTGTCGCATAAGAGGACGACCCCGCCTTCCTCGCGGCCGCGTCGGCGCTCCTCGAAGCGGCGTAGGGCGGCGCACTGGCGCTCCTTCTCCTTCTCCTGGCGCGCCTTCTCCAACGCGATGGAGTCCTGGCGCGCCCATTCGAGGGTCGCGTCGTCATCGTCGAACTCCGCCTTCACCGGCGCCAGCCCCGGCTCCGTCTTTGGCTTGACGAAGCGCGGAGGAGCCGACGAGGACGAGGCGCGCCGGCCGCCCTCGTTGATGACGATGCCGGCGCTGCGAGTGCGCCGGCCGAGCGGCGTCTCCGCCGCGGGCTCGGCCTTGACGCCGAGCAGTGCCGGAGAGCCAGAGGAATGGGAAGAAGAGCGTGATGAGGAGGAAGAAGAGGAAGCGCCGAACCTCCTTGGCGCCCATGGCCCGACGCGTCGGTGCTGCGCCGGGGCGGCCACCCTCGCCGTGGGGTACGCCAACGGCGGGTCATTGCCGCCCTCGAGGTACGTGAGCACGCCCTCGAGTGTGCGGCCGGGGACGCCCCACCAGAGGTGGCGCCCCTCGCTGTTCTGCCGGCCGCCGACCACCGGCGCGCCGTTGGTGGACGCCAAGCGCTGCTGCTGGCGGCGCTGGAAATACGCCGCCCAGGCCGCGTGGTTCTCGGCGGCGTACTAGGGGAGGGAGAGTTGGACGTTGGTGAGGGACGCGCGCACGATCTCGACCTCCTCGGCGAAGTACTTCGGCTTCGCCACGGCGTCGGGCAACGGGGGAATGGGCACTCCCCCGGCGCTGAGCCTCCACCCCGTTAACCTGGCGCGCATGTCAGGTGGCGCCGGGATGTTCGCCTGGAACAAGAGCCAGGACTCCTGTTCGCGGAGCGAACGGCGGCCGAAGCCATTGGCCGCCGCCTCGTCTCCCGGGAAGCGTTCTGCCATGGCGACGGCGGGGCTAGGGAGAGGTAGAGGGAGGGGCTGGGCGGCGGCGGCGCTCGGGAGAGGCAGGGAGAGGGAGGGGCTGGACGGTGGCGAGGGGCGGGGCTGGTGTGGGCATAGGCGAGTGGAGGCCGCCGGCTTTTATAGCCGGGCCGCGCCCGTGTGTACGCGTGCGAGGGAGGGGAGGCGTCGGCGCGCCGTCCCGTGAAGCGCCGCCCGTGAGAAATCAATAGCAAGGCTGACCGGCGGCAGCCTTGCCATTGATTCCCCGCGGGAACCGAGGCCGTTATGGGAAGACGAGGCGCCGAGTCGCTGACGCGGCTGGCCCGCGTCTTTTTCGCGCCAAAACAGCTCGCCCCGCCGCCGCCGGGCGCCCCCCAGCGCGCCGGGTTCGGCCTGGGTCCGCCGGCGCTGTTTTCGGCCCAAGCCGGCGAAAATCGGTCTAATGGGGGCGCGACTGAGCCGTTTTTTCGGCGCCGGCGCGAAAAAATCGCGTGGGGAGGCCTTTCTAGGGGTGCGGTTGGAGATGCCCAATCAGGAAGCACACAAAATCGCCATGATTTCAGCATGTGGAAATTTTTGCAGCTGTGTGTGGATAATGTTGTCGCCAAGTCCTACTGGGCAGCAGGCGAAGCCTGGTAGTGCAGAATTACACAGAAAGCAAAGTTCAGTGGACTTGCGGATTTATCTATGGCTTTTATAATCAACTTTCCCCTATTCAGTTAGAACTTAGAACATAGGAACATGAGATGGGGTCAACCATGAATCTACAACATCTATTGCTTTCAGTCTTGAAAAATAAACCTATATATGCTACTCCATGACCGGCGGCGATCTGATCCCCTTTTCCCGGCCGTCCTTCTGGTGCGTCCTCTCCTCGCCGCCGCTGGTCAGCGCCGCCGGGCTTGCCCGTGTGGTCGACGGTGGCGGCGGGGCTCCGTACTCGTGGTGTTTAGGCAGTGTTTTGGCGGCGTACGAGCCGCGACTGGACGGCATGAAGGTGGAATTTGCAGCGACGGCGAGGGATCTTGGTTGGGTGGCGGCCTCGCAGCAACGAGTGCACGTCTTTCCTTCCCTTCCATGGCGGTCAGGAGCATCAAGTCGCAGGGGTGCAGGCGGGCATGAGGTCCATGACCCAACTTGTAAAGCACACTCATGCCAGGTCGGCGATGCTCCTGGAGTCCTGGGTGCCTCTTCGGCGCAAGGGCGCATCGCGCTACGGCGTAGGCCAAGCGACAGATGTCGTGGCTGTCGCCCATGCTGTGCATCCGAAGGTGGTGGCCATGGTGGTCGTCCACTCCACAAAAGGCCGGTGGCGCTATGGATCTGGCTAGTATGATGCTAGCTTGCACTGCCCCGGACCTTATTGATTGCGGCAGTGGCCGGATGGCGTCGCCTGAGGAGTTTTAAACTTCCAATCCGGTGACAACAGCGATTTCCTACTTCACAAGATTCATGGACTGCGTCAAGGATGGAGGAGATAGTGTCAACGCATGGTGCTGTCATCTTGTAAAGATCAGCCATCTGTTGCCGCTTGCGAGGATGGCGGGCCTTCGGAGATCATCCCGAACTTGGGATTTTGGCGGTGCCGGTCTTCTTTCTCCCCGTCAAAGACTTCAGCTGTTGTGTTGAACCGCCCTAGCCATGGCTCATTAGCCTATCGCGAGGACGGTATGTGTATTGCGCTGCTGGGATGGAGGCAAGTGGAGGAGACAACATATGATAACTTCGATTGGATGGTACTTTTTGGGTACCTAGTCTCAAGCTTCGGGGTCAAAATCCTAGGTCTGACCATTTGGTTATACCTGGCAATGGTGGCGTTCTCTACGTCATTACCTTGATGAAGGCATTGCTTGGAGTTTACTTGGATTTGATCTTCAGGGTGAAAACCCACGATCTAACTTGCGATGGTTGGGTCGGGCGACGGCGGTGATTGCACGTCGATCTCTTCCTGGAGGCGTCGCTTTTGAAGAACTTTCCTCGTAGTCCTTGTGTTGTCAAGAGATGGTTTGGTGCCGATGGTCATTGCTCTACTGTATGCTGTCAATTATTGTCTTTATCGCTTTCGGGATTTTTCTTTTCTTTTTCTTTCGCCTAGGCATAGGTTTGGTCTTGATGACTTTGCTATTTGCCGACGTGATTTTTCGTATGCGTGTGTTAGTGTTGGCTATGTGCATTCTAGTTATGCAGAGGCCGGGTGTGTACTCACTATAATTGTATCCCTCGATGCTATATTTTGAGTCAATAAAAACACCCTTTATCGAAAATGAGCTGAAGATTTGAAATAAGCTGAAAACTCCATTGTGTCTACTCTTAGAAAGCTGCCAGTGCATCAGCTGGAATTTTGAAACAAGTTCAAAGCTATGTTAATATTATTCTGAAGACTGGCCGATTTCCCAAAATAAACATTTGGGCCCTTGCAATATGTCGGTTGATTCAGTGAACTCAATTGCATCTTTGATTGGCGGATCAACAGACTACAATCACTGTATGTTTCGTGCAATGCTTGCAGTATGGTCATGCAATTCTTGCATAAGGTGTTCGCAAAAAAAAAAAAAAATTCTTGCATAAGGTACCATGGACCACTTCATGCAACTCTTGCGTTATGAAAAAGCTAGTTACTTTTACTACTCATGCCGTGCTGTCTGTTTAGCTAAACTTGAGCTGGTGCTCTGCCTTGTTATATATCTTATCTGCCGTTTCCTAATTTTGTGTATGCATTTTTTTTGTTGGTTCTCAGGACTCGGGATATGTGTTGAACGTCTTGCTAATGAGATTGGAGTTTAGAAGAAGCTGAAACTGAAAGAAGATAGATGCTGGGCCAAGTTGGGTATTGACGTACATTCAATAGAGCTCGGACCAAGACATGTCTAGCATATGTTTTTGGCATTGTTAATCATAGGGGCAATTCACATAGCCCAAGTGTCGTTCCATTTCAGTTTCTTTGGAAAACATCATGGAAAATGCGGCACACATGTGAGATATTACAAACAGAGATGAAGCGCGTGCTCATGAAACCAATTCCTGAATTTCGTAACAACTTTGTACCAATGAGATGAACTTACACTCTTTATTTTTGTCGGCCAAAGTTTTGCAATATATCTTAGTAGATGAAAGCCTGCACTGTGCTTTTCTCATGATCTTGGGTGTGGGCAGTCTCATGTAGGGTTTTATCCCGTTATGCAGCTTTTTAAGAACCAACAAATTCTTATTATCCTATCCCCTGAGTGATTGGTCTAGCTTGAGCTTATGCAGCCCTCATGGTATTGATTATGGAGGAGTTATGGCATGCTGTGTCAAACTCTTGATACAAAGTTGAAATTGATGCATTTGTCTCAGAATTTTCACTGTACAATGACAGGTATGGCATTATTCCATTTTTTTATAAAAGAAGGTTGAAACCCCTGGCCTCTGCATAAAAAATGCACACTTCCATCTTTATTAAATTCTTTAACAAAGGTCTAGCAAAAGCATACAACAAACAAGCAAAAGCATGCAACAAACAACCCGAAGGCTGAAGCCACGACTTCATACATACAAACTTTCAATGGGGGATACCATCGCAACGCCCCATCGACATTGGAGGATTCCAATTACAATGGGGAATGTGGGGCAAGATGAGCACGGGATCACAAAGTTCCTTCGTAGCTCAGGCTACATAGAACCTCTTATCCTCAACCCTCCAGCCTTGCTTTGAGATCCGTATTCTCCAACTAACTTACAACTAGAAGATTTCTCTTTTTTGTTTCTCTAAAATGAAACAACATATGAACTTCAAACTTTGCAGATCGAACAAACATTAGAACATCAATGTGTGAAAAAACTTTCAGATTTTTTGGTCTGATATAAATATAGAAAATGAGATTTTGCTTGACTAAAAATATTATTTTAAGTATTTAAAATGCATGAAAAAATCAGAAAGTTTTTCCCAGATCGTAGTTTGAATGTATTGTTGCTCTGCAAAATTTGAAGTTTATATGTTGTGTCGTTTGAGAGAAACAAAAAGACAAATGCGTCTGCACGGATCGTGATGCAGAAATGGATGGTAAAGATAAGGGGTACCATGTAGCCTGAGCTACAGAAGATTACACTCGCACGGGATTGCATCTGTCATCAGCATCCTGGCGATGCAAGAACTGGCGCCGTGGTGATCTCAGAACTTACCATGGTTATTTAGTGCATCACCATGACCAGCGTTTCAGCATGTGGAAATTTGGCAGCTGCATGTGTGGGTAATGTTGCCGTCAAGTCCTACTGGGCAGTAGGTGATGGCTTGTAATGCAGAATTCACAGGGAAAGAAAATATTTAGTGAACTTCTGCGGATTTATCATGCCTTTTTTGACTTTTTGTAATAATCCTTCCACTATTCAGTCAGAACATGAGATGAGCTCAACCATGAGTCTGCAACCTCTATTGTTTTTTTCTCTTAAAAAAGAAACCTATATATGCTACTCTGTGAGCTCAAGATTTGAAACAAGCTGAAAAGTCAATTATGTCTATTTCTTAGAAAACAATCCTATGCCGCTGCATGAGCTAGAATTTTGAAAGAAGCCAAAAACTATGTTAACATTATTCTGTAGACTGGTCAGTTTCCCAAAATGAACATTTGGGACCTTGTAATATCTCAGTGGATATAAAAATCTCAACTGGATTTTTGATTTGCTCATCTAGATACAAATCACTATATCCTTCATACAATGTATGCAGTATGGTCGTGCAATTCATGCATAAGGTGCCATGGACCCCTTCATGCAACTCATGCATTGTGAACAAGCTAGTTACTTTTACTCCTCATGAGTTGCAACATTCAGTATCACACATGCCGTGCTATCTGCTAATTTTTAGCTGGTGCTCTGCCTTGTTATATATCGTATGTGCCGTTTCCACATTTTGTATATGCATTTGTTATGTTGGTTGTCAGAATATTCATCGTTCTAATGAGTAATGAGATGAGAGTTTAGAAGAAACTGAAACTGAAAGAGGACGACTGCTGGGATATATCATCAATAGAGCTTGGACCAGATATGTCGCATATAGTTTCTTGCATTGTAGACCAGAGGGGTTTTTACATAGCCTAAGTGCCGTTCCATTTCAGTTTCTCTAAAAAACATGGCCGCAAATACGGCTCCCATGACAGATTCACAAAAAAAGATGAATTGCATGCAAAAACGTGTGAGAGAAAGCATGCACATTCAGTGACAGACAGTGAAAGGAGAGCCCTCATGGAGCTGAAATTCATTGTTGAATTTCGTGAACAACATTCTACTTATGAATTTATACTCTTGCGTGTGGGCCAGTCACATGTAGGGTTTTCTTCTGATATGCAATTTTTAAGAACCAACAAATTCTAATTATCCCGTCTTCTGATTGCTTGGTCGAGCTTGTGCAGTCCTCATGGTATTGATCATGCATGGAGGAGTTATGGGCTTATGGCACGTTGTGTAGAACTCTTGATACACCACTTCAACTGATGCTTTTCTCTCACAATTTTCACTATACAATGACAGGTATGACATTATTCCATTAACTAGATAACACAGAGTTGCAATACTATGAGTGAGATATGTTTTATGTCTATGATAGGTAATTAACACCCTGCAAACTCAAAGAGTAAATGGCAGTGGCGGTCTGAGAACTTGAGCCGCGGGTGCACTTCAGTCACGCTACTCGCAAACCGAAAAAGCCCGTCGTAAAACTTGCGTTGCGGGTGCAGTTTGGTCACAGAGGCCATCTGAACCGGCCAGCAGCCTGGTTTTCTCTCTTTTACTGTCGTGGGTGGTGCACATAACGTCGGTTGGTCGCAAAAAGTGTCACGGGGCGCTCACGCGAGTCCCTCGACGTTGTTGTTTTTTTCACAAAGGCCCCTGGTTTCTTAGGTAATTTTGTATTGACCTATTAAATGCCGTGAGTCACGTTTTGCCCCTGTTTTTTGTTTGCACAAAGGCCCCTGTTGCTGTTTGGTAGAAAGGAGACAGGACAAGCAGCCATCAACGTGCCATAGAAGACACATGAATGGATCAGCATGCACATAGGCGCTGCATGCATAGAGCACATGCACGCGTGATATTTTTTTCTCTTACGATTTTTGTTTTGTTTTCTTTCCTTTAGTCGTACATATTCTATAAAAGTGTCTCTAGTTTTAATATTTCATTCATTTTAAAAAATATATTAAACGAGTGAAAACATTTCGAATGTACGTAAAAATCAGCGTGTATTCAAAACATGCCCGTCATGTATTCAGAAACAATGTTCATCGTATATGAAAATTGTCCATCTTGTATTTAGATAAAAACACAAATTTTAAAGTGATGGTTTGTATTTAAAAATGTTCACCATGCACTAGAAAAATATTCATTACTTATGCAAAAAAAACATTCGTCACGTATTTCTAAAATATCCTTCGCAATTCAAAAAAAAATTATCACATATTGGAAAAATGTTAGTCAGGTATATAAAAAAATGTTCATCATGTATTTGAAAAATAGTCAACGTGTATTTGAAATATGTTCATCGCATATTTAAAAAATATATTCACCACATATTCGAAAAATGTTCATCACTTACTTAGAAAAATGACCACACTGTATCTAAAATTGTTTATCGTATATTTAATAATTTACATACTTTAAAAAATGTGAATGACATGACAAGTAGCCTAGCAATCAATATAAATGATATGACAAGAAAAACAAGAAGAAGATGTGCTAGAAAAATAGGGCAGATCATGCATACCTTTCCGGGTCAAAAATCTAAGATACTCTCAGGCCGGGTTTCTTCTGCGGCCTTCAAGATACAGCAGCAGCGGCCTTTGTGAAAAAAAAAAAACAGGTGCAAAACGTGAGTGGTGGCAATTAAGAGGTCAAATACAAAAATTACTACGAAACCAAAGGCCTTTGTGTAAAAAAAAACAAAGCCAGCCAGGAACTCACGTGAGCGCCACGTGACAATTTTTCGTGTTCAACCAACGTCACGTGCGCCGCACGTGACTGCAAAAGAGAGAAAACCGGACAGCTGGCCAGTTTAGATGGCCCATGTGTCGGTGTTCAAATTTATGGGCCTTTCTTTACCCCTTACTTGAGCACGGGCAGTTGTAGCCGCACTTGTGGCGAAGGCTTGGCAGGGCAGTAGAAGAAAAGATACAAGGCTACCGAGACAGCACTCAAGCCAGTAAACAGAGAGCAGAAGACGAGCTAGACCTTCCCCGGCAACATCCTTGCCGGGGCGGCTTACGTAGCCCCAGCGAGCTCCTTGCCGGGGCAGCTCGTGAAGCACCAGCAAGGCCATCACCCTTGAGGCTGAGAGCTCTGACGCCATCGACAATGTCAAAGCCAAGGCTCAGGGGCTCATGCGTAGTAGCATGCGAATTTCCGTGAAGACTGATGGCACGCAGGTCTACATGGAGACCAGAAGACGAAGACTCCCGGCAAGGCCCTTGCCGGGGACGACTTAGGAGGCCCCGGCAAGACCACAATTGCGGGGCCACAACCAGGCCCGCACCCGACAAGGTTTCACCACAGCACGGCCGTTTCAACGTGACAACCAGCTTGCCAACTAGACAGACGCCTGCGTGGCGGCATGCAGATTCTAAGCCAACTAAGCAAGCACCTGCGTGATGGCACGCAGATCTTCATGAAGGTCCTGCCACCGCGCAAGCACAGCGGCTGGCCAACCAGCCTGACGCTGCATGCCTCGTCAGTCTGGACGCGTGTCGAAATGGGGTGAGGCGGCGATGAACGGGATAAGTTCTATTACCGTCCCCGATAAAGTTAGAGGGCACGTAAGCAGCACATTAAATGCGCTTGTCCTACGATGTCAGTGATAAGCTTGTACACTGTAGCCACCTTACACCTCCTATGTGCCACTGTGGAGACCCCTTTGACATATAAAAGGAGGCCCGAGGCATACTGGAGGAGGATTTAGACTTTTTGAACTGGGCATGCATAGCAGCTAGTCTAAGAACTAAAAAACACTAAATATACACCCAAAAGTAGGGCTAGGGTTTGACGCTACTCAGCGGCCCGAACCTGGGTAAAAATCCCTCGCGCTGATAACCAGACCTGCTCTTTTTGCAACTCTCTCCCCGCCAACCGTAGAAGGGATCCTCACCATCCCATTGGTGTCGTTTCCCCGACACCATGTGACCAAACTGCATCCGCAACGCAAGTTGTATGATCGATTTTTCCAGATTGCAAGTACCCTAACTAAAATGCACCCGCAACACAAGTTCTTAGACTGTCAATGCCATTTATTCAAACTCGCAACCGGTGTTGTCCTTGCTCTTATTTAAGTTATGAATGGATAACTGACTCCCCAGCACGAGATGGACCACATACTTAGGGTCAGTGTGATTCTTGTCCTGGCCCTTTTGTCTTGGTGATAATGACGCCTGGTGTGGAAGCACTGAGCTGAGAATTTCTGCCTGGTCAGGCTAGCCGGATAGAAAAGTGTTTGCTTTGTGCCTGGCCTCGGTATAAAATATAGCATAAGAACTGAAGAAGGGCTGCTCTTGGCTGGTACGTGTCTCAATATTAGTATTAGAGTCCAGACTGTTAGAAGTATAATCGCGTTTAGTTAGAGATAAGAAGATGGAGATAGAATATGTTTAAACCACGTGTAGTTTGTCTTGTACTCCAAGCTTGTACTCCTCATGTACTTCTATATATACCCAATATGAGTGTCAGATCAACATAACACATAATTCATATTTTCCACAACAACAATATTCAACCATCCTATACAATTTTCATATGGTATTAGAGCGGTTAGTCACGTCGATCCTAGAACCTTTCATCACTTTCGCAGCGCGCCGCCCTTCAGGGAGATTAATCTCCTCTCCCCAGGGATGTGGCACCCGGTTAATCAAAATAGATTGATCTTGTAGTTTAGATCCAATTTTTCAGTTCCTTTCATTAGATCGATCTCATAGATCAATTTTAGTTTTTGAAATCCTATTAGATTAGTTTTCCATAGCCTCCCAATAAACCTATTGATCTACCCCATTATCCGGGGAAAATCTTCAGACCTCCCGCGCAACTTCAAACCGGCAACCATGGACAAGGGGTACCACGTGCAGCTGCTCCGAGCCATGTGCCGGAGGTAGCACACACCCGCCGACGAGCAGCGGATCGATCCCTCGGCTAAGACATCAACAACGCCATGGATCAATCTATTACGAGCGGCACGGTGCCTTCCTCAATTGGGCCACGCGCACAGGCGTGGACGCCATCGTGCGGGCGCGATCCAGAACAGCGGACGCCGGCTCGTCCAACAGGCATGTGATCCGATCTCCATCAATGCCACATCACCTTGCCCCTCGACATCAAGCTTCACCAAAGGCTCGTCCATCCATGCGTAGGTACGCCCATGCAAAGCAAGCTTGCATGCACACATATCCATCCATGAATCATGCACATGGCCACGCAAACTAATCTCGTACGAGGAGACGCATGCTGCAAAACCTGGACTCCGACACGTGCCTCCTCCTGCCGCGTATGCCACGTCTACTTCGACCGGCGAGAAGGGAGCGGCATCCACGGCCTGACGAGCCCGCAGTCCCACACAAGCCATCGCCAACCGCTAGCTACACCTTCCTTCGCGCATACGCGGGCATTGACCCCGGGAGGGCCGCGCGCCTGAGCGACGCACCAGTCGCCGACCGGCGGCTGCACTGAGTGATCTACTACATCATGTCTGATTTCTACAGAAACACCGAGCCGATCTGCACCCGCGCCGATATCTTCCGTACCGATCGAAACCTCTGCATCGACCCTGTGCCACTTCATCGACACGTATGACTAGCCAGGCTACGAGCCAACCTTCTTCGTAGAGCACGCCTAATCTCAACATGCACCTTCCGCACACCATGCCGGTGTGGAACGAGATGCAATCTTCATCGACTTCTCCGGCAAGACATGGCATCGACACTTCGTCGGTGTGAGGAACGTCTTCAAGCGACTCGTCATCGTCGACAGCCGCTGCAACGCCATCACAGACACTTCATCGTCAAGATCTTTATCAACGTAGTCTTCACCAACATCTTCATCAACACACCGCCGTTGCCGCCTTGTCCACAAGATGGACACCTAGCGTCCTCTGACAGACTTTTCTGCAAGACGCGACCTCGACGAATGCAGTGACCGCGTCACGATGACTGCATCGACCGCGTCATCCACAACGGGATGACTGCATCGACGCGGTGGACGCGGCCTCTCTAAGGGTTCTCCGTTATTCACATATAAACTGCAAAGTTTAGGAGTAAAGGCTTTTACTGCCATCTAGAATTACCTTCACATCCTACCCTTTACAAGGACAGTGATATATTGCGTGGCCATATGGCGCTAATGCTGAGTGGGGCCCCTTCACAACATTCATGGTTATTAAACTAAGCATTTAACAGAGGTTTTGATATCCAAAATAACAGTTCGCATCATATACATACCAAGGTTCATCCATCCCCAAGAACTAGGGGTCTACTCATAGATGGGGACAACAATCATCATGATGACAGTGATGGTGAACATGACTGAATCACAAATGTTACAATCACAACATGGTCCGCTAGGGTTCTTGAAGTTACAACGAGATGGATGTGGATGATCATGATGATGACAATGGTGATTATGTTGTAGCCCCCGCGTGCTTGGTGATGAAGATGTCGATCTCTTCCTGGTCAATCACCCTTCGGATGAACTCCAGAGGCTAGGGTTCTGCCTTCTTTATGAGTTTCTGGTCTCTCTAGTCATCTCATCCCCGACCCAATTTCATGGGGTGAAAATAGTGGACGAGGCGGCGGCGCTGGCACTCCATACGACTGCTCATACGAGCAGTCACGCTCGTATGATCCGACGTCTTTTGCTCAATAGGCATCGCGGCGGCTCCTCAATTGGCCCATTTGCTCCATTAATTTATGGTATATGATTATCACATTAAATACATAATTTCACTGCCATTACTGGATTTCTTTCATAAAGTATTATTTGGTCCAAAAAGCGTTACCTGAGGAATATCAACAGAAAGAGGTGCGCAAACGCGGTAAATTTCCACAAAGCCCACTATGTAGGCACAAAATAACTATCAAAATAATCACATAAATTGGACTCATCAATGAGCCTGATAAATTTAGGTAGTTGATGGAATCTTTGCGGGTGTTCTCACTTAAATAACTTCATAAAATTTCATTTAAAATAATCCATATTAAGCTTCCTTTGTTTACACTTAGCTAAATCCTATAAAATTTTGGAAGAAATGAAAATTATGTGCAGTTAGCCACCCAACATAAGAAGCCTCATCCTTTGTAGTGAAAGACCATTTTCCTAGAAATAAAATTTGAGATGTTCTGTCTTATTTGGGGAATTCTGTTACATTTTTGACAAAGATACCAGATGGCTCATGAATCATGTCACACTACATAGCATACTGCATTGGAAATCTAATTTAAAAATTTGTCTATGCCAGTAATATCTTTTCTCTATAACTTCAGAGCATTTATATCTGCAAGTTTTGGTATTACTCGAAACAATATATCCTTGCTTTTTCCCCCACTCCATGGGTTGTTAAGGAAAAACATTAGATGCAACTTTACCTCTCATAAAAAAACTCATATTCTAGTGGGAACCGATTGTTCATCCTCGGTGCATACAAGTGATCAGCATTTATCCCTAGAAAAATAGAAAATATGCGCATCTGGGAAACATGAGGAACATTTAGATAGTCTTTTATGTTCAAAGATTTTTCATGGTCACTATTGTACTATTGGAAGCTCCCCAGCTCTTCTAGAATGTGGTTTTGCAAGATCCTACATATCGCAAACCAAATTATCACTATGAATTTTTCAAGCTCCTCTTATAAAGCAAACCGCAGTTAATCTGAGAGTTGGAAACTCCGTGTAGGTTTTCTCGTCAGCCATCCCTGGATAAATATTATTATTGAAAACTCCTACAAAAATTGTTGAGAATTATTTGAGTACTTCGAAAGGAAAGCCTTACTAAAACTGCATAGTAAGAGTCTCATCTAGTCTATCAGAGTTCAGGAAATAAATTAGAAGGTACAACTTTGCATCCCAGAAAAATTGACCTGAGATTTTATTTCAAAATAAAAATGATTACTTATCCCAATGTATACATGTGATTAGCATGTGAACAACATAAAGTTATGTGTGGCTGGCCAACACGATAAACACATACTGCCCATGACTCAACCCCATTCAGCAGCATCACGCTTATCGTGCCGCTAAAGTAACCGACCTTTTGGATATTGCTCGCTCTGCTCTATATATCTTCAAGTCATATGCATGTCTGTTGTTGGGTTCCCTTCCTTTGGTCATTCGGTCATGAGTGTATACTAATATTGAACTTCTGATGTGTTTTCTTGCTGATGAGTTGAGATATTAGAAGACACTGATAGAAAATGTAGACAGTGAGGTCGCTTGTCCTCCGATTGTGCCCACTAAAAACCAGGAAGAATCAACAAGAATTTTTTGTTCTGCAAATGTTGTGCTTGTTCAATTTGAAGTGTGTATAATGTGTCCTGTTGAGAAGCACCCCGCATGTGCTTCGAGATAAAATGGATTGGAGTGTGCGTACAAAAAGGAAAGAGTCATTTTTTGATGTTGTTGTTGATTAAAGAGTGTGACTGGCACTTATTTGCTTCCCCAAAATTATGACCACAATATAACAGCAGAGTTATTCATATGTTCCACCTTTATATCGTCAGTTTGACACCATCCTTCAATGTATTCGGTCGGTAATTCTAAATAGTTTATTACATTACTAGTCATAAACCCGTGCATCTGCACGGCCTAGCTACTATAGGGACACATAAGTATTATCAGTGTATTAACATGATCAATATTGGAGTATAAATTTGAAATATCACACACTAAACAAATGCTAAGTTATACATATTGATAAGAAAACTAATGATATTCCTTCAACTGATGTTTATTAACAGCTTTATGTTCATATATGGTTTTCAATGCACGACAACATATGCATACTTTTCTACTTGCCTTGCAATTAGGTTATTTCACATATAAAATTAATGACCTTGTTAGTGGTGATATTTGTGATGCGCTGGCGATATTTCAGTATGTGGGATGGGAATTTATTTTTCCATCATTAATAGGCTTATTTTCCTCAACGTGAGGCTTAAGGACTCCTTATTTGTACGTTTCTATTTTCTTAAATCAAGCTGACGGGTACATAGTTTATGTTTTCATGCGAATTGGGATGTGTAATCCTTTTTTATATGGAAATTCAGAATGTATCTATATAGAATGAAATCAAACGATATAGTATCTCATAAAACTTGGGGATTTTTTTTAGCCCTAAACATTTAGAATTTGAATGGATCTGGTTGTGAAGTGTCACTATTTGAAATATTGGACGTTCTGCTTTTCCAACCATAAACATTGATATTCCAACCCCTAGAAAAAGCAATGATATTTCTTTAATTATTTTTCATATCTGGATTAAGTTCATATATAAATTAATAAATATATTTTTTACGTGCCACAATTTATGCACATTTCCTTCTTATTTAAAAATTAGCTGATTTCATATATTAAGTCAATGACCTTTCTACTGATAATATCTGGGAGGCACATGGAGAGATTTATTTATGTTTGTGTTTCATTTATTTTATTTTGCCTGGATCATGTTTTTGTATGTGGGTATTGAAATTTCTTTTTCAATTATTAGGCATAATCATTTTTGTAATTTCTGGACTCCTTATTTGTATGTGTCCTTTTTTCTTTCTTCAAGAGTACATGCACGTGGTGTTTGTTCTGCTGGGAATTAGGATATACGCACATTTGTAGTGTGAGCAGAATATTTTTTATTTGTACATATCTTTTTTTTCTTTTTTCAGAAAGGGGATCTCTTTTATAGCATGAGGACCCCTTTTTTCCCACGTGACATCACCAATTTATAATTACCAGTGTCTCATTTGTGTACGTGTGGGTTCAAATGACCTTTTTTTTTATCATGGTGGGTCTATTTGATAGCGTGAGGACTCCTTTTTTCCACGTGATGTCTTATTTTATAATAGGAAGTGTCTCTTATGTTTGTACGTGTGTGTTTTTTATAAGGAAAAAGTCTTCTAATAGATCTTGACCATCAAATTTTCAATCTAATGACTAAATTAAACTTGATGATGTGGATTAACGCGGAAGCTCGTATGATGTCTCCAATTAGTAAATATAAGATATAAGATATAAGATGTTTTTGCCTATCCATGAACATGGGAAGGACTAAGGAGAAGGCGACATGGTCCAGGGCAGTGGCCTGTTAGGGTCAAACTAGTTCTTCTTGTTTCGATCTATGGCGGATTCTAGTTCTGGTAGCGATACAACTTGAGTGTTGAGTATATGCGTTGTGCATATTGTGTATCAGGCCCACTTCCTAGTTTCATGGTATAGTTGAGGTCGTGGTTCATCATTGTACATCATATATACGTGCGATTGCACCTGATCAGTACATCGTGCAATTCGATCATCATACATGGTATTAGTTTTAGGGTTTCAACCCTAGCTTTCGCTCCCCCGCCGACGCCGCCAGCCCAGCCGACGCCACCGCGCCCTCCCATCGCGCCGCCGCCAGCCCAGCCGACGCCACCGCGCCCTCCCATCGCGCCGCCGCCGCCGCTACCCGCTTCCCCGCTGCCGCCGCTACCCGCTTCCCCGCTGTCGCTGCTACCCGCTTCCCCGCCGCCGCGCTACCCATCTGTCGCCGCTGCCCTTCCCCCTCGCCATCGCCGCCTCATCAGCCGCCGCCGCGACCCCCTGCAGCCGCCACTACCTACCTTCGCCGCCGCCACGACTACTTCCCCGCCACCCGAAGCCGCCGCCGGACCTCTCCCTGTCGCCTTCATCAACCCTAACCCTAGCCGCACCACCACCCTGCCGCCATGTCGTCCACCACCTCGTCCGGCTCCTCCAACCCCTCCAACTCGTTCGCCGACACCAACCCTCCCGACGCTCCCGTCACCCACAACCTCAACATCTAGGAGCGGGTTCCGGTTCGCCTTGCTCAGATGACTCCTCCTATTATGGATGGAAGACATACTTCTCCCTCTTGTTCCAGGAGTACAACCTCCTCGGCCATGTGGATGGCTCACTGAACTCCAGCCTCGTGCCCGTGCACCATGAGTGGTCCACCATCGACACCACGCTCATCCAGTAGTTCTTCCTCACCATCTCGCCGGACCTCTTTCACACAGTCACGCAAGACGGTGATGATGCCTTCGCCGTGTGGACCAAGCTGAATGGGCTCTTCACCGACAATCGTCTTCAACGTCGCGTTTTTTTGCAGCAAGAGTTTTTTGGATGCCACCAGGACAACTCCTCCGTCGACGACTATTGTCGCCGTATCAAGACTCTCGCTGATGAGCTCCGCGCTATTGGCACGAATATCAATGATGATCTCCTCCTCAGCACGCTCACTGCCGGCCGGCCTCAACGAGGACTTTGGCAACGCCGAGGTGAACCTCACCCTCATCCCCGAGCAGGTCAAGGTGCGGGCCATTCACACTGCCCTCGCAGCCGGTACCACCCGCGGTGGCCCTCCACCACCACCCGCCGCCCCCCATAGCCGCGCCACCCGGTGCGCTACCAGTCGCAGTAGCATTCGCCGCCGCTGCCCCTGCCGCCGCCTCCCTATGGCGCGCCTGCCCCTCCCGCGCTACCCGCCGATCGGCGCCGAGGAGGCCGGTGCGGTGGCCAGCAACAGCCGCAGCAGCCTGCGGGTCCTCCTCGTCAGCAGCAGTAGCCGCAGGCGCCTCCTCCTTGGGCCAACGGGTACAACCCGTGGACTGGTGTTGTCCATGCATACACCATGTGGTCCCATGGGCAGCGTTGCTTACTCTTCCCGTGTCGCGTCCACCGGCGCATCAGGTGTAGTATGTGGCTCCGCAGCCCTATGGAGGGTACCCGCCGCCGCAGCTAAGTGGTGGTTGCGGCTTCCTGATGGCGTCTCCGTCACCTTCTCCGGCGTTGCCACCGGTTCCTTGGGACCCGACGCTTCTCGCCGCGCTGCACACCACCCCTACGCCGAACAACTACACTGGCAGCGGTGATTGGTACATGGACAGCGGGGCCGCTGCTCACATGTTCGCTCATCCTGGTAATCTTGCCACTTTCACTCCCGTCACCTCCGCCCACCGCACTGTTGGAAATATGCCCTTGAGGCAATAATAAATTGGTTATTATTATTATATTTCCTTGTTCATGATAATCGTTTATTATCCATGCTGTAATTGTATTGATAGGAAACTCAGATACATGTGTGGGTACATAGACAACACCATGTCCCTAGTAAGCCTCTAGTTGACTAGCTCGTTGATCAATAGATGGTTACGGTTTCCTAACCATGGACATTGGATGTCGTTGATAGCGGGGTCACATCGTTAGGAGAATGATGTGATGGACAAGACCCAATCCTAAGCCTAGCACAAAGATCGTGTAGTTCGTATGCTAAAGCTTTTCTAATGTCAAGTATCATTTCCTTAGACCATGAGATTGTGTAACTCCCGGATACCGTAGGAATGCTTTGGGTGTACCAAACGTCACAACGTAACTGGGTGGCTATAAAGGTGCACTACGGGTATCTCCGAAAGTGTCTGTTGGGTTGGCACGAATCGAGATTGGGATTTGTCACTCCGTGTGACGGAGAGGTATCTCTGGGCCCACTCGGTAGGACATCATCATAATGTGCACAATGTGACCAAGGGGTTGATCACGGGATGATGTGTTACGGAAAGAGTAAAGAGACTTGCCGGTAACGAGATTGAACAAGGTATCGGCATACCGACGATGGAATCTCGGGCAAGTACAATACCGCTAGACAAAGGGAATTGTATACGGGATTGATTGAATCCTCGACATCGTGGTTCATCCGATGAGATCATCGTGGAACATGTGGGAACCAACATGGGTATCCAGATCCCGCTGTTGGTTATTGACCGGAGAACGTCTCAGTCATGTCTGCATGGTTCCCGAACCCGTAGGGTCTACACACTTAAGGTTTGATGACGCTAGGGTTATAGGGAAAGTATGTACGCGGTTACCGAATGTTGTTCGGAGTCCCGGATGAGATCCCGGACGTCGCGAGGAGTTCCAAAATGGTCCGGAGGTGAAGATTGATATATAGGAAGTATGGTTTTGGCCATCGGAAGTGTTCCGGGCATCACCGGTAGTGTACCGGGACCACCGGAGGGGTCCGGGGGTCCACCGGGAGGGGCCACGGGCCCCGGAGGCATACATGGGCCAAGTGTGAGAAGGGGACCAGCCCCTAGGTGGGCTGGGGCGCCTCCCCTCCAAGGCCCATGCGCCTAGAGAGAAGAGGGGGCAAACCCTAGGGCAGATGGGCCCTAAAGGCCCATGCCTGGTGCGCCTCCCTCTCCCCCCCACTTGTCCGCCACCCCAGATGGGGATTGGGGCTGCCGCCACCCCTAGGGAGGGAACCCTAGGTGGGGGTGCAACCATCCCTCTCCCCCTATATATAGTGGAGGCAAAGGGGCAGCCCAACACACGAAGTTCTTCTCCTGTTGGCGCAGCCCTACCCCTCTCCCTCCTCGCCTCTCGTAGTGCTTGGCGAAGCCCTGCTGGAGTTCCGCGCTCCTCCA
>LR880972.1:46003494-46022614 GCA_904067115.1 Aegilops sharonensis | reverse complement strand
TCTCATGGTCTAAGGAAAAGATACTTGACATTAGAAAAGCTTTAGCATACGAACTACGATCTTTGTGCTAGGCTTAGTATTGGGTCTTGTCCATCACATCATTCTACTAATGATGTGATCCCGTTATCAATGACATCCAATGTCCATGGTTAGGAAACCGTAACCATCTGTTGATCAACGAGCTAGTCAATAGAGGCTTACTAGGGACATGGTGTTGTCTATGTATCCACACATGTATCTGAGTTTCCTATCAATACAATTATAGCATGGATAATAAACGATTATCGTGAACAAGGAAATATAATAATAACTAATTTATTATTGCCTCTAGGGCATATTTCCAACAGTTGGAAATATGCCCTAGAGGCAATAATAAAAGTATTATTATTATATTTCCTTGTTTATGATAATTGTCTTTTATTCATGCTATAATTGTATTATCCGGAAATCGTAATACACGTGTGAATACATAGACCACAATATGTCCCTAGTGAGCCTCTAGTTGACTAGCTCATTGATCAACTGATAGTCATGGTTTCCTGACTATGGACATTGGATGTCGTTGATAACGGGATCACATCATTAGGAGAATGATGTGATGGACAAGACCCAATCCTAAGCATAGCATAAGATCGTGTAGTTCGTTTTGCTAGAGCTTTTCCAATGTTAAGTATCTCTTCCTTAGACCATGAGATCGTGTAACTCCCGGATACCGTAGGAGTGCTTTGGGTGTACCAAACGTCACAGCGTAACTGGGTGACTATAAAGGTGCACTACAGGTATCTCCGAAAGTGTCTGTTGGGTTGACACGGATCGAGACTGGGATTTGTCACTCCGTGTTACGGAAAGGTATCACTGGGCCCACTCGGTAGTGCATCATCATAATGAGCTCAAAGTGACCAAGTGTCTGGTCACGGGATCATGCATTACGGTACGAGTAAAGTGACTTGCCGGTAACGAGATTGAACGAGGTATTGGGATACCGACGATCGAATCTCAGGCAAGTAAAATACCGATTGACAAAGGGAATAGTATACGGGGTTGATTGAATCCTCAACATCGTGGTTCATCTGATGATATCATCGAGGAGCATGTGGGAGCCAACATGGGTATCCAGATCCCGCTGTTGGTTATTGCCCGAGAGTCGTCTCGGTCATGTCTGCATGTCTCCCGAACCCGTAGGGTCTACACACTTAAGGTTCGGTGACGCTAGGGTTGTATGAATATGAGTATGCAGCAAACCGAATGTTGTTCGGAGTCCCGGATGAGATCCCGGACGTCACGAGGAGTTCCGGAATGGTCCGGAGGTAAAGATTTATATATGGGAAGTCTTATTTTGGTCGCTGGAAAAGTTTCGCACTTTATCGGTATTGTACCGGGAGTGCCGAAAGGGGTCCGGGGGTCCACCGGGGGGGTCCACCTGCCCCGGGGGGGCACATGGGCTGTAGGGGGTGCGACTTGGCCTATATGGGCCAAGGGCACCATCCCCAAGAGGCCCATGCGCCAAGGAGACTTGGGGAGGGGAGAGTCCTAAAGGGGGAAGGCACCTCCGAGGTGCCTTGGGGAGGATGGACTCCTCCCCCCCTCTTGTCCGCACCCCTTCCTTGGAGGAAGGGGCAAGGCTGCGCCCTCCCCACCTCTCTTGCACCTATATAAAGGGAGGGGAGGGAGGGGTGGCCGCACCCATAAGCCCTGGCGCCTCCCTCCTCCCTGCAACACCTCCTCCTCCTCCCGTACTTGCTTAGCGAAGCCCTGCCGGAGTTCTGCTGCATCCACCACCACGCCGTCGTGCTGCTGGATCATCATCAACCTCTCCTTCCCCCTTGCTGGATCAAGAAGGAGGAGACGTCATCCGCTCCGTACGTGTGTTGAACGCGGAGGTGCTGTCCGTTCAGCACTAGGTCATCGGTGATCTGAATCACGGCGAGTACGACTCCATCATCCCCGTTCCATTGAACGCTTCCGCACCGATCTACAAGTGGTATGTAGATGCAATCACTCTCCCATGACTCGTTGCTTAGATGAACTCATAGATGGATCTTGGTGAAACCGTAGGAAAAATTTTAATTTTCTGCAACGTTCCCCAACAATAGCATGGAACAATAAAAAATTATAGATATGTTGGAGACGTATCAAGCATCCCCAAGCTTAATTCCGCCTCGTCCTCGAGTAGATAAATGATAAAAAGCAATTTTTCATGTGGTATGCTACCTATCATAATTCTCTAATGTAATTTTCTTTATTGTGGCATGAATGTTCAGATCCAAATGATTCAAAATAAAAGTTCATATTGATAAAAGAAATAGTAACACTTCAAGCATACTAATAAAAGTAATCATGTCTTCTCAAAATAACATGGCAAAAGAAAGTTCATCCCTACAAAATCATATAGTTAGGCCATGCTTCATTTTGGTCACACAAAGATGTTCCCAACTTCTATACCCCCGATTACAAGCCAAGCAATTGTTTCATACTTAAATAATCTCAAACTTTTTCAATCTTCACGCAATACATGAGCGTGAGCCATGGATATAGCACTATGGGTGGAATAGAATATGATGATGGGGATTGTGTGGAGAAGACAAAAAAGGAGAAAGTCTCACATTGACGAGGATAATCAACGGGCTATGGAGATGCCCAGCAATTGATGTCAATATGAGGAGTAGGGATTGCCATGCAACGGATGCACTAGAGCTATAAATGAATGCTCAACAAAAGAAAAACTAGTTGGTGTGCATCCAACTTGCTTGCTCATGAAGACCCAGGGCATTTGAGGAAGCCCATCGTAGGAATATACAAGCCAAGTTCTATAATGAAAAATTCCCACTAGTATGAAAAAGACAGCTTATGAGACTCACTATATGAAAAACATGGTGCTACTTTGAAGCACAATATATGAGACTCACTACATGAAGAACAAGGTGCTACTTTGAAGCACAAGTGTGGAAAAAGAGATAGTAACATTGCCCTTTTTATTTATTTATTTTTCTTTTTTCTTTTTTTCTTTTTTCTTTTTTTCTTTTTTTCTTTCCTTTTTTTTCTTTGGCATTTTTTCTTTTGGCATTTCTCTCTTTTTTTTTCTTTTTGGGCAATGCTCTAATAATGATGATCATCACACTTTCATTGATTACAACATATGAATTACAACTCGAAACTAGAACCAGATATGATTCTATAAGAATGCCTCCGGCGGTGTACCAGGATGGTGCAATGAATCAAGAGTGACATGTATGAAAAACAATGCATGGTGGCTTTGCCACAAATACGATGTCAACTACATGATCATGCAATGGCAATATGACAAAAGTAAAGTATGTCATGATGATGATAAACGGAACGGTGGAAAGTTGCATGGCAATATATCTCGGAATGGCTATGGAAATGCCATAATAGGTAGGTATGGTAGCTGTTTTGAGGAAGATATAAGGAGGTTTATGTGGGATAGAGCGTCTCATATCACGGAGTTTGGATGCACCAGCGAAGTTTACACCAACTCTCAAGGTGAGAAAAGGCAATGCACGGCATCAAAGAGGCTAGCAAAGGCGAAAAGGTAAAAGTGTGTATAATCCATGGACTCAACAGTAGTCAAAAGAACTCATATACTTATTGCAAAAATTTAGAAGCCATCAAAAATAAAGTACTACGCGCATGCTCCTAGGGGGATAGATTGGTAGGAAAAGACCATCGCTCGTCCCCGACCGCCACTCATAAGGATGCACAAGCCAGGTACACTTCATGTTTCAAATTTGTTACACAACTTTAACCATACGTGCATGCTACGAGACTTGCTAACTTCAACACAAGCATTCTTTAAATTCATAATCACCCAACTAGCATGACTTTAATATCACTACCTCCATATCTCAAAACAATTATCAAGTATCAAATTTCGGGATCGGACCAGAGTCGTTTAGGTCCATATAGATAGATTTCACTGAAAAGATGCCGTTCATGGTTAATCTCCAGTGAATACTATCAGGCTCATCAGAGAGGTTAACATACGTGAACCGTCTAACCAGATGTAGCCATGCTTCCAATCGACCTCCTACCGAATATCTCCAAAATTGAATATTTAGAGAATTGGACTGTAATACTATAGCAACGTAAGCATCCTTACATTGTACAATGTTATTGAGAGACGGATATTGTGTGGCTAAGGGCGTCTCCTCAGAATCTGGTCGAATTACCATTTTCAATGATGGATTTAGTTCTATGGAAGAAAGCTGCTTTCCTTGTCATCAAACCCTTCCACAAAGGTGAACCATTGGGTCTAACGGTAATCAGGGCCAAGGTCTTCGATTGTAGGTACTTATTACGTAAAATTTGTACCCATGTGCTGTCTGTCTAAATAGAAAGACTGTACAACCATTTACTGAGCAGGCATCTATTTGTTACCTCTAAATTCTTAATACCAAGATCACCTTGGTCCTTCGTCCTACAAATGATATCCCATTTAGTAAGTCCATATTTCCTCTTTATTTCATCGCACTGCCAAAAGAATCGTAATCAGTAGAAGTCCAACCTTTTCTGTACCCCTACAAGTACTTCAAAGAAGGACAAAAGGAACATCGGCATACTCGTAAGCACTGAATTTATTAGTACTAGCCGACCTCCGTATGACATAAGCTTACAATTCCAACAGCTTAGTTTTTTTTAAATCGATCTTCAATACACTTCCACTGCATGTCAGATAGCTTGTGATGATGAATTGGTATGCCCAGATAACTAAACAATAGAGTACCCAGTTCACATCCGAACAGTTGTTTGTAAGCATCATGTTCATCTTTGGCTCTCCCAAAACAAAATTGTTCGCTTTTGTTAGAATTGAACCTTGTTCGTCCGTATCAGCAAGTATCGCAATATAAATGAAGGTTTTCATTTCTTTCTTCAATTGCAAACTTCAAGGTACGTAGCAAGTGATCAGATACAAATTAGCAGAAATCTACTACTCCCTCCGATCAAAATTAATTGACACACACTTACGTCGATTACTTTGTTCTGGAGAGAGTATATTCACCATTACTGGACCCACCAGCTTCAGTAACAACATCAACCAACTGATGATTATAAAAAATTAACCATTCAATTCATGGTTATAAGTAATACTATAGAGCAGAAGAGCTGAGACGAGAAATGTGTACGCTATCCATGTCCGTGGGTATTTTCATCTTCCAATAATAATACACAAATGGAAAGTCCCAACTCTTCCAGAAAGGAGTTTGAAAGATTATATACATCGTTGACCAAACTATCCAGCTCGCTTGAAGATCAAACCACACTTTATTCGAGCAAAGGGACCTCTTGTAGGTTTCCTTCTTTGCCTTCCAAGGAGAAGGAATGTGATTAAAATAAGCAATCTCAACTTTTACAGAATTTGTTGAGAACTACTCCCTCCGTCCCATAATATAAGACGGTTTTTGACTCTACTAGAGTCAGAAAATGTCTTACATTATGGGACGGAGAGAGTAGCTTGGTACTTCGAAAGGAAAGACATAAAAAAAGCATAGTAGAAGAGTGTGAGAATGGCAAGAGCAACAAAGCCATTCTCTACTTTCCCCCACTCTATTAGGAGAATGATTCAACTCTACATCCCGGCGAAGAGGAGAGATCTTAGTTCGAAAGGAAAGTGACTATTCACCCCAATGTATAAATCCGATCAGCATGTGAACAACAGAAAATTATGTGCAGGGGTCAACACGGGAAACACGTTTACCCATGAGCTACCATCCGGCCTCATCATACTTATCACGCTGCTAATGTAACCGCTGTTCTCAACGTTGCCATCTCTGCCTCTTTATATATCTCTAAACCATAGGCATCTTTTCTGCTGGGGTTCCTTCAGTTGGTGATCAGGTTAGGAGTGTACACTCCTTGCCGAATGTTTGATGTGTTTTCATCGTATTGAGTTGAGATTTTAGAAGAAACTGAAAGAGAATGTGAACAAGAGAAGTAGCCTTCCGTGGGTTATGGACAAGAGAGGTTGGTCCTGTGCGTATGCCCACTGAGAAAGCGTAAAAGTTGTGCTGCCACAAATCCATCATCCATAGTCGAGAAGACTTCTGTTAGAAGGGAGAGAGAGGCATTGTTGTGGAATATGATGGATGCATTATTGAGCCTCGAGGGCGAGTATATATTGAGTACAAGACGTGGAGGGCAAGACGCCTCTCCTCAAGATAGGATAGGAGACGGATTACAATTCCTAGACTACCAAATACATGTATCCAAAATATATCTCTAACATCCACGAAGCTACACTTGCAGATACATGCTAATCTGGACATCGAGTTTCAAGAACTGACCAAAGACCAATGTCTCGTACCTGAACAAATCCTGAAGTATGTTTCGTACCTGAACATTTCCCCGCAGTCGTAGCAGGAGCGTCGTGGACGGTGTCGTGTCGAGGACGCGTTGACTATAGAGGAAGCCGAAGAGTTGCTGAAGCGGATGATAACCCTTTGTGCCGGTGTTGAGGTAGCTGAGAGCATAGGGTGGTATAGCCGTGGTCGAGGTAGCCATGCGAAGAATGTCGGGGTCGATGTCGAGTCCGGTAGCCTGTGTCGAGGGAGCCGCCGTGGAGCCGCGGGTGCAGGGANGAATTGTTGCGGAATATGATGGATGTATTATCGAGCCTCGAGGGCGAGTATATATTGAGTACAAGACTTGGAGGGCAAGACGCCTCTCCTAGAGATAAGGTAGGAATCCTAAACTACCAAATACATGTAACCCAAATATATCTCTAACATCCCCCCGCAGTCGTAGCGATAGCGTTGCGAACAACAGGAGCATCGCGGACGGTCAGACTGGAGGGAATAGGCATAGCAGCAGATGGGTTGACATCTCCCCGCAGTCGTAGCAGGAGAGTCGCGGACGATGTCGCGTTGCGGACGCGTTGACTATAGAGGAAACTGACAAGTTGCTCAAGCGGATTTTAACCTTTTGTGCCGTTGTCGAGGTAGCCGAGACCATAGGGTGGTGTAGCCGTGGTCGAGGTAGCTGTGCGAAGAATGTCGTGATCGATGTCAAGTCGGGGTAGCCGATGTCGAGGGAGTCGCCTTGGAGCCGCGGGTGCAAGGAGGCGCCGAGTTAGTCATGGGCGCAATGATGTCGAGGTAGTGGTGCACCGGAAGGAGGATGTTATTGAGGGGGCGTCGCACCGGGTGTGCCAAACCCGCCGACACGTTGTAGACGAAGGCACACGCCGGTGTTGCCAGCACCGAGCATGCGAAGACGGACGAAGATGAAGTTAACGAAGCACCGCACTAGGCTTGCCACGCCCGGGGACACTTGTGGACAAAGGCACGCATCGGTATTGCCAGCACCGGGCATGCGTAGGCGAGAGACCTACATGAGTTGTACGCCATGTCGGAGAAGTCGGAGGGGCCAGCACAGAAGAACTCGATGATGATTGCAGCATCCATCGGCGCGGGCCAATGTCACCAACGGTGGTCGGAGTAGACGAAGTGGATGGGGTAGGTGACGGCGCCGCTGGCGACGAGCTGGTGCTTGGACGAAGACGAAGGGGGTGGACGGCCGCCGGCGGCGGCTTCGGACGTAGCGGCAGCAGCGGCCGAAGAAGAGCGGCAGCGGCGGCGGCTAAGTTAGTAGCGCGGCGGCGGCGGTGCTCTAAGTAGGCGAGGAACCCGATAGCATGATGAAGACCGGTGCGGACGGTGGCGTTCCCGCACCCAGGGAGATGGCGCGGCGCTTACCACGGAAGGTCGATACGCGGTGACGGTGTAGTGGACAACGGGCCACAGCGCCATGGCCCAAAGGGGCGATGCGGCAGCAGCAGGCGGGTCGAGGCGACGGCGGAAGACCTTGGGGCGGTTGCGAGCACTGCGGGCCGTGGCGCTATTGGTCCCCCTGTAAAATAATAATAATAATAATAATAATAATAAAGCAATGTCTAATATTTAAACAAGTTAAATTAAATTTAAATTAAATGAATAAGCAGTGTTGAATATTTAAGCAGCCTTGGCATGTATGTACGCATACACTGATATAAGGATTCCTAAGGAAGAGCAACCTATCTGAAGGCATGAAGAAGTGCATCGCTGGCAAGCGAAGAAGAAAAGAAGAGCCAGCCAATTATTCACCGAGAGACAGTGCCACGTGAAGAAAGCAAATATTCCTGAAGATTGAAGCTTGTCGGCACTCTCTCACATTTTTCTATATTATTAGAAGGACACGTGTGTACCCTAGTAGGACACGTGTGCATACTACCGTGTGTAAAATAAGTGAAGGAAGGCTCCCGAAGGCCTCCTTTGCAGCCACCCCTCGCGGCTATAAAAGGAGACGCTGGGCTCAAGAAGAGGACACAACACACAAGAGAAGGGAGAGCACGAAGCACTCAGAGCATCACTCTCCACCAGAGCACCAAATCCTTCTAGTTTAGCCACCACCACTACTACTAGAATAGCCAAGAAGGCGCTTATTTCGCCAAGAGTTTGAAGGTAATTTCTTAGTTGTGTGTAATCCCTTCGGGGCATCCCGAAAGGGAAAACCATATGTAAATTATGTTGTTTAAATGATGTAGTTTCTTGGTTTCACTTGGTCTTTTTACTTATGAATTTATGGGACGAGTTCTTATGCTAGGGATCCTATAGGAGAAACCTCTGCGTGTGTAGTTCTCTGTGTAGCCCAGAGCGGCGTTTGAATGAGAACCGTGTGGCCGTAGAGAAGTGTTCCCTTCGGGTGGAACTGCCTGGGAAGACGATAGGAATTTACCCCATAAATTTGCAATTAAAACTGCTAAGTGAACGTAACTAGCTACATCTGATGCAACATAATGAAAAATATGGTGAGTACCGAGTATGATTTTACACCTCTGCGCACACCGTCGGACGAATTGTTGGCCTCGCCAGCCCCTAAATAGATCATGCATTAAATATATAATCAAGTTAGAACGTGAAGGTAATCATATTGAATTAAATATTGCTGTGAATAGTGGAATACTATTTCAAATAGTGTATTTAATAGTGGAGCACTATTGTGAATAGTGCCCTACCTAGTGAATAGTAAATACTATTCAAGATAAAAAGCATACCTGTCTACCACTTCCACCTAATCCCAAATTAACCTAATCAAAATCTAATCACATATTAAGCTAAATAAAATTTCAGTTTCCCTATATATTGATTAGAAAAGTTTAAAAAAATTTAATTCCCTATATTGTTGGTATCAGGTCCAGCGTTTAATCATTGAAAGGTTAAAATATTTAAACTTAGAAGTTAGCGCAGGTAAAGTAATAAATACTAAGGAAAATCTAAATATAAGGTGTAGAGTAAATCCTTCTGAAGAGCATATCTGGCATTCATCTCATAGCCAGTTAAATACAGTCGTCGATTTGATATATAACTTTTACATATCTTGGGGAAAAAGACAAGATAACTTAGACCAAAAATTTGAAAGTTTATTCAAAGAATACCAAAAACTTGCGGATAAGTATTCAGGTTTGAATAATAAAATTGATCTAGCTTTACATAAGCTAGAGGAAGCAAAAGCAAGACAGAATACAGTTTGCAAGAATAACGATTATATTAAAGAGGAAGTGTTGTCAATAGGCCGTTACTTAAGTAAAGGCAAAGAGTCACTCCCACGCACTGATACAAGACAAGATATACTTGAAATTAAAAAGTTGGTGCAAGAGGTTAAAACTTTGATTATCTCATAATTTTATGACTGAATATACTCAAGCATTAAACGAAGTAGCAAAATACCTGTCACCTCCTGTCGGATTCTCCGATCACGACTCCCCAAAGGAAGATTCCAAAGTAATAATAAGACAAAATAACACAATCATCCAACTACTAATTCAAGTATTAGATAAGCTAAAAAGTGTTCAAAGCAACAAAGAAATTGTGTTATCATCATCTGGAATAGTTGCCTCTACTAGAAATATTAATTCAGAAAAATGGACGTATCTAAAGGCTTCCTTAGAAGAGACAAAACCCTCCAATTAGTAAGGCAAGATTCAAGACCTCTGGCCATGAAGCATAGATTATCATGCAAAGCTGATGATATTGATAGCATTGAAGAAGTTATAGATATACAAAGAGATCTAGAAAGATATCAAAAAGATACCCTGAGAAAAATAAAGCCGCAGCAAGTATACCACATGGGTATGTTTGAAAGTAAAAGTGGTCTATATAGAATATCCAGAGAAGTAGAATTAAGTGTGTTAACACACCCAGTAGATTTAAGAATTGTAAGCAAAAATATTGAAAATGAACTAAAATATTGTGGTTATAAATATATTCATCAAGGTATGTATATCATAGGAGTCAAAGGTATGACAAGGAAGAAATTAGGTGCGAAGGTTTTGATAACTCTATTAGATAGAAGATGGGAATCAGTAGACAAAGCAGCATTAGGATTTTTGGAAGGAGACATGAATGAAAATAGATTAATAACCTATATAGCTCCAGACCTAATGATGCCTGTAANAAAAATTTATTTCCCTATATTGTTGGTATCAGGTCCAGCGTTTAATCATTGAAAGGTTAAAATATTTAAACTTAGAAGTTAGCGCAGGTAAAGTAATAAATACTAAGGAAAATCTAAATATAAGGTGTAGAGTAAATCCTTCTGAAGAGCATATCTGGCATTCATCTCATAGCCAGTTAAATACAGTCGTCGATTTGATATATAACTTTTACATATCTTGGGGAAAAAGACAAGATAACTTAGACCAAAAATTTGAAAGTTTATTCAAAGAATACCAAAAACTTGCGGATAAGTATTCAGGTTTGAATAATAAAATTGATCTAGCTTTACATAAGCTAGAGGAAGCAAAAGCAAGACAGAATACAGTTTGCAAGAATAACGATTATATTAAAGAGGAAGTGTTGTCAATAGGCCGTTACTTAAGTAAAGGCAAAGAGTCACTCCCACGCACTGATACAAGACAAGATATACTTGAAATTAGAAAGTTGGTGCAAGAGGTTAAAACTTTGATTATCTCATAATTTTATGACTGAATATACTCAAGCATTAAACGAAGTAGCTAAATATCTGTCACCTCCTGTCGGATTCTCCGATCACGACTCCCCAAAGGAAGATTCCAAAGTAATAATAAGACAAAATAACCCAATCATCCAACTACTAATTCAAGTATTAGATAAGCTAAAAAGTGTTCAAAGCAACAAAGAAATTGTGTTATCATCATCTGGAATAATTGCCTCTACTAGAAATATTAATTCGGAAAAATGGACGTATCTAAAGGCTTCCTTAGAAGAGACAAAACCCTCCAATTAGTAAGGCAAGATTCAAGACCTCTGGCCATGAAGCATAGATTATCATGCAAAGCTGATGATATTGATAGCATTGAAGAAGTTATAGATATACAAAGAGATCTAGAAAGATATCAAAAAGATACCCTGAGAAAAATAAAGCCGCAGCAAGTATACCACATGGGAATGTTTGAAAGTAAGAGTGGTCTATACAGAATATCTCGAGAAGTAGAATTAAGCGTGTTAACACACCCAGTAGATTTAAGAATTGTAAGCAAAAATATTGAAAATGAACTAAAATATTGTGGTTATAAATATATTCATCAAGGTATGTATATCATAGGAGTCAAAGGTATGACAAGAAAGAAATTAGGTGCAAAGGTTTTAATAACATTATTAGATAGAAGATGGGAATCAGTAGACAAAGCAGCATTAGGATTNAAAGATATCAAAAAGATACCCTGAGAAAAATAAAGCCGCAGCAAGTATACCACATGGGTATGTTTGAAAGTAAAAGTGGTCTATATAGAATATCCAGAGAAGTAGAATTAAGTGTGTTAACACACCCAGTAGATTTAAGAATTGTAAGCAAAAATATTGAAAATGAACTAAAATATTGTGGTTATAAATATATTCATCAAGGTATGTATATCATAGGAGTCAAAGGTATGACAAGAAAGAAATTAGGTGCAAAGGTTTTAATAACATTATTAGATAGAAGATGGGAATCAGTAGACAAAGCAGCATTAGGATTTTTGGAAGGAGACATGAATGAAAATAGATTAATAACCTATATAGCTCCAGACCTAATGATGCCCGTAAAAGAATTTATTGAAAAAATGAGTTTTGGTTTCCAAACTAAAGGATATGAAGATTTTAAAGGAACAAACTTGCTAGTAAGCATAGAATTTATAGGAAGGCTCACTAATAGAAGTAGCTCCAGATATAGAGTGAATGTGAATGACGTAATTGATAGCATGCAATCAAAAGGTATTAAATTTATGAATCCTCTTAAAATTGGCTCTGAAGAAAGAGCAGGAGAAGAATGGAAGATAGGAGATCTAATAGAGAAAAAGGAATTAAAGCAACCTAAAAATTACATAAGCTATCAAAATTGTGAAGGAAGTAGCAGTATTCGATTTATGAACTATAAAGCTGCTTCGATAGAAGACTCTGAATCATTTATGTCAGAATCAGAAATTAATGATGATAAGAATAAAGGTATATCTGAATGTATGGAAAAGGCTAATTTAGATGACGAAATAATTCATTGGGAAAAGAAGTTAAAGCATATTGAATGGGAATATAGTCATTCTATGACAAAGGATTGGCCAAAAATTAGAGAAAGAGAACTATTTATCATTAGAGAAATTGCAAGGTTAAAGAAACTAAAAAACCATAAAATGTCTGCCACTAGTAGTTCAAGCTTGGAAGATAAAATTATAGCATCCGCAGAAAGAAAAGCAAATGCTATTNTTCAAAGAAGTGTTAGGAATAAGGATCCCAGTTAAGATTGTTCTGAAGCCAAATATTTCATATAAAATACTGGCACTATTAGATACTGGTTGCACTAAGAATATCATCCATGATAAATATTTTATGAGATGTCCCGAAATAGTTGAAACTATAGATGATAATAAAGCTGAAGTATCTACCGATATGTCAGGAATAAAGAAGATCCATAATCAGCTAGCATATAATATTGAAGCTTACATAAATGGCACAAAATATATAATAGATGAAATTACAATAAGAGATTTGTCAGTAATAAATGATGACATGATAATAGGGTTAAGATTTTTACAACAATCTTTACAAACCACAATCATACATGAAGAGGGTGTAACATTTATCCCTTATCAAGATAATGTTCCATACATTTCTGAAGTACGAAAACAAAGAAAGTCCTTGCAAAATGTAGAAATATCTAATTTAGATGATGAATATAGCACAAGTCCAGATCCCCTTGAATTCTGTAAAGACGAAGAACTTAGTGAGACCATAGAAGAATATCATATAGAAAATACATGTACAGAATGCATTGGGTTGCAATCATTCTCTCCAAATTGGTATAGAGATATAAAATCTAAAAAGGATATAGATAAGATTGTGCAAAGACTAGAAAGCATACAAATTATTGGAGAAATACCAATGAAGCATTGGGATAAGAACTCTATAGTTTGCAAAATAAATATCATAAATCCAGATTATATAATTAAGTCAGGACCAATAGAAGCTACTCCTAAAGATATCGAAGAGTTCAAAATGCATATTGAAGAGTTATTAAAGTTAAAAGCTATAAGAGAAAGCAGAAGCCCTCATCGATCTGCTGCTTTTATAGTTAGAAATCATGCTGAAGAAGTTAGAGGTAAATCTAGAATGGTAATTAACTTTAAAAGGCTTAATGATAATACAGTTGACGATGCATACAATATACCCAATAAGCAGGAATGGATTAACAGAATACAAGGAAGTAAATATTTCTCCAAATTCGATTTAAAGGCAGGATTTTGGCAAGTAAAAATGGCTGAAGAATCTATTCCATGGACAGCATTCACTTGTCCACAAGGCCATTATGAATGGCTAGTAATGCCATTAGGCCTAAAGAATGCACCTGCACTATTTCAAAGAAAGATGTAAAATATATTTAATGAGAATCAAGCATTTATATTAGTATACGTAGATGATTTGTTAGTATTCTCAAAATCATACAAAGAGCATATAGCCCATCTTGAAGTGTTCTTTCGAAAGGTAGAACAAAATGGGCTCATACTATCTAAAAAGAAGATGGAAATTTGCAAAGAGAAAATAAATTTTCTNGAAAGAGAGAGACCTACCAGGACAGCTGGACAATGGCCTCCAGAAAAAGATGATTATCAGCCTACATATATCCCAGGACAATATAGATACATGGGTACTAAAAGAAGAGATTTTGAAAAACCAGTGCAATTCCAAAATTATAAAAATGATGGTGCTATATTAAACCTAGCAGCTCATGATCCAATAGATTGGCCGAATATAATTAGCATATGGAAAGGTTTAATAGTACAAAAATATATACAAAATCAGTATAGCATAGGCACTAAGGTAGAAGATATGTTAACATATCTTGAAACATTTTTAGGAGAATCTGTAAAAGTTCTTTGGGAACAATGGGTAGAATCATACCCTAGTCAATATGAAGAATTAAAAAGGGCAGGAAGTAACCCTAATAACTTTGCGAATGTTATCTCAAATATGATCATAGCAGAAGATCCAGAATTAGGTCATACCTCATTGCAAAATGAAAGGTTAAGAGAAATAGAAAAATTAACATTAACTAGCTGGAAAGGTATTAAAGAATTTTCCCAGCATTATTTGTATAATGCTACTACTGCTAAACAAGGTTTTAATGTAGGCGTAGTAGAAAGATATTTTAATAAGTTGCCTGACCCCCTAGGGTCAATAATATTTGAAGAATATAAAAAGGAAACGGCGGGAAACGTGGTAAATATATCTCAAGCTGTAACATTTGTTTTCAAACAATTAAGAAAGGTGTGTACTAGTATTCAAGCCCAAAGATCTATGAAGAAATCAGATTATAATTTTTGCAATAACATAGTCCAAATACCACTTACATATGGAGAAGAAAGGCATAGGAAAAACAAATATTATAAACCACAAAGGAGAGATAATAGAAATTTTAGAACAAAGGAAAGATATTTCTTAAGAAGGTCAGACAATAGAGCCCCATTCTTGCATAAAAGAAATGTAAGAAGATATAATCCCAAGAAAACCTATGATAAAACATGCAGGTGTTTCATATGTAACTCTCCTGATCATCTAAGTAGAACATGCNAATTTTAGAACAAAGGAAAGATATTTCTTAAGAAGGTCAGACAATAGAGCCCCATTCTTGCATAAAAGAAATGTAAGAAGATATAATCCCAAGAAAACCTATGATAAAACATGCAGGTGTTTCATATGTAACTCTCCTGATCATCTAAGTAGAACATGCCCTAATAAAGACCAGAAAAGATACTCTAGCAAATATGAAGAACAAGAGAGAGTGTTAATTATAGATAGCGTTAATGAAAATATATTAGTATGTGATGATGAAATAAAAGACGATGAGTCAATATATTCAATTATAGAAACATATGAAGTAGAAAATGAGGCTCCAGAATATGAATCAAGTGAAGATAAAATAGACCTAATAGATGATTTAGCCGGTTTAAAAATTGAAATGATGAACCAAGTAGATTGTGAACATGATTGGATTAGAGGAAAAGGTGACTATAACATAAAATGTGCTTTCTGTATATATTACCCAAGCCAAGATAATAGGTTCACTTGTATCTTGTGTTTAAAACAAGCATGTGCCTCATGTCTAAAAGCCAATAATCAAAAATGGAGACAAGAGATAGAATTGGAACCCGAAGATCGAATATTATCCAGTAGGGTTAGAAATTTAGAAAATAGAATAAATAAGCTAGAAGCAGAGCTAGAAAAACTTAAAGATGAGTTAGAAAATAGTAAAGAGGAAAATGATAATGTTCCAAAAAACACAGAAATGAAAGAGCAAATGATAACAGTAAGGGATAAAAAAGGAGACAAATTAATACAATTGAAAGATGCAATTACTAGTTTTGGAAACAAATATATTGTTCGATTACCATTCAAAGAAGTGTTAGGAATAAGGATCCCAGTTAAGATTGTTCTGAAGCCAAATATTTCATATAAAATACTGGCACTATTAGATACTGGTTGCACTAAGAATATCATCCATGATAAATATTTTATGAGATGTCCCGAAATAGTTGAAACTATAGATGATAATAAAGCTGAAGTATCTACCGATATGTCAGGAATAAAGAAGATCCATAATCAGCTAGCATATAATATTGAAGCTTACATAAATGGCACAAAATATATAATAGATGAAATTACAATAAGAGATTTGTCAGTAATAAATGATGACATGATAATAGGGTTAAGATTTTTACAACAATCTTTACAGACCACAATCATACATGAAGAGGGTGTAACATTTATCCCTTATCAAGATAATGTTCCATACATATCTGAAGTACGAAAACAAAGAAAGTCCTTGCAAAATGTAGAAATTTCTAATTTAGATGATGAATATAGCACAAGTCCAGATCCCCTTGAATTCTGTAAAGACGAAGAACTTAGTGAGACCATAGAAGAATATCATATAGAAAATACATGTACAGAATGCATTGGGTTGCAATCATTCTCTCCAAATTGGTATAGAGATATAAAATCTAAAAAGGATATAGATAAGATTGTGCAAAGACTAGAAAGCATACAAATTATTGGAGAAATACCAATGAAGCATTGGGATAAGAACTCTATAGTTTGCAAAATAAATATCATAAATCCAGATTATATAATTAAGTCAGGACCAATAGAAGCTACTCCTAAAGATATCGAAGAGTTCAAAATGCATATTGAAGAGTTATTAAAGTTAAAAGCTATAAGAGAAAGCAGAAGCCCTCATCGATCTGCTGCTTTTATAGTTAGAAATCATGCTGAAGAAGTTAGAGGTAAATCTAGAATGGTAATTAACTTTAAAAGGCTTAATGATAATACAGTTGACGATGCATACAACATACCCAATAAGCAGGAATGGATTAACAGAATACAAGGAAGTAAATATTTCTCCAAATTCGATTTAAAGGCAGGATTTTGGCAAGTAAAAATGGCTGAAGAATCTATTCCCTGGACAGCATTTACTTGTCCACAAGGCCATTATGAATGGCTAGTAATGCCATTAGGCCTAAAGAATGCACCTGCACTATTTCAAAGAAAGATGCAAAATATATTTAATGAGAATCAAGCATTTATATTAGTATACGTAGATGATTTGTTAGTATTCTCAAAATCATACAAAGAGCATATAGCCCATCTTGAAGTGTTCTTTCGAAAGGTAGAACAAAATGGGCTCATACTATCTAAAAAGAAGATGGAAATTTGCAAAGAGAAAATAAATTTTCTTGGTCATGAAATAGGAGAAGGAAAGATATATCTACAAGAACATATTGCAAAGAAAATACTAGAGTTTCCTGATAATATGAGTGATAAAAAGGTTTTACAACAGTTCTTAGGAATTGTAAACTATGCGCGAAACTATATAGATAACTTAGCAAAGCTAGCAGGACCTTTATATGCTAAATTAAGAAAAAATGGTCAAAGATACTTCAATTCTGAAGATATAAAATTAGTAAAGGCCATCAAGGAAAAGGTCAAGAATTTAAAACCCCTAGAATTGCCTCTAGAAGACAATTATTTTATAATTGAGACAGATGCATCTAAGGTAGGATGGGGTGCGATACTAAAACAAAAGCCCAATAAATACTCTCCAAAGGCAGACGAAAAAATATGCAGATATGCTTCAGGAAGTTACAAATTAAAGACGGTAAATAATATTGATAGAGAAATACTTGCAGTGGTAAATGCAATAAATGCATTTAGGTTATATCTAGGATTTAAAGAATTTACAGTACGAACAGACTGCGAAGCCATATGCCGATACTACAATAAAATTAATAGTAAGAAAAGCTCAACCAGAAGATGGGTCCTATTTGAAGACACCATAGCTGGGAATGGTTATAAAGTTATTTTTGAGCATATTAAAGGGAAGGATAATACCTTACCTGACATATTTTCTCGTGCATCAAATTTGCAGGAATGAAGAGAGGATTATTCGCCAATAAGGATGAATATCTCTTCTTTGGAGAAGAAAATAGGCTGAAAATGTTTCAGCCAAATACATTCAATTTTAAGCCAAAATCCCATATTAAGCTCGATGAAGCCCAAAGATGCATATTGGATAACTTTTGGTACCAATATGCTCGTAAAAGAGAGGAACAAGGATATTTTTTATCAATTCTCAACAGTTTGGCTGAATATTTCAATGAATTAAACAAAAATGTGCCAAAGCCAGCAAAGGTTGAAATACCAAAAGGAGAAACTCTATATCTCATATTCGATGGAAATAAACCTGGCATATATTTGGAATGGGAAAATATTATAATTGAAAAACTAGATGCAAAAAGAAATGGAGGAGATTTAACATTCAAAAGATATTACAGTATAGATGAGGCCTTACTTTGGGCAAGAAAGGTATTAGGACCAGATTATTATATTGACCCAAAGGCTAAAGACTATATCCAAATGAAAAGAGGCATACCTGCTTCACCAACTCCCACAAAGGGGGAGGCATCAAGCTCAAAAAATATAAAGAAGGAAGAATCCCCAAAATATAAGACATACCAAGAATGCCTTCTAAAGGGGCTTGACCCTTTAGACAGTGAATACATGGATCAAGAAATGGATAAAAGGTTTGAAGAATTTTCAAAGATAATAAAGAAAGAATTAAAGGAGGAAATATTAAAAGAATTAAGGCAAGAAATGGATGAAAAATTTGAAGAAATAAAGAAAGAATGTGATGAAAAATTTGATTTCAATCTGTTAAATGATGAGGATCATATGGACATAGCAGGGCATGGGCAGCGGCCTGAATAAAGCCCAAATTGCATATATTGATATTGCTATCAATTATTCGGGCGCGGAGGACCTATACCCGACCCGAATATTGATAGAAATTCCCATAATAGATCCTTTAAATATTGATAAGGTATTATCAATTATATGGGCAGGGAGGACCCCCCCTGTAAAAATAATAAAAAAAACAAAAAAAAGCAATGTCTAATATTTAAACAAGTTAAATTAAATTTAAATTAAATGAATAAGCAGTGTTGAATATTTAAGCAGCCTTGGCATGTATGTACGCATACACTGACACAAGGATTCCTAAGGAAGAGCTACCTATCTGAAGGCATGAAGAAGTGCATCGCTGGCAAGCGAAGAAGAAAAGAAGAGCC
>LR880972.1:45980373-45991783 GCA_904067115.1 Aegilops sharonensis | reverse complement strand
AATGTTTGATGATATTGTGGTCTCACAGAGGCTGCTCAACAAATTTTGGATGCATACTTCTTGGCCATACAATTTTTTTTCTTCTTATATGTCTTTTCACAACTTTGTCTACGATGGTGATCTTCCTGATCCAGGTGTGGTGGCAGTTTCCATCTCTCCAGAAAAGCCACGGTGGCGACGGAGTCCGTTTGGAGATGACCGTTAGGCAAGGCGTGTGGATCTCCATTGATTGTTCTGTAACATTTCATGATTTGGGATCCTTTGTGCAGATCTTCATGTCTTATTTCTCAGTTTTTTCTGTAAGGGTGTCTATGTACTTACTCTGTGTACCAAATTTGTTTAATGAATTCGTAGCTATTCCCAAAAAACTTTGGGCAGCAATACCTCGCGCATATATATACATATTAGAATTAATGAAAAGCTTTGTTATCTTGGCCGGTGCTCTGCCTTGCTATATATCTTATCCGCCATTTCCTAATTATGTGTATGCATTTGTTTTGTTGGTTTTAGCTTCTTCATGCGCTATATATAGCAGCGCTAGCTATGAGATGGTGGGTTCTCAAAGATTCCGTATCAGCAAGTATCACAATATAAATGAAGGTCTTCATTTCTTTCTTCAATTGCAAACTTCAAGGTAGCCAGTGATCGGACGCACAATTTGCAGAAATCCATTATAGTTTTCACCGTCACTGGACCAACCAACTTAAAGAATAACATCAGCCAATGGATGATTGTAGAAAAATTAACCATGCAATTCATGGTTATAAAATAATAATATAGAACAGAAGAACCGAGACAAAAAAGGTGTACGTTATCTGTGTCCGTGGGTATTTTCATCTTCCAATAATAATACACAAATAGAAAGTTCCAATTGTTCCTGAAAGCAGTTTGCAAGATTATATACATCGTTGACCAAACACATCATTCAGCCCCATCACAGTTAGCATGCTGCTAATGTAATCGGTGTTCTGAACGTTGCCAACTCTGTCTCTTTATATATCTCTAAACCATAGGCATCTCTTCTCCTGGGGTTCCTTCAGTTTTTTTTCAACAAAGGGTGGATTTTATTAGCTCAGAATGGAGCATCTTTTCTCCTAGGGTTCCTTCAGTTGGTGATCAGGTTATGCGTGTACACTCCTTGCCAAACATTTGATGTGTTTTCTTGGTATTGAGTTGAGATTTTAGAAGAAACTGAAAGAGAATGTGAACAAGAGACGTTGCCGTCTATCGGTCATGGACAAGAGCGGTTGGTCCTGTGTGCGTGCTCACTGAGAAAGCAGAAAGGTTTGATGCCGCAAATCGATCATCCATAGACATGATTCTGTCCAACTGAGAAATGCTCAGTTTATTCGATTTGAAGTGCAGTGACCATGTCCCCTTAAGAAGAGCTCAGTGCATCCGTTAGAGGCAACATAAATCGAAGTGGGTAGAGCAGCCGAATATAGAGCCAACTACCTGCTTCTTCTTCTGTTGTACTAACGACTAATTTATTAGCCGTATAATACTTCTTCCGTTCCCGAGATTGGATCCAGCATTTATTGTCAATGTTGTTATGATCCAAGAAATTAATTTACCCGGTACATATAAATTATATAGTTTCTTATTTACTTTTCCATCAGTGAATTGAGGCCCAGAGGAGAGCAAGGATCCACTAACAGGACGACAACAATATTACTGTACAATTCCTGATCCAGTTCCCTTTTTTGGCTTTCTTACCAGAGAGTTCCGCTTTTTATTCTTTCCTCCAGGATTTATGTTGCCGTATCACCATGGCAATTGTCCCTTGTCAGGTACGCATGTACCTAGTGGTATATCTCAAGTTACAAATGACATAAATGAAGATTCTGCTAAACGTCGAAACGAGGAGTTCATCCAGGAGTAATGGACATATGGAGTGCAAAATCTCGGGGAACAAGAGCCAAAATCCAAAATAGCAAGCTCGACAAGAATTGTATCTCGGTGAAACTGAGACAAGAATTTCGAGCAAACTTAAAATGACTCTATAACCCCAACCTATACGTGTGACGGGCATGCGACAGCTGAAAAGTATGTGCATCTGGCAAGGTGTGAGAAACACTAATTGATACTCCTCATGATCTAACACACCATTCAGCCCCATCACACTTATTGCACTGCTAAATTAGCAGATGTTTTGAACATTGTCCCCTCTGTCTCTTTATATATCTCTAGACTATACACAACTTTTCTGCTGGTATTACGAGTGTACACTCACTACTCAACTTAAGATTCGTTTTCTTGCTAATGAGCTGAGATCTTAGGAGAAACTAAAATAGATTGTGGACAATCCGCGTGCGCGTCTAGGTTCTATGTGTGTGCCCACTGAGAAACCATGAAAATTCAATAGGAAAATGCTTTGATGCAATACCAGCATGTATAGAACTGATTATGTCTCACTGAGAAGCATACTAGCCCAGCAAATATCCTATGGATACTGCAGATTCAGCACCATAGACCTGATTTGTCCCGTTGATCCTAAAGCCTTACAAAGTGGAGTTGATTTTATCCCATATAGAAGAGCTCAGTTTGTTCGACTTCAAGTGTGTGGAGTGTGTCCCATTGAAAAGCCCTTGGTGTGACCATAGTGACAAAATGATTCAAAGTGTCCAGGGTAAGCAAAGTGGGTGATACGTTTTTCGCTTGTTCCGGATGATTGAAGAGCGTGACAATACAGTAAGAGGAAATGGAGTTACCCATCTCCACAGTGTTTATACTATCAATTTGTCACTGTGCATGAAAGCAATCATCCGGTGTTACTAAATTGTTTTTTCCCTCATGTTTCTTTCCATCCGTGAACTGGGGTTCTGAAGGAAGGCGATGTGCTCTGGTTCCCCGCCTCTGACGACCTGTCAGGGTCACTGATAAACCTTTTAGGGGTTGGATGAGGAGGTTGCCGGGGGGTCTGACTTTCAATCTGGCAGATGCTGTTGCCCGAGAGCCTGCCCTTGGCCAAGGTGCAACCACACTGCGGTCTGGCAGAGTTTTGGTCCTGCAATGTCCGTCTGGAAAGAAACATCTTTTTACACGAAGTGCACAATTATTTTCCCCGCAAAAAAAAAAAAGAAGTGCACAATTATTTCCACGAAGTGCCAATTATGCTTTGAAAAAATGTGATGATCTGTCCGGATCGCTTACAAACTGGGAGAGATATTTTAGAGGCTGGATTGTTGTCAGAAGACCTGAGCACCGAGTTGACTGCCATTGATGCCGTTGCCGAGGTGCACCGAGTTGACGGTCTATCATACTCAAACGCGGATGAACCATGTCGCCCAGTTGTGGAGGAGAATGGCCAAACTGATAGGTCGACAAACATATAGTCGACCTGCAGGTAGATGATGCATGCTGTGATATGCTGACGTAGCCTTTACACGCTTTAACTTACTGAACCAACTTCTCTCTATACCTTCACCCCATTCATATCTTTGCTTCGTCCACCCTGCTAAGAATTGGAAGTTGAAAAAGAAAACGATTCTTTACCTCCAAAGCGTACATGTGATCGGCATGTGAAACAACCAAAAAGTACACACACAGCTGGCCCGTGTGAGAAACACTAATTGCTACACCTCACGAGTTTCAGTCACATCACACTTATTGCGCTGCTAATTTAACAGACGTTTTGAACATTGCCCACATTGTGTCTTTATATACCTCTAAGCCATATGCATCTTTTTTGCAGCCTGCAACTGTCATGGGTGTAGACTCACTACTGAAATTTTTATCTTGTTTACTGGCTAATGAGCTGAGATATTAGAAGAAACTGAAATCAAATGTGGACAATTCGTGTCTAGGATGGGAGTGCTTGTGGGAATTCACAAAAATTAAGCAGGAAATCCTATCTTCCAAATCCAGCATGTATAGACCTGATTCTGTCCCATTGAGAAGCATGCGAGCCAAGCTAAAATCTATTTCAGTATATGTGTGTACAGTTTGTTTAGTTGAGAAGCGAGAGACCACATGGATCAAAGCGCATAGAGTGGAGCTAAGTATGTTATTCATTTTTTTCTTGTACCAAGTTCCTCAAATATGCTGACAAAGAAAAACTACAAGAGACTGGTTTTTCAACTGCCGGGTGTCCGTACTCTCTACACCCTCTATGAACAGTAAATTCAAACTACAGTTCAATCTAACTCACCCCTGTGCATCTTTCGAGTACCCATCGCATATCCATCAGTGTTTTAAATAGCGGGCTATGCCAAATAGCAGCAGCCCTCTAAATCAGCTTAGCGAGGCTATAGCCGGCTATTTTAAGTTTAGCGTGCTATACGACATAGCGGCACCTGCTCAAGCAGCTATAGCGGGGCTATAGCCGGCTATTTAAAACTACAATATATAATTCAGAGCAGCAACAGAAGTCTGTGCGGGCTGTGGGCCAAGCGGCAAAACTATGTCAGCAGCAATCTACCATAGGGAGGCCGGTACGGGAGCCTGTCCGGTGCTAACATCGGCCTCACTGGGTTCACAGCGACGCTCATCAACTACCCTGCCTGTCTTGGTGACGAAAGTCATGCTGGCAGGATCGTGAACATCCATGTGCCCGTCAGCTGGATAGCAGACGACTCCTGTTGAATCCTACTGTGCTCTATATGGATGACTTGATTTCAGTTTTCTTCTTTCACTTGCTTGCTAATTGCCATATGGTGTTTTCCCTTTTTTTAATCTGTTTTCTTTCACAAGTAATTTGTTGCCTTATCATCATTTTTCATGGCATAAACTAAGTTTCTTGATTTGTAAACTTCAAGATAGTGAGTGATCACAATCATCAGCGAAGTGTAGTTTTCAGTGAAAAGCACAAGGTGTCCTTGATATAATCTACTCCCTCCGTCCACGGCCGGAGCCAGCTCATTAGCACGTACTGGGTTCAAGTGAACCCAATTAAATTTGACATGCATGTCCTTATAGATTTACACTAGCTTAAGACTAAGCAAAGAACTGAACCCACTCTTTAGTAGAGCTGAACCCAATGGTTGATAATCCTAGCTACGCCCCTGCCTCCATCCCATAATGTAAGACATTTTTGGACACTATTGTAATGTCAAAACACGTCTTACATCATGGGAAGGAGGGAGTACAAGTTTGTGTGGTAATCATAGTACGTAATGGTACATCTGAAATAAATGAACTAAATTAACTTAACACACGGAGCAAAGGAATAACACAGGGGCATACAATGTATCTCCCACAGTACCAGGACCCACCAACTGCAAGAATAACATCGGCTAAGCTAATTGATGATTATAAATTAATAATACCAAAAGGAAGAACCGAGGCAAGGGTTGTGGGCATTTTTATCTTCTATGATTTTTCATGGCTGCTAATTTACACTGATGGAAGCTCCCCTGCTCTTCTGGAAAGCGGTTTCCAAGATTATATACATCGCAAACCAAACTGTCGCTCTGAATTTGTCAGGCTTCACTTACAGAGCAAACCACAATTAATGTGAGAGTTGGAACCTCCCAGATGGTTTCCTCGTAAGTCTTCCCTGGACAAATATTAATGACTAAAATAAGCAAACTCAACTTCTACATAATTGTTGAGAATGAGCTGAGTACTTCCAAAGGTAGGGCTTACAAAATTTGCATAGTAAAACAGTGTGAGAACAGCAAGATCAACAAGTCCATGTCTAGTTTCATCCAATTAATCTATTGGTAGTTCGTGGTAGTTCGTAAGACGGAAAAAAGGGGTGGAACTTTACGTCCAAGAAAACATGAGCTGAGGTTTTAGTTCGAAATGAAATGACTATTTATCCCAACATGTACATTTGTGAACAGCGGAATTTTAGGTGCAGCTGGCCAACAAGAGAAACACTGTTACTCTTCATGAGCAACACACCATTCAGCAGCTGAGCAGTATCATGCTTATTGCGCTGCTAATGTAACGGGCCTTTAAATATTGCCCACTCGTCTCTTTATATATCGATAAGCCATTTCCACCTTTTCTGTTGGGTTCCTTCCATTGGTCATCAGGTTATGAGATTTACATGCATGTAAAAAGAAGGTTATGAAATGTACAATGTTACTGTAGTGCTGATTTTCTCTCTAATGATTGAGATTTTAGAAGAAACTGAAAGGGAATATGAACAGTCCAAAGCAGCTATGTGGGCTCCCACTGAGAATCTAGGAAACTTCGGCCTGCATAAAGCACGTTCTGTCCAAAGCAGAACTGTACAAACCCCTCAATATTCACCAGATTTGTTTTGATGGAGAAGTACCTTCAATTTAAAGTGTGCTTAAATGGACACATACTTTTTTCTCTAGCTATTCTACTCAATGAGAGAAATTATTACGTTCGTTTAATTTATTCATTTTTCTTTACATTCGTCCACTTGTAATCTGCATGGGTCTGTGTATGGGGCGCAATACGGGATCCAGACACGCAGGATGGGATTTCATAGGCGCGGCTCTGCCCCACCCCGTGAGCATCTCGGTGAAATTTGACCTGGCCTTTGTAAGATTGGAAGCGTTCCTACTCCTCGATGAGGAGCCGCGTTGGTTTATATTGAACGAGGCAGAACAGCCCTGCCGTGGCTTACAAGAAGAGGAAACCGATCGCAAGGATTTGGTTGTAATGAGGACTCCTAAGCAGCTACGAGAGGGAGAGAGATAGAATAGAGTTGGGATTACATTGTGGAGATAAACATGAATTCTAACGCCCTCCCTTAATCTTAACTATTCTATGTTTAGATTCCTCTTGAACTCTTCAAATGGTTTTGCCGGCAGTGCCTTGGTGAACCCATCAGCCACTTGATCTTTGGAAGGGATGAACCGTATCTCAAGTTTCTTTGCTGCAACCCTTTCACGCACAAAGTGAAAATCAATATCTATATGCTTGGTTCTTGCATGAAACACTGGGTTTGCAGACAAGTATGTTGCTCCCAAATTATCACAACATAAGCATGAGATGCGATTCTGCTTGACCTCCATTTCAGCCAGTAGTGACTCAATCCAAATGATTTCTGCAGTGGCATTAGCTAAGGATTTATACTCAGCCTCTGTACTTGACCTTGATACAGTGGCTTGTTTCCTAGCACTCCAAGAAACAAGATTAGGACCAAAAAACACGGCAAAGCCTCTAGTTGATTTTCTATCATCACTGCAACCTGCCCAATCAGCATCGGAGAATGCACTCACAAGAGTAGAATTAGAGCATCTGAAATGCAGTCCTACTTCCATAGTATGTTTGGCATATCTTACAATTCTCTTAACAGCTGTCCAATGTGCAGTAGTGGGTGCATGCAGATATTGACAAACTTTGTTAACAGCAAATGAGATATCTGGGCGAGTAAGAGTCAAGTACTGTAATGCTCCAACAGTACTTCTATACTTTGTGCTATCTTCCTCATGAAGTGGCTCACCTTCATATGCTGAAAGTTTCTCTGAGGAGGACAATGGTGTAGGTACAGGCTTGCAGTTTTTCATCCCCATACGAGATAGAAGCTCAGTAACATATTTCTCTTGTTTTAGTACTATGCCATCTTGAGTCTTCTTAACTTCAATGCCTAGAAAGAAGTGCAAATCACCTAGGTCTTTCAAGGCAAACTCTGAGCTCAAATCATGCAGAAGAGCATTAGTAGCACTTTGTGATGAACTTGCAACTATGATATCATCCACATATATGAGAACAAAGATAACTACTTTTCCCTTGTTATAAATGAACAAAGATGTATCAGCTTTGGAAGCAATAAAACCAAGACATTTCAATTGTGAGCTCAACCTGGAGTACCATGCTCTAGGTGCTTGTTTCAAGCCATAGAGTGCTTTGTCAAGCTTGCACACATAATATGGTGTTTTCTTACTCTCATATCCTGGTGGTTGTCTCATGAACACCTCCTCTTCTAGAACACCATGTAAAAACGCGTTCTGTACATCTAGCTGTCTCAAGCTCCATCCCCTGGACACAGCAATAGCTAACACAAGTCTTATAGTTGCAGCTTTTACAACCGGACTAAAAGTATCCTCATAGTCTATGTCATAGCGTTGTTTAAAGCCCTTTGCAACTAGACGTGCCTTATATCTGTCAATGGAGCCATCTGCTTTCTTTTTAATTCTATACACCCACTTGCAATCAATAATATTTTTACCTCTCTGATCAGGCACAAGATGCCAAGTTTAGTTCCTCATAAGGGCAGAATATTCCTCATCCATTGATTTCTTCCATTTAGGGTCCCCAAGTGCATCATTCAGTGTCGTTGGTTCCCCTGAAATACATAGCATGCCATACCGTATAGTACCATCAGTTCGTATTTTGGGATTACGTATACCTTTTTGTAACCTGGTCATAACTCGCAAAGGAGCTTCTTGTTGCAAGTGTACAGGAACAGGATCCATTGGCACAAAAGATCTGCCTCTTGCTACTGAATCTGCTGGTCCCGCAGAAGATCCACCGGACAGACCCGTAGAAGATCCAGTGGACCTTGGTGTGGCCCCCTTTCCACTGGACGCCCGGGAAACCACAGGGCTTGCGGGCACAGAAGATCCGCTGCTAGGCTGCATGTGCGCGGGACGCGAGGAGGAGCCGACCGCGCGGCTGGTCCCGCTGGGCCCGCTGTCGGATGACGCGTCCGCGTGGGAGTGGCCCTCCCAGGAATCTGGGCCGCTGCCGCCTTGGACGCGATCCAAGAAGGATCTGTGCGCCCGATCCGAGGCCTGCAACCGCGCAGGAGTGCCAGGCGCCGCCATATCATCATCGGGATCAGCGGGAGGCTCGTCTTCTTCTGGAGCATGAAATAACACAGCATCTTGAGCTATATTTTCATGATTTTGACCATTTTGAATGCCGTTTTCTTCAGGAACCTGCACGGGCATAAGAGTAGAGCTAGGACTAGCAGGATTATCATCATATTGGTCAGTACAATTGTCTCCCCCGTGATCAAAGTTTCGAAGATGTGATGGAAGAAGGAGAATTTCCTTTCGAAGAAGAGCACCGGCATTGGGATGAAGAGATGCAAAAGGAAACACAGATTCATCGAAGACAACATCTCTGGATATGTAAACCCTACCAGTGGGAACATCTAGACATTTAACCCCCTTGTGCATAGGGCTATAGCCTAAGAAAACACATTTTTTTGAACGGAATGCGAGTTTGCGTGTGTTGTAGGGTCTAAGATTTGGCCAACATGGGCACCCAAAAATACGGAGAGATGTGTAATCGGGTGTGACACCAAGAAGCCGTGTGATGGGTGTTTCTAGTTTGATAACTTTGCTTGGGAGCAAGTTGATAAGATATGTAGCAGTTAGAAAAGCTTCATCCCAGAACTTGAGTGGCATGGATGCATTTGCTAGTAATGTGAGTCCTACATGAACAATATGACGGTGCTTTCTTTTAGTTGATCCGTTTTGTTGGTGAGCATGAGGGCAAGAGACATGATGCGAAATACCAAGTTTTTGAAAAAAGGAATTTAGCTTCTCATACTCACCACCCCAGCCAGTCTGCATAGCAATGATCTTAGAGTTCATTTGCGTTCAACAAGATTTTGAAAGTTGATGAAAACTTGAAAGACATCAGATCGCTTCTTCAATAATTAAATCCAAGTAAATTTACTATAATCATCAATGAAGCTTACATAATAGGAAAATCTACCAACTGAAGTTGGGGCTGGCCCCCATACATCTGAAAAAATAAGTTGCAATGGAGCGGTAGATACACTAGTAGAAATAGGATAAGGTAACTGATGACTTTTGGCCTGTTGGCACGGATCACAAACTGACTCAACACTATACTCATATGAGAGTTTATTTTTGCTAAGAACATATCTAACAATAACTGAAGATGGATGACCTAAGCGACTATGCCACTTTGCTGAAGATGGCTTAGTGACGACATATGCTTGTTTATTGGACCATGATGATGATGATTATGATGATGATATGAGTGGATAGAGACCTCCCACGCACCGTCCTCTAAGAATGATTATCCTCGTGGCTAGGTCCTTTACCAAGAAAAAGAAAGGATAAAACTCTATAAGAACATTGTTATCAAGAGTGAATCGATGAACAGAAACAAGGTTTTTAAATGTTTCAGGAACATGTAAGATATTTTTCAAGTGTAAATTTTTTACGGGGTTTTTAACAATTGAACTACCAATATGTAAGATTTCCATACCAGAACCACTCGCCGTGTGGATTTGGTCGCCTCCATTGTATCTCTCCCGCATGGTCAGCTTGTCAAGCTCTCCGGTAATGTGGTTTGTAGCTCCGGTGTCAGCATACCAATTGGTAGCCACACCGTAGGAGACAGCATGTGCCCCCTTCTCCTCTTGATCGTTATCCTCATAGCGCCACCAGCATGTGCGTGCATCCCCTGGATGATGTTTGAGACAAATCTGGCATTCGGGATAGTCACGCTGTTGCTGTTGTTCACGCCCTTGTTGTTGGTGTTGTCGATGGCGCCCTCTGTTTCCGTCGCCGCTACCTGCAGGAGAGGGCTGATGATCACCACGGCCGCGCCCCCTTCCTCCTCGCCTGCGATAGGATCTCCCGCGGGTCTGTGCACGGCCTCTGTACGCCGCGTTTGCAGATGTGTGGAAACTCCCTGATTATGAGTCACCTAACATCTCCATCCTTTGATAAAAAGCGGAGATTTGAGCGAAGAGGTCATCTGGCGTGATCTGGTTCTTGACAGCTCCTATTGCCGCAACTACTGGATCATAATCGCGATCAAGGCCTGCAAGAATATAGTCAACCATCTCTGGATCTGACACCGGGCCGCCAGCAGCGGCCAACTCATCTGCGAGGTTCTTCATCTTCGCCATGAAGACAGAGCTTGACATGGAGCCCTTCTTGGTTGTGGTGATTGCAATTCTTAGGTTTGTGATCCTGGATTTGGACTGAGAGGCGAAGAGAGTTGTTACCGTCGTCCATAGCTCGAAGGTTGATTCCTTCCCGACAACCTGTCCAAGGATTTCTGGTGTCATAGAGTTGAGTAAGTATGAGAGGACCTGTTGATCTTTGGCGATCCATGGCCCATACAGCGGGTTCGGCTCCATGGCCGAAGTTTTGTCCGCCTTGGTGATCTCCACCATCTTGGGTGGGGCAGCGTCGGAGTTGTCCAATAGCCCAGTCACCTGCGCACCTCGCAGGGCTGGGAGTACTTGCGCTCTTCAGGGGATGAACACTACTGGAATCGCACCCTATGCCGACGGCCCGGGCCGTCGGCATAGCCCTGACTAGCCGTCGGGACAGGCCTATGCCGACGGCCCCCGTCGGCATAGGGCCGTCGGCAACATATCCGTCGGCGTAGCCCGTATGACCGTCGGCATAGAATGGCCGTCGGCATAGACCCTATCCCGACGGTGGCCGTACATCTATGCCGACGGCACTGGCCGTCGGCAACGCCATCCCCTAACGGCGGTTGCCGTCAACTGCTGAGCAACGGCGGCTCGCCACGTGGCGTGTCT
>LR880972.1:45917256-45953093 GCA_904067115.1 Aegilops sharonensis | reverse complement strand
AAAAAACGATTTCACTCAGTTTAAAAACATATTTCTCTCATTTCAAACAAACAATTTCACTAATGTCAAAAAAGAGATTCTACTCAATCCTAAAAAAGATTTCACTCAATTCAAAAAATTGACTTTACACCTTTCCAAAAATATATTCACTTATTTCAAACCACTGATTTATCTTAGTTCAAGAATTAATTTAAATCATTTTTAAAACTAGTTTCTATAATTAAAAAAATGTTTCAGGCATTTCAACTAGTTTCACATATTTGGAAACAAGAACTGAAAACTATTTTTCGAAGAAGCTCAGTAATAAGTTTCACAGACTAACACAATCATTTTGAGAAAACTCAACAATTTTGAGAAAACTGATTTCAATTATTTCAAACAATATATTTTGACCATTTTGATAAAAAAATTTCACTCATTTCAAAAAGTGGATTTCACTCAATTCAATTAACCGAGGTTACTTATTTTAGCAAACTAATTCAACTCATCTTCAGAAATAGCATATTTTAGTTCCTATTATATTTCATAACTATCTTTTTCACGCACTGAAATAAGCAGCTTTGCAAATTGAAAACCAGGTTCAGATATATGAAGAAAATTTATTGATATATTATATGTTTTATTCCGACATCGTATGCAAAAGTTATAGCCGTTTTACATTTTCCCTACACTTTTTGCAAAACATGTCCAAATTTAAGTTTTCAAATTTTCCTAACTAGTAGATATAGTAATATAACTACCTCTCGAAGGATTTTATTTTTTGAAGTTTTTATCATTTTCTTTTGATTTTTTCAAAACTGATATGGCGATACACGAGGGGGGGGGGGGGTAGAGGTTGAAAATTGGCCCCTTTAGTAACGGTTTGTGGCAGGAACCGGTACTAAAGGCTTGTCCCCTTTAGTACCGGTTCGTGGCACGAACCGGTACTATAGGTTAGACCTTTAGTAGCGGTTGGTAACACAAACCGGTACTAAAGGGGATCGTGGGGACCCGGCCTGACGCCAGCCTGCCACTACCCCTTTAGTACCGGTTCGTGGCACGAACCGGTACTATAGGTTAGACCTTTAGTAGCGGTTGGTAACACAAACCGGTACTAAAGGGGATCGTGGGGACCCGGCCTGACGCCAGCCTGCCACTACCCCTTTAGTACCGGTTCGTGGCACGAACCGGTACTATAGGTTAGACCTTTAGTAGCGGTTGGTAACACAAACCGGTACTAAAGGGGATCGTGGGGACCCGGCCTGACGCCAGCCTGCCACTACCCCTTTAGTACCGGTTCGTGGCACGAACCGGTACTATAGGTTAGACCTTTAGTAGCGGTTGGTAACACAAACCGGTACTAAAGGGGATCGTGGGGACCCGGCCTGACGCCAGCCTGCCACTACCCCTTTAGTACCGGTTCGTGGCACGAACCGGTACTATAGGTTAGACCTTTAGTAGCGGTTGGTAACACAAACCGGTACTAAAGGGGATCGTGGGGACCCGGCCTGACGCCAGCCTGCCACTACCCCTTTAGTACCGGTTCGTGGCACGAACCGGTACTATAGGTTAGACCTTTAGTAGCGGTTGGTAACACAAACCGGTACTAAAGGGGATCGTGGGGACCCGGCCTGACGCCAGCCTGCCACTACCCCTTTAGTACCGGTTCGTGGCACGAACCGGTACTATAGGTTAGACCTTTAGTAGCGGTTGGTAACACAAACCGGTACTAAAGGGGATCGTGGGGACCCGGCCTGACGCCAGCCTGCCACTACCCCTTTAGTACCGGTTCGTGGCACGAACCGGTACTATAGGTTAGACCTTTAGTAGCGGTTGGTAACACAAACCGGTACTAAAGGGGATCGTGGGGACCCGGCCTGACGCCAGCCTGCCACTACCCCTTTAGTACCGGTTCGTGGCACTAACCGTTACTAACGGCTCAACACTAACCCGTACTAGTGATCGCAGACACGAACCGGCACTATTGATCACATGAGTGCCGGTTTTTTTACAAACCGGCACTAATGTGCTTCACATTTGACCCTTTTTCTACTAGTGATGGTACCTACTATCTGTACTGTTGGTTTGCTTTGAGATTTGTGCGGTGAAGACGCTTCACAAGCCCTGCAGCTTTTGGCATCAGTGTCATTAGCATGTTTTGTCCTGTCAAGCTAAACAGTAATCTAAAGTAGACATAGGCCTGCAAGCTAGTCCATGTGGGTCCTCCCGTTTCTGGAGTACTCGGTCGCCCCTCACATTTACTTATGTACTGTCTTTTCAGCCTGTGCCGTGGCTTGCAGGCATGTACAGTGGTTTTGTTTATTTTCGTTGTTCCTTGTCCAGTTGGTTTGCTTGAACATTTTTTTAATCTTTACCCCTTTGTCCCATGTGCATTGAAGAATCAATGGCCATCCCATGCTATGAAATAGTACTAGCACTAATGCCAGATTCAAGGAAGAGACTTTTTAGATTATTATTTTGGTTGAGATTTTTGGGATTCAAGGAAGAGACCTTTTTCTACTATGTTCCTATGACAATAGTACCACGAGTGTTCTGTGGGTTGTGAAGGTGCGAGGAATTGAAATAAAGAAAACGAGAGTGTGTGTTGCATGCATGCATGCAAAAATTAGGAGCGAAAGTGTATATGTTGCATGCATGCAAAAATTAGGAGCGAGAGCTTATAGATCGAAAGAGAGAAGAAAAAGAGAGAGAAAGAGATGCATGTAAAGCTCAGGAGGGGAGAGGGATGTGCGCTGCATGCAGATTATTTTTATATGTCGCATGCAAAGGCGAAGAACCTGACTCTGGTTGATACACTGTTCATCGAAAGTTGAAATATCCATGAGATAGTGTCCACCAAATATACCACGACCAGAGAGAGTTCCACCATATATACATGAGAGAGATGAGAGCTGTTCTTGGAGAGAGAAAATCGTCTTTTGCCGATGGCGGTAGATCTGTGCGAGTTCGTCCTGTAAGATACATTTTTCACGCACGATGGACTCGCCCAGCTCGACCATCACCGGAAGTCGAAATATCCGTGAGATAGCATCGATCATGATTAATTTGCTTAGAAGTAATCTTTAATGTTTGATTCTTATGCCATTCTTCATTGTGTGATCAAAGGTGTTAGCACCGATCGATTTCGTGGCTATGGCTTCCTCCGACGACGGATGTTCCATTAGGGTCGACTCCACGGTCAAGGAGAAGCTCGCCGAGGACCGCTGGGCGGCGCTCATTGAGAAGCACCCGCAGCTGATCCTAATAAACTATTTTGAGGATCTTGCCAAGAAGAATCCCCCAGCTAAGGAGAAGAAGCCCCACCACGTAAGGAGCGTGACGACTCGATGCCATTGAGTCCACCGAGGTACATTCCACCATGGGGGATGCCCCGACGTGCTCTGACTCCACGATCATCACTGGTTTCACGAACTACACCTCTGAGTAGTCCACCTAGATAGTTTGGCGTTGATTTAGTGATATAGTCATGTAGGTGCTAATATGGACTTCTTAGATTGCCACCTGCGATGCTTTTGATTGTATGAGTGATGAACGCTTACGTGGATTATGTATGATGTGCTATTTTTAACCTTGCATTATTTCTTTGCCATTTTTCTCTATCTTTGTAGATGAAGTGGTATGCGATGTACAGAGGTAGATGTCCAGGAGTCTACGGTTCATGGTCTGAATGCAATGTACAAGTAATTTACTATGAAGGCAGCTCCCACGATTCGTTTAATAGAAGAGAGAAGGCAGAGTATCATTACAATCAGTATCTGCTTAAGCAGAAGAGAAAATCTGAATTAGTGGGTTCAGTGGATGGGTTGACTGGATATACTAGCCAGAAACGGCTTATCGGGTTTAGTGAATGAAGAACTTGATAATTCTTCTTCGGTTTGTGATAATTGTGGTGTTGCTTTTATCTTGTGGTCGCATGTAGAAATGCATTGACCACTTTATTGTTTAGTAAGTAGGCATTTGCACTAAAGAGCTACCTTGTGATCTCAAAAGAAGTTGGTGTGAACTATTTTATGGAATGGTTATGTGAGTTTGTTGTTAGACATTGAGACTTGAAATGCAAGTTTTTGTGTTGTATATATATTTTTGCGGCAGGGATCCGGGGTAAAGCAGTAAAAAGTTGGCAATTGGCTGTGGCATCTTTGCCGAGAGCCACTCTCGGCAAACTGGCATGCGCTGGTGGTTGGCTGTGGCATCTTTGCCGAGAGCCACTCTCGGCAAACTGGCATGCGCTGGCTGTTGGCTGTGGCATCTTTGCCGATAGCCACTCTCGACAAAGAGATGACGAAACTAGCCGACGTGAGAGTCACTTTATATTGCCGAGTGGTAATGTTTGGCTCGCGGCAAAGTCTTTGCCGAGTGCCCGTGTTTTGGCTCTCGGCAAATTCCTGTTTGCCGGAGAGGTATACACTGGGTGGCCTTTGCCGAGTACAGCACTCGGCAAAGGCTTTACCGGCGGTTTTGTGCCCTTTGCTGAGTGTGCTCGGCACTCAGCGTATAACTCGATTCCAGTAGTGTGAAGAAGTGGTATCAACATATACGTGTAAGTCATGAAATCTTGTGCATGAGTAAATTTGGGTGCTTCCTAGCTTTGGCCTGTTATATTTGGCACGAGCAACGACAGGGTTAACTGAAACTGATTAAATAGTCACAATTGAAAATCTATATCTATACTTAATAATAAAAGCGCTATTGCTTCTACCGATTGGTCATCAAAATTACCCACAAAATTACAAAATATTACACACCGATGCCACCAATAAGTGATAAAAATATATTTCACACAACTGAATCCCTGCATGGGCCGGCCCATGCAGTTGGAATTGTTCTATACCGTGCTGGTAGAAGACACAGCCAGCCTATTTAGGTCGGTCCATGTCCGTAGGGCCTGTTTTTTAAAATTTCGTTTCTTATTTTTCCGTTTTCATTTCCTTCTTCGTTTTTTCTACTTTTATTAATTTGAGAATTCAAAAAAGTTTCTAAAATTAAAAAATGCGAATTTTGAAAACAAATGTTTAGCAATTCATAAATATTTGTTGATCCAGAAAATGTTCGTGATTTTTAAAACATGTTTGCATATTCAAACAAATTTTGCAATTTTGAAAACAAATGTTCGGGAAAAAATGTTCATGATTTGTTAAAAAGTTCATATATCAAAAAATGTTAATGAAATTGAAAAAATCGCCAACTCGATAAATATTCATGAATTCAAAAAAGTGCTGAAATTCAAAAAATGTCCGTGACTTACAAAATAATTTGTTGATACATAAAATGTTTGCTGATTAAAAAAATGACCATGCATTTGAAAAAATGCTTGAAATTTTGCTAACATGGTACAATCACACATACTCATATACACTCATATAAAAAACGATTTCACTCAGTTTAAAAACATATTTCTCTCATTTCAAACAAACAATTTCACTAATGTCAAAAAAGAGATTCTACTCAATCCTAAAAAAGATTTCACTCAATTCAAATAATTGACTTTACACCTTTCCAAAAATATATTCACTTATTTCAAACCACTGATTTATCTTAGTTCAAGAATTAATTTAAATCATTTTTAAAACTAGTTTCTATAATTAAAAAAATGTTTCAGGCATTTCAACTAGTTTCACATATTTGGAAACAAGAACTGAAAACTATTTTTGGAAGAAGCTCAGTAATAAGTTTCACAGACTAACACAATCATTTTGAGAAAACTCAACCATTTTGAGAAAACTGATTTCAATTATTTCAAACAATACATTTTGACCATTTTGATAAAAAGATTCACTCATTTCAAAAAGTGGATTTCACTCAATTCAATTAACCGAGGTTACTTATTTTAGCAAACTAATTCAACTCATCTTCAGAAATAGCATATTTCAGTTCCAGTTATATTTCATAAGTATCTTTTTCACGCACTGAAATAAGCAGCTTTGCAAATTGAAAACCAGGTTCAGGTATATGAAGAAAATTTATTGATATATTATATGTTTTATTCTGACATCGTATGCAAAAGTTATAGCCGTTTTACATTTTCCCTACACTTTTTGCAAAACATGTCCTTTAGTACCTTTAGTACCGGTTGGTAACACAAACCGGTACTAAAGGGGCTCGTGGGGACCCGGCCTGACGCCAGCCTGCCACTACCCCTTTAGTACCGGTTCGTGGCACGAACCGGTACTAAAGGCTCAACACGAACCGGTACTATTGATCGCAGCCACGAACCGGCACTATTGATCACATTAGTGCCGGTTTTTTTACAAACCGGCACTAACGTGCTTCACATTTGACCCTTTTTCTACTAGTGATGGTACCTACTATCTGTACTGTTGGTTTGCTTTGAGATTTGTGCAGTGAAGACGCTTCACAAGCCCTGCAGCTTTTGGCATCAGTGTCATTAGCATGTTTTGTCCTGTCAAGCTAAACAGTAATCTCAAGCAGACATAGGCCTGCAAGCTAGTCCATGTGGGTCCTCCCGTTTCTGGAGTACTCGGTCGCCCCTCACATTTACTTATGTACTGTCTTTTCAGCCTGTGCCGTGGCTTGCAGGCATGTACAGTGGTTTTGTTTATTTTCGTTGTTCCTTGTCCAGTTGGTTTGCATGAACATTTTTTTTTAATCTTTACCCCTTTGTCCCATGTGCATTGAATAATCAATGGCCATCCCATGCTATGAAATAGTACTAGCACTAATGCCAGATTCAAGGAAGAGACTTTTTAGATTATTATTTTGGTTGAGATTTCTGGGATTCAAGGAAGAGACCTTTTTCTACTATGTTCCTATGACAATAGTACCACGAGTGTTCTGTGGGTTGTGAAGGTGCGAGGAATTGAAATAAAGAAAACGAGAGTGTGTGTTGCATGCATGCATGCAAAAATTAGGAGCGATGGTGTATATGTTGCATGCATGCAAAAATTAGGAGCGAGAGCTTATAGATCGAAAGAGAGAAGAAAAAGAGAGAGAAAGAGATGCATGTAAAGCTCAGGAGGGGAGAGGGATGTGCACTGCATGCAGATTATTTTTATATGTCGCATGCAAAGGCGAAGAACCTGACTCTGGTTGATACACTGTTCATATATGATGGGTCTACACAATACTTCGGTGCGGACAGATGTAGCCCTGCAAATCATAATGTGGTTAGCAGGCAGGGTTTGGATCTCGAGGCAGAACAGCCACCAGTCTGAACGGTCCTGATATAGGGTGCCATGTAGCTCGATCTATGAAAAACCACACTCCTTTGATATAGTAAGAATGAGAGAGGCCGAGAGGGCTGGGAAAAACACAATGTAGTCTCTTGTTCCACCAAGGAGAAGGGCCTCTCGTGCAAAGTAACAGCTGGTCTTCTTCTTGGTTGTGTGCGTGTGTTTTCTGAGTTTCACCATATGTGTGTGTTCTTGTGTGAGACTAAGAGAGTTGAGCAGTGAGAGGTAGCAAGAGGTAGAAGAAGGAGCGGCGCTGCGAGAGGGGCGGCTCCAACAAAGTATTCAACCAAATTGTAAGCTAATTGTAAGTTTACTCCGTAAGTTTAAGGGATAGGTTAGAAAGATTGCTTTTTAAGAAGAGCAAATGTACTCCTCTAAAGGATACTCGGCGTTTACTCCTCTAAATTTTAGGGGATCGGCTAGAATTTTCCATATTGAATTGTTGTGCTACAAAAATGCTAATGTAAGTCTATGACCATATGCATCTTTTTTATTGTAGTTTCTTCCAATGTTGTATGCACTGACACTACTGGAATTTTCGCATATGCCGGGTGTCGGTGTCTTCGCCGAGAGCTAAAACACGGGCACTCGGCAAAGTAAAGAACGCGAAGAGCCGCACTTGGCAAAGGAAGTAAATCGGCCAACACATGGTGCTGCCGACAGTATTGCTCGGCAAACAGGTTACACTCGTCAAAGTATTGCCACGTGGAACAGTCGGCGGCGACTAACGGTACAGTGACAGCTGAAACTCTTTGTCGAGAGTAGCTCTCGGCAAACATTTAGTCCCACCTCGGTCTTCATTAATAAGAGTCTGTATAGTCAACTAGCAAAAATTCATAGTGGCTGTCATATTCTGAAATTGGATGCCGGCGTTTTTTCAAATTTATGATCCACACCGTTTACCGAGAGGGGCTCTCGGGAAGAGAGAAGGTCCGAGAGTGTCTCTCGGTAATTATAAGGCCACCATCAAAGTTTAGACCGACCTCGCCTAGAGACAAGCAACAAAACCTGTTTAAATAGTCGGATAGTCCAGATGCAGTAAGCTTTGGTATTCATTAAGCTCTTGTTAAGGAGATGGACTATCACCTTGAATGTTCACCTGTCTCGAGAAGAGAACATTCAAAGTGATTTCTATCTTCTTAATGGTGGATGCCGGTGTTTTTTTAATTAATGGTGTCATCACAGGGCCCTGAACTTGTAAACCGCACTGTCTCCGAGCTAGTATCTTGGTATCGACAGGGAATGTGTCCGGTTTGTGCAGGAAGTGATGGTCATGTTTCTCCGTTGGCCTCAAAACTTCGCGTGCTCTAAGAGGGTGCAACTGCATGGCACGTGCCACGGCCTCACATTTTTCGAGGGGGCGTGCAATATTCGAGAAATTTATTGCTCTGCTAGGGTTTCATCGCCGGGAATTGCAGATGAGAAAGGCGGCACATGAAATCATGCCCGGTAGCGGCATGTGAAATCATTTGTGATGTCCTTGTGGCATGCCTAGGCCTTACAGACACGAGGGAGGGGCATGCCCTTCCACCGGGTTACCGAAAGTACCTCGGTGTCATTCCTGATGCAACCGTTGAAATCCTCAGAAAATTGTACGATGGTAGGATTGCTCGAGATCTGGCACGGTGTCATCACAGGGCCTCTGTAGGGTGTGGTAAAAGTTTGGACGCGTTTCAAGAGAGGTGACCCCTGTGGCCGCTTGTAAACTGCACTGTCTCTGAGTTAGTATCTGGTTATCAAGAGGGTACGTGTCCGGTTTGTGCAGGAAGTGCTGGTCCTATTTCTCCGTTGGCCTCGAAACTTCTCGTGCTCTAAGAGGGGGCAACCGCATGGCACGTGCCACGGCCTCGCATTTTTCGGGTACGCATGCAATATTCGAGAAATTTATTGCTCTGCTACGGTTTCATCACCGGGAATTGCAGATGAGCAAGCCGGCACATGAAATCATGCCCGGTAGCGGCATGGGAAACCATTTGTGATGTCCTTGTGGCATGCCTAGGCCTTGCAGACACGAGGGAGGGGCATGCCCTTCCACCGGGTTACTGAAAGTACCTCAGTGTCATTCCTGATGCAACCATTGAAATCCTCGGAAAATCGTACGATGGTAGGATTGCTTGGGATCTGGCACGGTTAGGTATGGCAATGGGTCGGGTTTGGAGCGGGTGGAGCTGGTCCAAATCCAATCCATGATCCATCTTCCTACCTTTTGCCCATCCACCAAAGTATCCATGGGCACAACTTGTGCCCATGCCCAAATACCCATTGGATATCCAAATAACCGTGAGCTCCATGGGCATAGAAAAATCACCATAAGTAGGCAGCAAGTACATTGTTCAAACATTGTCGACACACACAATGACAACTCAAATAGTCTGATAGTAAAAAAACTTGTCTTAAGTCTTATTTCATCAAAAAAACTGGACTAGACCACACAATGACAAGTTGACAACTCAAGCAGTATCATAGTAGAAAAGTCTTAAAATCTTATTACATCAGAACCAAAGTTGTAAGATCTTATTAATCGGAAACGAAGTTGCATAAATAAAGGATGTAACATATTTCAAAATTCAAATGCACTTCCAACAGTACATGCACTAGTAATTGGAGACCCAGCCACATGTCCACATGAGCACACTTGGCTCCAAATTAGTCTTCATTAGTGATGGGCTCATTTTCATCCTGATATAAAAAAGGAAAGAATTAATAAACAAGTTACTTTTGACTACACATGCATGAAGGATGAAAACGTGGCATCATAATCTAATTCCAACCATCAACCACACATTCACAAGTATATATCTTAAAATAAGTAGTGCACTGCCCACACATCACTTGTTATTTAAATGTATAAACCATACCCAACAGAAAAAATTGAGACGAGAACAAGTAGTTACCATCACTTCTTCTTCATCCTCAAGAACAGATTGAACCGCTTGTAAAGCGAAGTTGATATCACCTAATGCAAAGATGAAGCAAAAATTAATTTATGCATAGCACAAAGAAACTGAATACAAATTGATAATTAACAAGATTACCTAACATGTTCGCTCGTGACCAAGCTTGCATACACATAAGAGCTTCAGCTATGCTTGGTGTAAGCCGACTGCGATTTGCACTAAGTAACCTCCCACTAGTACTAAATACCAACTCCGATGCCACAGATGTAACAGGGATGGGTAATATATCACGAGCAATCTTCTGCAAAGTAGGATACTTGGCACCTCCAACTTTCCACCAATTAATAATGTCAAAATCTGCTGTTCTACGAATAAGGGGCTCGCCCAAGTACATGTCCAATTCAGTGCGAACTTGAGAAGGATCAACAGGTTGTGAAGACAAGTATTGCACAAACGCACCCAAAATTTCATCCACGCCACCATTATGAACAGCTGGGGTGCTTCCAACAGTAGATGTTTCGACACACTGAGATACATCTTGATATTCAGCCAGCAAATCTAGCATTAACTTCTTTATTTTATCAACTTCTATGGATGCATGTTCAGATCCATACAATGACCCAAATGAAGCCTTCAACATATGCATCTTATAATGTGGATCAAGGACGGTGGCAATAGCCATAAGACCATGGACATCAGTCCAATACTTCTCGAACTTGTCTTTCATTTCCTTAGACATAGCTTTTATGAAACTATGTTTACTAGTTTCCCATTTACGAATTGCCAACCGAATGCCACATATTTGCGGAAAGAAAAGACTAGCTGTAACATATGAAGTTCCCGACAACAACTCTGTGACATCAAAGAACACTTTCAGCCTATCACAAACCTCCTTAGCAAAGACCCAATCTTCTCCAGTTGGACAAGTAAACTTTTGTTCATATATTGAAAGTCTTTCAAAAGCATCTTTGTATTGCAATGCACCTTTTAACATGATGTAGGTAGAATTCCACCTAGTTTTACAATCAAGAGCCAATCTACATGTGTATTCATTGTTCAAAAGGTGTGCCATCTTTTCAAATTTCTCATGTCTTTTAGGTGTGGCTGACCAAAATGCAACACTATCTCGTACCCTCTCAATCCCTTTCTCCATGACATCCAATCCATCTTTCACAATCAGATTTAGTATATGAGCAACACAACGCATATGCAACAAAGATCCTTGCAACATAAGAGAAGAGGTGTCCAACTTATCTGGCAGAATTTCCATAGCCTTGTCATTTGATGTACAATTGTCCAAGTTCATTGTGGATATCTTCTTCTCAAGGTGCCACTCAACAAGACATGCATGTAGTGCTTCGCATATAACCTCAACATTTTGTGGACATGGAACATAAACAAACCTATGCAATAAAAAAATAAGGAAATATTTAGGTTCAGAGTAACATTAATCAATACATCTATTTCAGAATAACAATGATTTAGATAGAGACATGGTTATCTCATTAGGAATCTCTTTAGGTTCCAAGAAGCATCAACATAATATGCAGTTATAGCCATATAGCCCCTCTTTTGATGGCCAGCTGTCCACAAATCTGTTGTGATGGCTACTCGGTTCACAAAATTTGCGAAGTACTTCACCATGCTATTCTTTTGGACACCAAACATATTTATGATGTCCTGCCTAATGGTATTTCTAGACACCACCTTGAACATTGGTTGCAAAGTACCACAAAATTTTCGGAATCCAGCATAATCAACGATAGACAGAGGCTACTCATGCACACATATCATCAATGCAAGTTCCTTTCTAGCAAGTTCTTGATCAAAAACATAGGTCTCCAAATTTACTTTCCCATCCCCACATTTTGATAACTTTAATTTGCTTTGTTGTGGACCCACTGGTGCATGTCGAGCCGGACAATTATTACGATGAGTCCTTAAGTGTGACAAACCAGAGGTTGATTCTCCGGCATATGACTTATGACACCATTTGCATATTGCCTGCCATTTCCCAATGATTAGTTATATCTTAAAATCATCCCATACATCTGATGTACGCTTCCTTCTAGAACCGGTCAGTTTTGGCTGTTCCACTGCTGTACTAGTACCCTCTTGTGGAGTTGAACTTGCGACCGTGGCAGCTCCAGCCATGCCTGAGACATCCGCTATAGGAGCAACGCTGTTTTCGGGAGCTGACAAAAGAATGAAAGATGCCATCAACCATCTACTGATCATTACTATGCATAAATGATATTACACATGTCTCATGCAAAAATTGTCGTTCTAGCACTAATGTTTTGGACTGGGTATTAGTGATAATAAATTATATGAGTAGAAGTTATCTAGAGCAAAAATTCATTATAGATAAGGCTCCTTCATGACAATAAAGCTAGATAATGAATATTTTAATAAGAAATGAAAATTCTGCATAGTAATGGTCAGTATATGGTTTCCAATTATAGCAAAGATGCTGATAATAAACCTAGTCTATGACAAAATTTAATAAGAACAGTAAATTGTACAAAAGTGATGTCAGTGAATTGTTTCTAGTTCTAGAAGAAATACTATTAATAAAGCTAGTTCATGATAAAATTTAATAAGAAAGTAGATTCTACAAATGCAACAGAACACAATTTATGCTAGCTTATATAAAATATCTCATGTCTCATAGTCATAGATCACAAGCAAGGAAAGCACTGAGTTGCAAAAATTGTAGCAATTACCCTTTTCAGTGCTAATGGTGCTGTCGTCGACACCCTGTTGCTCGCCGGTGCTCGGCAACTCCGGTGCTGGCTGCCGACCACGCAAACTCCTCCGTGGGACACTAACACTCCCGCCCCTTCCCTTCCCATGGTTGCCCTTGCCCCCTTCCATTGAAGATTTACTCCTGCTCAGAGAAACAGAGTACACGGCGGCAGCTTGGTCAGGAAGAGATCGGTCGCCGGTTGGGGAAGGAGAGAGGGAGTGGGACGAGGGTCACGGACCTTGGGTGTGTTGCCGTCTGCGGGTCGCCGATGTGTTGGTCGACGAGGGTAGTCGCCGAGGCCTGTCGCCGTCTCGCTGATGCTTGTCGCCGTCTCCCCGAGGTAGGTCACGCTGGGGAGAGAGCTGGTCACAGACGGCGGTCGCCGAGGCCGGTAGCGTTGGGGTGGACGAACAGGGAGAGGCGGGGGCGGCGATTGTGATTTGTGCGGCGTACAGGCAGAGCGCCGCCGCGCTGGAGCGCTGGGGAGGGAGGTGGACTCGAGTGATTGGGGGTTGACACACAGATTAGATTAGGTTTAATAATTACTAGGTTTGTGGGGTTGTGGGGGATTAGGGAACATGGGCCGGGCTTTGACTTCTGTGACCGTGAGCGACTGAGGTTGGACGTGTGCTTAGTCTAGTGTCACTGCCATATGGCCCCACATGTCATACGGGTATCCCTTGGATATCCATGGAGCAGAAATTATACCCACGCCCAACCCGACTGTTCGCGGGTATCCAGATCCATGGATCCATGGGCAGAAATGTGCTCCATACCCTTGCCCATTCGGGTCGGGTATCCACGGGTATCCGGATCCATGGATCAAATTGCCATCCCTAGGCACGGTGTCATCACAAGGCCGCTGTAGGGTGTGGCAAATATTTGGACGCGTTTCGAGAGAGGTGAGCCCTGAGGCCGCTTGCAAACTGCACTGTCTCCGAGCTAGTATCTGGGTATCGAGAGGGAACGTGTCCAGTTTCTTCAGGAAGTGCTGGTCCTGTTTCTCCGTTGGCCTCGGAACTTCTCGTGCTCTAAGAGGGGCCAACAGCATGGCACGTGCCACGGCCTCACATTTTTCGGCGACGCGCGCAATATTCGAGAAATTTATTTCTCTGCTAGGGTTTCATCGCCGAGAATTGCAGATCAGCAAGGCGGCACATGAAATCATGCCGGGTAGCGGCATGGGGAATCATTTGTGACGTCCTTGTGGCATGCCTACGCCTTGAGTGGATGAGGGAGGAGTTTCATTTTCGGATACCACTCTCGGTATGTTCATCCTTTACCGAGTGTGACTCTCGGAAAAGGTGTAAAACCTAGATCTAGGTCTCATACCTTTACCAAGAGCCGCACCGACAGACTTCCGGTAAAGGTCGGCGAACACTTAACCCCGTGCACGATCTCTTCTCTCTCACTTCTCTCTCTTTCTCACCGACGTCCCCCCACACCCCACCGGCGCCCCCCTCGCCCTGGCCGGTGCCCTCCGCACCGGCGCCCCCCGACCCCACCGGTGCCCTCCCCATCGGCAGCTGCCGACCCCACAGGCGCCCCCGACCCCGCCGTCCCCCTCCCCAATCCCATCGGTGACCCCCAACCCCACCGGCACCACCTTTCCCTCTCGGTGAGCTTCATCCCCCCAACCCGATCTTGTATTTATGCATGAGTGTGTGTATTGATGCATGGATTTTTGTACAGATGCAAGGATTGATGGATGCATGCATGTATGAATGTATATATGTATGTATTAATGCATGAATTGATGCATGAATTTTTTTTTGTAGTAATGTTTTTGTAGTTTTTTTATGTATCAATATATAGATGGATGGATGGATGTATGTATGCATGAATGCATAGATGGATGCAAACAAGTATGAATGAATGTAGATAATTTTTATTTTTTTGTATAGATAATTGTTGATGCATCTAATAGTTCTTGTTGTTTGTATGGATGCTATGGAGGTCACCCCGATTGCTGTCGTAGGGGGTCGATGAGAGTTTTTTTTGGAGGAAGAAAATTGACTTTTGACTATGGCGGTCAATCTGGGCGAGTTCTTCTTGTGATATACATTTGTCACGCACGATGGACTCTCCCAGCTTGACCATCACCGAAAGTCGAAATATCCATGGAATAGTGTGTGATGACCCACAAGTATAGGGGATCTGTCGTAGTCCTTTCAATAAGTAAGAGTGTCAAACCCAACGAGGAGCAGAAGGAAATGATAAGCGGTTTTCAGCAAGGTATTCTCTGCAAGTACTGAAATAAGTGGTAACAGATAGTTTTGTGATAGGATAATTTGTAACGGGCAACAAGTAACAAAAGTAAATAAAGTGCAGCAAGGTGGCCCAATCCTTTTTGTAGCAAAGGATAAGCCTGGACAAACTCTTATAATAGGAAAAGCGCTCCCGAGGACACATGGGAATATTGTCAAGCTAGTTTTCATCACGTTCATATGATTCACGTTCGGTACTTTGATAATTTGATATGTGGGTGGACCAGTGCTTGGATGCTGTTCTTACTTGAACAAACATCCCACTTATGATTAACCTCTATTGCAAGCATCCACAACTACAACAAAAGTATTAAGGTAAACCTAACCATAGCATGAAACATATGGATCCAAATCAGCCCCTTACGAAGCAACGCATACACTAGGGTTTAAGCTTCTATCACTCTAGCAACCCATCATCTACTTATTACTTCCCAATGCCTTCCTCTAGGACCAAATAATGGTGAAGTGTTACGTAGTCGACGTTCACATAACACCACTAGAGGATAGACTACATACATCTCATCAAAATATCGAACGAATACCAAATTCACATGACTACTAATAGCAAGACTTCTCCCATGTCCTCAGGAACAAACGTAACTACTCACAAAGCATATTCATGTTCATAATTAGAGGGGTATTAATATGCATATAGGATCTTAACATATGATCTTCCACCAAATAAACCAACTAGCATCAACTACAAGGAGTAATCAACACTACTAGCAACCTACTAGTACCAATCCCGGACTTGGAGACAAGAATTGGATACAAGAGATGAACTAGGGTTTTGAGAGGAGATGGTGCTGATGAAGATGTTGATGGAGATTTCCCTCTCCCGATGAGGGGAGCTTTGGTGATGATGATGGCAATGATTTCCCCCTCCCAGAGGGAATTGTCCCCGACAGAACAGCTCTGCCGGAGCCCTAGATTGGTTCCGCCAAGGTTCCGCCTCGTGGTGGCGGATTTTCGTCCTGAAAGGTTGCTTATGATTTTTTCCTCGACGAAAGACCTCATATAGCAGAAGATGGGCATCGGAGGGCCACCAGGGGGCCCACGAGGTAGGGGACGCGCCTAGGGAGGTAGGGCGCGCCCCCGCCCTCGTGGCCAGGTGGGGCCTCCTTTGGTGAACTTCTTCCGCTGGATAATTTTTTTTTCCAAAATGACATTCGTGGAGTTTCAGGACTTTTGGAGTTGTGCGGAATAGGTCTCTAATATTTGCTCCTTTTCTAGCCCCGAATTCCAGTTGTCGGCATTCTCCCTCCTTATGTAAACCTTGTAAAATAAGAGAGAATAGGCATAAGTATTGTGACATAACGTGCAATAACAACCCATAATGCAATAAATATCGATATAAAAGCATGATGCAAAATGAACGTATCAACTCCCCCAAGCTTAGACCTTGCTTGGCCTCAAGCGAAAGCCGATAACGATAAATATGTCCCCATGTTTAGAGGTAGAGGTGTCGATAAAAAAACAAAACACGGACATGAAGGCATCATGATCCTTCTCATAACAGCTACATATATAGATATTGTCATATGATTTCTTATGTTCAAGTAATAATCCATTCACAATGCAGAATACGAATCATAAACTTTATTGAAAACCAACAAACTATAATCTCAGTCATTGAAGCAATTGCAATTTATCATAACATCAGAAAGAGTCTATGTCAGAGCTTAATAGCAAGTCCACATACTCAACTATCATTTAGTCTTTCATAACTGCTAACACTCACGGGATACTTGTGTTTACAGAGTTTTAATCAGACACAGTGAAAGATAGGGGCTTATAGTTTCGCCTCCCAACCTTTTACCTCAAGGGTAATGTCAACAATAATAACTCATGCCCCCTACATCCAATTAGATATATCAATCAGGATCTTTCCAACACACTGTGCTTGCCAAAGGATAAAATGTAAAAAGAAAAGGTGAAGATCACCATGACTCTTGCATAAGGTAGAGGATAATAATAAAAGATAGGCCCTTCGCAGAGGGAAGCAGAGGTTGCCATGCGCTTTTAGGGTTGGATGCACAAAATCTTAATGTGAAAGAACGTCACTTTATATTGCCCCTTGTGATATGAACCTTTATTATGCAGTCCGTCACTTTTATTTCTTCCACATCACAAGATCGTATAAAGCTTATTACTCCCACACCAATCGATCATACATATTTAGAGAGCAATTTTTATTGCTTTACACCGAGGACAACTTACTTGAAGGATCTTGCTGAATCCATAGGTAGATATGGTGGACTCTCATGGCAAAACTGGTTTAAGGGTTTTTGGAAGCACAAGTAGTATCTCTACTTGGTGCTGAGAATTTGGCTAGCACGAGGGGGAAAGGCAAGCTCAACATGTTGGGAGATCCATGATAATATACTTTATCTCAGATATAAGAAAACATAACCCATTATGTTGTCTTCCTTGTCCAACATCAACTCTTTAGCATGTCATATTTTAATGAGTGCTCACAATCATTAAAGACGTCAATAATAGTATATCTATATGTGAAACCTCTCTTTCCTTATTACTTCCTATTAATTGCAACGATGACCAAACTATGTTTGCCAACTCCCAACAACTTTCAATCATCATACCCTTTTCATGTGGAATCATTACTCTCAATAAGATTAATATTAACTCTTTGTTTCTTTTTATTCTTTTTCTTTTATTTACTCAAGATCATGGCAAAATAATCAAGCCCTTGACTCAACACTAATCTTTATTATATAGCTCACAGACTCGATTACATAGAGAGATCATAAAGCAAAAACTCAAGACCAGATCATGCCATAAACTTTATTCTACTAGATCAAGATACTACTAATAGGATCAAACTAAGAAAAACGGTAAAGATAGGAGATGTGGTTGTGATACGATACCGGGGCACCTCCCCCAAGCTTGGCAGTTGCCAAGGGGAGTGCCCATACCCATGTGATTATGTCTCCTTCTTTGTTGTTGGTGAAGAAGGTGGAAGTGATGTTGATTTAGTTGATGGTATATGTTTCTCCCTTAATTTGCGCTTGAGGACGGAATTTTGGTCCCTCAAATCATCAATCTCCCGCTCCAGGGTTAATATCTTTTTGCATAGGTCCTGCTTGTTTTCCTGCAAGAGACGAAAAGGGATAAACTCGATCTTAGGTTTCTTTGCTCTATAAGGGAGGGTTGACTTCTTAAACTCCACATGCATGTCCCGAGGTTGAGGTAATGTGGTTTCATCTTCATCTGAGCTCGTCTCCTCCTTCCTCTTAGGTTCATAGTCCTCTTCTTCCTCCGTAGTCCAACCACAATGCTCCACGTCTCCATAGACCTTAGGATTTGCTAGGTAATCATCCACATAACTTTCTCCTTCCGAATCCTGGGATGACATGTTGATCTAATCTGCAGCAGGACAGCTCGAAACAAAAACAGAGGATATTTGCGTGATACGGGAGTCAAAACCTTCGGGAGAATGTATAATGAATTTTTACCGACCAAAATACGTAACGTGCAAGAAAACGGAGTCCGGAAGGCACACGAGGTGCCCACGAGGTAGGGGGGCGCGCCTAGGGGGGTAGGGCGCGCCCTCCACCCTCGTGGGGCCCTCGTGTCCTTCCCGGACTGCTACTTATTTTTCTATTTTTATAATATTCCAAAACGGAGAAATATTGCCTAAAAAACTGTTTTGGAGCCGGTTTACTTACCGTACCACATACCTATCCCTTTTCAAAGTCTGAAACGTTCTGGAAAGTGTCCCTTATGTATTCTTCAGGGGTTACGGTTTCAATAACATTGGTTTCAACATTTATAGGATTACCTGAGATATAGTGTTTGATTCTTTGACCGTTTACCACCTTCGGATTTGTGCCTTCGAAATTATTGATTTTTATGGCACCGGAACGATAGACCTCCTCGATAACGTAAGGGCCTTCCCATTTAGAGAGAAGTTTTCCTGCAAAAAATCTTAAACGACAGTTGTATAGCAATACATAATCACCTACATTAAACTCACACTTTTGTATCCTTTTGTCATGCCATCTTTTAACTTTTTCTTTAAACAACTTGGCATTTTCATAAGCTTGGGTTCTCCATTCATGAAGTGAGCTAATATCAAATAACCTCTTCTCACCGGCAAGTTTGAAATCATAGTTGAGCTCTTTAATAGCCCAATAAGCCTTATGCTCTAGTTCGAGAGGTAAGTGACATGCTTTTTCATAAACCATATACGGAGACATACCCATAGGATTTTTATATGCGGTTCTATAGGCCCATAATGCATCATCAAGTTTCTTGGACCAATTCTTTCTAGACCTATTGATAGTCTTTTGCAAAATTAATTTGAGTTCTCTATTACTCAATTCTACTTGACCACTAGACTGTGGGTGACAAGGGGATGCAATTCTATGATTAACATCATACTTAGCAAGCATTTTTCAGAAAGCACCATGAATAAAGTGTGAACCACCATCAGTCATTAAATATCTAGGGACTCCAAACCTCGGAAAAATAACTTCTTTAAGCATTTTAATAGAAGTGCTATGATCAACACTACAAGTTGGAATAGCTTCTACCCACTTAGTAACGTAATCAACAACAACTAAAATATGTCTATATCCATTAGAGGCAGGAAAAGGTCCCATATAATCAAAGCCCCAAACATTAAATGGTTCAATAACAAGTGAATAATTCATAGGCATTTCTTGACGTCTACTAATATTACCAATTCTTTGACATTCATCACAAGATAAGACAAACTTACGGGCATCCTTGAAGAGAGTAGGCCAATAAAAACCAGATTGCAATACCTTATGCGCAGTTCTATCTCCAGCGTGGTGTCCTCCGTAAGCTTCGGAGTGACACTTGCGTAGGATCTGTTCATGTTCATGCTCAGGTACACAACGTCTAATAACACCATCTACTCCTTCTTTATAAAGATGTGGGTCATCCCAAAAGTAATGTCTCAAAACATAGAAAACCTTTTTCTTTTGTTGGTATGTGAAACTAGGTAGTATAAATTTAGCAACAATGTAATTGGCATAATCAGCATACCACGGAGTACTACGAGAATCATTTATGACATTTAATTGCTCATCAGGAAAGTTATCGTCAATAGGTAGTGGGTCATCAAGAACATTTTCTAACCTAGACAAGTTGTCTGCAACGGGGTTCTCAGCTCCCTTTCTATCAACAATATGCAAATCAAATTCTTGTAGCAAGAGAACCCATCTTATAAGTCTTGGTTTAGCATCTTTCTTTTCCATAAGATATTTAATAGCAGCATGATCAGTGTGAATAGTTACTTTAGAATCAACAATATAAGGTCGGAATTTATCACAAGCAAATACAACTTCTAAGAATTCCTTTTCAGTAGTAGCATAATTTCTTTGAGCATTGTCTAGAGTCTTACTAGCATAATGGATAACATTTAATTTCTTATCAACTCTTTGCCCAAGAATAGCACCTGCAGCATAATCACTAGCATCATTCATAATTTCAAAGGGTAAATTCCAATCAGGTGGCTGAACAATAGGTGCAGAGATCAATGCTTTCTTAAGTATTTCAAATGCTTCTACACAATCATCATCAAAGACAAATGGTATATCTTTTTGTAATAAATTAGTCAGAAGCCGAGAAATTTTTGAGAAGTCCTTAATGAACCTCCTATAAAATCCGGCATGACCAAGGAAACTTCTTATACCTTTGATGTCCTTGGGACATGGCATCTTTTCAATAGCATCAACCTTGGCTTTATCAACTTCAATACCTCTTTCAGAAACTTTATGCCCCAAGACAATACCTTCATTAACCATAAAGTGGCACTTTTCCCAATTCAAGACAAGATTAGTTTCTTCACATCTCTACAAAACTCGATCAAGATTGCTCAAGCAATCATCAAAAGAGGATCCATAAACGGAAAAGTCATCATTGAAAACCTCACAAATCTTTTCACAAAAGTCAGAGAATATAGCCACCATGCATCTTTGAAAGGTAGCAGGTGCATTAGATAAACCAAAAGGCATACGTCTATAAGCAAAAGTACCAAAAGGGCATGTAAAAGTAGTCTTTGATTAATCCTTAGCCGACACAGGTATTTGAGAGAAACCAGAATAACCATCTAGGAAGCAATAATGTGTATGATTGCATAATCTTTCTAGCATTTGATTAATAAAAGGTAAAGGGTAAATGATCTTTCTTAGTAGCTTTATTTAATTTGTGGAAATCAATAACCATCCTATAACCTGTAATAATTCTTTGCGGAATCAATTCATCTTTATCATTAGGAACAACAGTAACACCTCCTTCTTAGGGACACAATGAACAGGACTTACCCACTAACTATCAGCAACGGGATAAATTATACCTGCCTCCAAAAGCTTTAGTATTTCTTTTATTACCACTTCTTTCATTTTAGGATTCAACCTTCGTTGATGATCACGAACCGGTTTGGCGTCTTCTTCCAAATTTATTTTATGTTGACATAGAGTGGGACTAATGCCCTTAAGATCATCAAGAGTATATGCAATAGCAGCACGGTGCTTCTTCAGAGTTTTCAATAATCTCTCTTCTTCATGCTCTGAAAGGTTAGCACTAATAATAACAGGATATATTTTCTTTTCATCAAGATAAGCATATTTAAGATTATCAGGCAACGGTTTAAGCTCAAACACGAGGTCACCCTTGGGTGGAGGAGGACCCCCTAGGATTTCAACAGGCAAATTATGTTTCAGAATAGGTTCCTGCTTAAAGTATACTTCATCTATTTCCCTTCTTTCATTCATAAACATATCATTTTCATGGTCTAGCAAATATTTTTCTAAAGGATCACTAGGAGGTACGGCAATAGAAGCAAGACCAATAATTTCATCCTTACTAGGCAATTCTTCTTCACGGTGTTGTCTACTAAATTTAGATAAATAAAACTCATGAATCATATCACCCAAGCCAATAGTAACAAACATTCTTTTCGCAGTCTATCTTAGCATTAACAATGTTCAAGAAGGGTCTACCAAAAATAATGGGACAAAAGCTATCTTGTGGGGAACCAAGAATAAGAAAATCAGCAGGATATTTAGTTTTCCCACACAAGACGTCCACATCTCTAACAATTCCCATTGCTGATATAGTATCTCTATTGGCAAGTTTTATTGTAACATCAATACCTTCTAACTCAGCAGGTGCAATATCATGCTTAATTTCTTCGTATAAAGTATGAGGTATAACACTAGCACTAGCACCCATATCACATAAGCCATGATAACAATGATCTCCTATTTTAACAGAAATAACAGGCACGCCTACCACAGGTCTATGTTTATCTTTAGCACAGGGTTTGGCAATTCTAGCAGTTTCACCGCAGAATTGGATAACATGCCCATCAATATTATCAGCCAAGAGATCTTTAACAATAGCAATATTAGGTTCAATTTTAACTTGCTCAGGAGGTGTATAAGTTTTAATATTACTCTTACGAACAACAGTTGAAGCTTTAGCATGATCCTTTATTCTAACGGGGAAAGGTGGTTTCTCAACATAAGAAGTAGGAACAACATGATCATTATAAGTGACAATCTTTTCTTCAACTTCAATAGGTGCAGCTACTTTTACTTCTATGGGAGGATGATATTTAAACCACTTCTCTTTGGGGAGATCAACATAAGTAGAAAAAGATTCACAGAAAGAAGCTACTATCTCAGAGTCAAGGCCATATTTAGTGCTAAACTTACGGAAAACATCGGTATCCATAAAAGACTTAACACAATCAAACTTAGGTGTCATACCTGACTCCTTACCTTCGTAGAGATCCCAATCTTCAGAGTTGCGTTTAATTCTATCAAATAAATTCCATCTGAATTCAATAGTCTTCATCATAAAAGAGCCAGCACAAGAAGTATCGAGCATGGTGCGATTGTTTTCAGAAAGTCGAGCATAAAGATTTTGAATAATTGTTTCTCTTGGGAGCTCATGATTGGGGCATGAATACAACATTGATTTAAGCCTCCCCCATAGCTTGAGCGATGCTTTCTCCTTCGCGAGGCCAAAAATTATATATATATAATTGCGATCATGCATAGGATAATACTTTTGATGAAATTCCAATTTCAATCTTCTATAGTTCCATGATCCCGTGTCATCACATAGCCTATACCATGTCAATGCATCTCCATTCAAAGATAAAGGGAAGACCTTCTTCTTAACCACATCATCGGGTATACCTGCAAGCTTAAATAGTCCATAAACTTCATCCACATATATTAGGTGCTCATCAGTATGCTTTGTTCCATCTCCTACAAAAGGATTAGCTAGCAGTTTTTCCATCATACCCGAAGGAAATTCAAAGGGAACATTTTCATATTCATTTTTAGTAGGTTCATTAGATTGAGGAGCAACTCTTTGCTCTATTGGTCGGGGTGAAGATACCCCGAACAAGCCCCTCAGAGGATTACTTTCCATAGTAACACGTGACAGTAATTTCAGCACACTATATAATTTTTTTTTCTTACCAAATTCCACCTACCAAAGGCGCTTCACTCCCCCGGCAACGGCGCCAGAAAAGAGTCTTGATGACCCACAAATATAGGGGATCTATTGTAGTCCTTTTGATAAGTAAGAGTGTCGAAACCAACGAGGAGCAGAAGGAAATGATAAGCGGTTTTCAGCAAGGTATTCTCTGCAAGTACTGAAATAAGTGGTAACAGATAGTTTTGTGATAGGATAATTTGTAACGAGCAACAAGTAACAAAAGTAAATAAAGTGCAGCAAGGTGGCCCAATCCTTTTTGTAGCAAAGGATAAGCCTGGACAAACTCTTATAATACAAAAAGCGCTCCCGAGGACACATGAGAATATCGTCAAGCTAGTTTTCATCACGTTCATATGATTCGCGTTCGGTACTTTGATAATTTGATATGTGGGTGGACTAGTGCTTGGGTGCTGTTCTTACTTGAACAAACATCCCACTTATGATTAATCTCTATTGCAAGCATCCGCAACTACAACAAAAGTATTAAGGTAAACCTAACCATAGCATGAAACATATGGATCCAAATCAGCCCCTTACGAAGCAACGCATACACTAGGGTTTAAGCTTCTGTCACTCTAGCAACCCATCATCTACTTATTACTTCCCAATGCCTTCCTCTAGGCCCAAATAATGGTGAAGTGTTATGTAGTTGACGTTCACATAACACCAATAGAGGATAGACAACATCCATCTCATCAAAACATCGAACGAGTACCAAATTCACATGACTACTAATAGCAAGACTTCTCCCATGTCCTCAGGAACAAACGTAACTACTCACAAAGCATATTCATGTTCATAATTAGAGGGGTATTAATATGCATATAGGATCTGAACATATGATCTTCCACCAAATAAACCAACTAGCATCAACTACAAGGAGTAATCAACACTACTAGCAACCTACTAGTACCAATCCCGGACTTGGAGACAAGAATTGGATACAAGAGATGAACTAGGGTTTTGAGAGGAGATGGTGCTGATGAAGATGTTGATGGAGATTTCCCTCTCCCGATGAGAGGAGCGTTGGTGATGACGATGGCGATGATTTCCCCCTCCCGGAGGGAATTGTCCCCGGCAGAACAGCTCTGCCGGAGCCCTAGATTGGTTCCGCCTCGTGGCGGCGGATTTTTGTCCCGAAAGGTTGCTTATGATTTGTTTCCTCGACGAAAGACCTCATATAGCAGAAGATGGGCATCGGAGGGCCACTAGGGGGCCCACGAGGTAGGGGGGCGCGCCCAGGAGGGTAGGGTGCGCCCCCCACCCTCGTGGCCAGGTGGGGCCCCCTCTGGTGAACTTCTTCCGCTGGATATTTTTTATTATTTCCCAAAATGACTTTTGTGGAGTTTCAGGACTTTTGGAGTTGTGCAGAATAGGTCTATAATATTTGCTCCTTTTCCAGCCCCGAATTCCAGCTACCGGCATTCTCCCTCCTTATGTAAACCTTGTAAAATAAGAGAGAATAGGCATAAGTATTGTGACATAACGTGCAATAACAGCCCATAATCCAATAAATATCGATATAAAAGCATGATGCAAAATGGACGTATCAGTGTGCACCATATATACCACCACCAGAGAGAGTTCCACCATATATACGTGACAGAGATGAGAGTTGTTCTTGGAGAAAGAAAATCGTCTTTTGTCGATGGCGGTCGATCTGGGCGAGTTCTTCTTGTGATATACATTTTTCACGCACGATGGACTCGCCCATCACGACCATCATCGAAAGTTGAAATATCCGTGAGATAGTGTCCACCAAATATACCACGACCAGAGAGAGTTCCACCATATATACATGAGAGAGATGAGAGTTGTTCTTGGAGAGAGAAAATCGTCTTTTGCCGATGGCGGTAGATCTGTGCAAGTTCGTCCTGTAAGATACATTTTTCACGCACGATGGACTCACCCAGCTCGACCATCACCGGAAGTCTAAATATCCGTGAGATAGCATCGATCATGATTAATTTGCTTAGAAGTAATCTTTAATGTTTGATTCTTATGCCATTTTTCGTTGTGTGATCAAAGGTGTTAGCACCGATCGATTTCGTGGCTATGGCTTCCTCCGACGACGGATGTTCCATTAGGGTCGACTCCATGGTAAAGGAGAAGCTCGCCGAGGACCGCTGGGCGGCGCTCATTGAGAAGCACCCGCAGCTGATCCTAATAAACTATTTTGAGGATCTTGCCAAGAAGAATCCCCCAGCTAAGGAGAAGAAGCCCCACCACGTAAGGAGTGTGACGACTCGATGCCATTGAGTCCACCAAGGTACATTCCACCATGGGGGATGCCCCGACGTGCTCTGACTCCACGATCATCACTGGTTTCACGAACTACACCTCTGAGTAGTCCACCTAGATAGTTTGGCGTTGATTTAGTGATATAGTCATGTAGGTGCTAATATGGACTTCTTAGATTGCCACCTGCGATGTTTTTGATTGTATGAGTGACGAACGCTTACGTGGATTATGTATGATGTGCTATTTTTAACCTTGCATTATTTCTTTGCCTTTTTTCTCTATCTTTGTAGATGAAGTGGTATGCGATGTACAGAAGTAGATGTCCAGGAGTCTACGGTTCATGGTCTGAATGCAATGAACAAGTAATTTACTATGAAGGCAGCTCCCACGATTCGTTTAATAGAAGAGAGAAGGCAGAGTATCATTACAATCAGTATCTGCTTAAGCAGAAGAGAAAATCTGAATTAGTGGGTTCAGTGGATGGGTTGACTGGATAAACTAGCCAGAAACGGCTTATCGGGTTTAGTGGATGAAGAACTTGATAATTCTTCTTCGGTTTGTGATAATTGTGGTGTTGCTTTATCTTGTGGTCGCATGTAGAGATGCATTGACCACTTTATTGTTTAGTAAGTAGGCATTTGCCCTAAAGAGCTACCTTGTGATCTCAAAAGAAGTTGGTGTGAACTATTTTATGTAATGGTTATGTGAGTTTGTTGTTAGACATTGAGACTTGAAATGCAAGTTTTTGTGTTGTATATATATTTTTGCGGCAGGGATCGGGGGTGAAGCAGTAAAAAGTTGGCAATTGGCTGTGGCATCTTTGCCGAGAGCCACTCTCGGCAAACTGGCATGCGCTGGTGGTTGGCTGTGGCATCTTTGCGGAGAGCCACTCTCGGCAAACTGGCATGCGCTGGCTGTTGGCTGTGGCATCTTTGCCGATAGCCACTCTCGACAAAGAGATGACGAAACTAGCCGACGTGAGAGTCACTTTATATTGCCGAGTGGTAATGTTTGGCTCGCGGCAAAGTCTTTGCCGAGTGCCCGTGTTTTGGCTCTCGGCAAATTCCTGTTTGCCGGAGAGGTATACGCTGGGTGGCCTTTGCCGAGTACAGCACTCGGCAAAGGCTTTACCGGCGGTTTTGTGCCCTTTGCTGAGTGTGCTCGGCACTCAGCGTATAACTCGATTCCAGTAGTGTGAAGAAGTGGTATCAAAATATACGTGTAAGTCATGAAATCTTGTGCGTGAGTAAATTTGGGTGCTTCCTAGCTTTGGCCTGTTACTAGTACAAATGTCCGTGCGTTGCAACGGGCATGGAATCTTGCAAAATCTACTCGATGTGTCATTAGATGCAATTTGTTTTTTTTGAGTTGGAATCACTGTGACTTATTGAAGTTATCACGCTGGTAGGCTCGAAAATAAAACATGGGCAACTTTGTTCACCGAACGTCGCACCAGCAAACCTTGGACTCCATGAAGTCCTGAAGTTCTTTACCATTACGCACCATTTCTTATATTCAGTTCTAATAAACATGATTATTGTTTCTCGACTGAATATTGGTCGTCAAGAAGCCACCTCGACATTCTTCGCCTGACTGAAGAATAATTCATGGAATAGTCTCTAAATCTTTTTCTTTTCATTTCGGAAAAGAATGAATTTTTTAATAAAACAAAATGATTTATTAAAAAAATAGCATTTTTCTGAACATTTCTAAATGCATTTTTTAAATGTAACAACTTTTGGGAATTTTGACCAGTTTTTAAAAAGTGTGAATATATATAACTGTGTGCTTATTATAAAACGATTTTTACTATGTTGGGTATTTTTAGATATATAAGTTTGTTGTGCTTTTCATTTTTATTTTCTGTTTTTGTTTTATTTTATGTTAAAATAATTTGCGATTACAAAAAGGTTCTAAAATTGCAAAAACATTGTTCGTTTTGACTTCTCAAAAACATTTCTTGAATTCAAAAAACGTCCATGATTTCAAAAAATGTAAACAATTTTTATTTTCATGAACAATTTTTTTTTGGAAAAAATTATAAGCATTCTTTAATAATGATGAACGTTTTTTAAACTTGAATAACCACTTTTAATTCGGTAAAAAATGAATTTTTGAACTTTTTCTGAAAATGATGAACACAATTTTAATTTAATGAATATTTTTTTAGGTCGGTGAACAAATTTTGATGAACATTTTTTAAATCCGGTGAAAAAATTGAATTCGATGAACCCCTTTTTTATATCGATGAGCATTTTTTGAAATTCAATGAACAAAAAAATCTTCGCGAATTTGAAAAGAAATTTCACAAAAAAAGTGAAAATGTAAAGATGAGAAAAGAAGAAAGAAAAAGGAACACAAAATAAAATGAAAGGAAAAAAGAAAGGAAAAGAAAATACGAATAAAAAAACAAAAAAAGGGCTTGCGCATGAGAACACCCAGCGCGCAAGGGGTAGTGCGCGCGGTAGCGCCGTATAGGCTTCCCCCATAGAGAACACTTTGGTTTTAAAAAAAAAGGGAGTGTCTATATTACAATCGACTGAAATTGAATTGGCCTTCAATCAAATATACCAACCAGTAAAAATCTGACACCAACTGAAAAAAAAACTTGACTGAAAATAAAGGGGCATTCAACCAATTTTTTCAGGCACTACAAACATGGCACGTGTATGTATGACCTATGCGCTCTATGATCCATGAGCAAGCAATGAAAGGGCCCAAAAAGCAACACTGCCAGGTCAGTACTCTCACGACCTTCTCCAGGTTATTGACAATTTTGTTTTCTTCACAATACTATTGGAAGAAAAACTGAAATTCTCATCTCAAGGATCTGAAATTGATACTTGTGGAAGAAACTCCTGAACACAAACATAGTATAAATTCATAATTAGGCTGCTGTAAAGTCGTCATCAACCTGCTGTACAATGATCAACACAAGATGAACTAATCACATACTAAACATTTCATCATCATGAAGCTTTAAATACAGTGGCTTTAGTTGAAATTTACAGTCATCTCACTACGAATAAAGAGTAACTTTTAAAGTGTATCACATATTCAGCTTTGATGAATTTTACAGTGTTCATTTTACTAAAATTCCAGTCAGTAACAACCAGATCACAACAAAGCTACTGGAACTTCAGTAAAAATAAGGAGAAACAACCAGTAACAATGTGTGCTTTATGATCAGATAAGAACGAGAAAGAGGATGGAGGAAGAAGGGAACAGAATAGCTACACAATCAGGAAACTACAGTCACACCAAGAAGACAAACTGTAGGTCAGTACTCTCACAATCTCCTTCAAATAGTTCTTCCAGTAAAAAATGTAGCACTGTAAATTCAGGTAACTGTATAGTGTAAAATACAAAAATCACAACCTTTAGGCTACTACTATAAAATACAGAAGTTATAGGATTGTAAAACTAAAAACAGGGTAGTGTAAATTCAAACATAAGTTCACTGTAAATTCAAACAATCAAAAAATAATTATAGTGCGGTAAATTATAGAAGCTATAGGACAGTAAATCCTTCATCAGGTTAGTCATCAATTAATTATAATTTACTACGAATACAAACAAAAAAGCAGACTTCTATGAATACTACAGTACTGTAAAATCCGAAGGTTGAGGTCGGTCGTGGCGCCCATGCATTGCATTGGAAAAAAATCGCACGCCCTTATGGTTGTCCGGATCTTCTACTTGAAGACGGCTAATCATTACGCCGTCGTCCCGAGCTCTTCCTCGCTTCCCTCATTGTTTGATAATCTATCCAGCCCTTTTCTAATGGACCACTTGGCCTGCTGTTTACAAAGCACATATCAGCACACTGTAACACTGCCAGTAGTATTCATACATGGAAAGCCACACAACATTCAATCTTTCTTTACCGGGTCTTTCTCTTATTGTCACGTTGTAACCACACCCCTTAACCCTCTGCACAACTGTCATTCCTTCTTCACCGGGTCTATCATTTGCCATGTTATACCCACACCTCATCCTCCTACTGTTCTATATCTGTAAGCATCTTGTTGATCCGCTAAGCATCTTGTTTCAGTAGATAAGTCGAGTTGTATAGCCGTCTAACTCGTATTATCATTGGTGCTTCCTGAACCATATAAGAATTGGACTCTTGTGATCCTGAATAATGAACTGAATCCGTAACAAAAAAATGCTCAACATTAAGAATATTTAATTTAAAAAATCAGGACCTGAACGATTATATGCATAAGCCTGATGGTTGCATATAATACAAAGATTGTTGAACCGGTGATTGCTAAGAGGTCAATTTCATGCATCAAATATAAACTGTAGTAGAATTTGATAATTCTATGTTTGCAAGGAAACCTGGGTACAAAAATGACCTATTGGGTGTCGCCTTCTAGGAAATCTACCCTGTTCTGAAGGCTTGTGTAGATGAATTATGTTCTATGTGGAAAGATATACTTGTACACGGTACGCCTTCGCCCGCTAATAGCGGCTAAGAAGCATGATCACCTAGAGCACCATCACTGGATTTAACCAGAACAAAAGGCAAACAATTTTTATACATGAATATCTATATGACTGCAGTCAGAACTAAAAGTACCCGATTTTAAATATGGGTTGGGTGGCCTGCAGGAGTGCAGTACTTGAGAGACTATGCTAGTGTAGTAAACATAAATTTGGCCGGTCAGCTTCTATAGGGAATGCAAAACACTTATGAAATAAGAAACAGAGAACATCTAAGCAGAAATAAGGTACATGTTTGCTTACGAATGGTACTAACATGATATATTTTCTGCCCGCCGGTAAGTTATCAAATGTTTCTTTGTAGACCACATTGTGAGTATTGCCAACAGTTTTCAGGAGAGCTATTTTCAGTCAAAGCTGGAAGATGAAGACTGGCTAAGAAATACTCACATCAGTCAAAATAAAAATCCTGGGCTGAAACTTTGAGATGTACATAACTACTACAATGTAGCAACGAACCCATACTCTTTTTTCATTATCACTGCTGCTTTTTGACACTCAAGAGGACATTTGTATTGGCGACTATAAGAAAACTGGAAAATATATTAGATAGAGCGGGCGGTGAGGTCCCAGGTGGGGGGAGTGGGGGAGGCGGCGGGGTGGCACTCGGTAGGCAGAGCGACCGACGGCGGTGTGGTCGCATGCGAAATCATAGTCAGAACTTTTCATTTGAAGGTACACGCTCAGAGGAAATTATTTTTTTGCTCAGTGCCAAAAGTATCAAATGCCTAAAACTGAAAATCACATCCTGAACTGAGCATTTTATTGAGAATCGGCAAAATAAATTAAAGACAACAGTACGAGAACAGGTGAACGGTGATCTGATTTCAACACAAAATACTCATGAAGAAATAAAATGGGTGGACAGTGATTTGGTTTCTAAGCATAAAACTGATCATGTTTATGCCACACATTAAGCACATAATATGTGCGTATTTGGAGCCTGAAACATCTACCAACTAAAACTACTCCCAAAAGCAATCTTCAAGGTCAATCTTTTAAGACGTAACACATAAAGCTACAGACTACAATTTTGATACACAGATTTAGCTCACTCAATTCAGTTTAGAGAGTACCCACACCCAATTCTGGAATAAATAATGCGAGGCCCAATCCTCCGCTGCATCAAGCATCAACCATCATGAGATTGATTCCTTAATTGATCTGAAAACAGTTGCTTGGATTAATGTACTGTTAGAACTTGATATCAGAGGAAAGGAGGGATAAAACCTTGAGGAGCTGCATGTCCATGGCGTCCTTGACATCTCCTTGAAGAATCCCTTGACGGCGGCGACCGTGGTGGATGGGGAACTCCCATGGCGTTCCCCAACTGCATCTCCAGCAGAGTATATGAAGAGAAGGTGAGGTGTAGGGGCGGCAAATCTCGTCCAAGAAGGAAGGAAGGACGAACCTGGGACCACCGGAGACGCGCCGGCGAAGCCATGCCCGAAACCCTAGCCATGGGTGTGTGGTTGCGAGCGGGTTGTAGAGGCCGGGAGCAGAGAGTCTGGATGGAGGGGAGGGAGGCGCGGACCGTGGGAAGCTTGGGGCGTGCCGCGCTGCGTCGGAGGCGCCGGAAGCAGCCGGCATGGGCGACGGCGGCGGCGGCGATGACTTCATGGGCGAGAGGGAGAGGAGGCGAGCCTGTGTGCTCTGTGTGTGGTTGTGCTTTATTTTTTAAACTGCTTGGACCGCGCGTCGAATAGTCCAAACTATAGGGGGTTTTACGCAAAATTGAATCGTTTTTCTAGAGTACCACTTAAATAGGTACTGCGGGTTGATTTGAAAGAAATAGAGGGGTTTTTTCGCAAAAACACCAGCGACGTACGACCAGAAGCAGTCGGTGCTTTATTAGTAGGTAAGATATTTGGCACGAGCAACGACAGGGTTAACTGAAACTGATTAAATAGTCACAATTGAAAATCTATATCTATACTTAATAATAAAAGCGCTATTGCTTCTACCGATAGGTCATCAAAATTACCCACAAAATTACAAAATATTACACACCGATGCCACCAATAAGTGATAAAAATATATTTCACACAACTGAATCCCTGCATGGGCCGGCCCATGCAGTTGGAATTGTTCTATACCGTGCTGGTAGAAGACACAGCCAGCCTATTTGGGCCGGTCCATGTCCGTAGGGCCTGTTTTTTAAAATTTCGTTTCTTATTTTTCCGTTTTCATTTCCTTCTTCGTTTTTTCTACTTTTATTAATTTGAGAATTCAAAAAAGTTTCTAAAAATTAAAAAATGAGAATTTCGAAAACAAATGTTTAGCAATTCATAAATATTTGTTGATCCAGAAAATGTTCGTGATTTTTAAAACATGTTTGCATATTCAAACAATTTTTGCAATTTTGAAAACAAATGTTCGGGAAAAAATGTTCATGATTTGTTAAAAAGTTCATATATCAAAAAATGTTAATGAAATTGAAAAAACTCGCCTACTCGATAAATATTCATGAATTCAAAAAAGTCCTGAAATTCAAAAAATGTCCGTGACTTACAAAATAATTTGTTGATACATAAAATGTTTGCTGATTAAAAAAATGACCATGCATTTGAAAAAATGCTTGAAATTTTGCTAACATGGTACAATCACACATACTCACTCATATAAAAAACGATTTCACTCAGTTTAAAAACATATTTCTCTCATTTCAAACAAACAATTTCACTAATGTCAAAAAAGAGATTCTACTCAATCCTAAAAAAGATTTCACTCAATTCAAAAAATTGACTTTACACCTTTCCAAAAATATATTCACTTATTTCAAACCACTGATTTATCTTAGTTCAAGAATTAATTTAAATCATTTTTAAAACTAGTTTCTATAATTAAAAAATGTTTCAGGCATTTCAACTAGTTTCACATGTTTGGAAACAAGAACTGAAAACTATTTTTCGAAGAAGCTCAGTAATAAGTTTCACAGACTAACACAATCATTTTGAGAAAACTCAACCATTTTGAGAAAACTGATTTCAATTATTTCAAACAATATATTTTGACCATTTTGATAAACAAATTTCACTAATTTCAAAAAGTGGATTTCACTCAATTCAATTAACCGAGGTTACTTATTTTAGCAAACTAATTCAACTCATCTTCAGAAATAGCATATTTCAGTTCCAGTTATATTTCATAAGTATCTTTTTCATGCACTGAAATAAGAAGCTTTGCAAATTGAAAACCAGGTTCAGATATATGAAGAAAATTTATTTCGCATTGAAAATTGAAATGAATGAATGACTAACTTCACAAATAAACTTGGTGAAATAAATAACTCGAAAAAATATCAAATTTAAATTTCAGTTGTATTTTCACAAACAACAGTTTCACCTACTGAAGCAAGCAGTTTCACACAGTTCAATTGATTGAATGAAATAGATGGACTGAAACACTAAAATTAAAATATGTTTGAAATGTATCCAAGATTGATCTTGTTCTAAAGGTACTGCCGTCATGAGTCCAAATTTATAAGAAGGTAAAAAATGAGATTATGGTTTAAAAGATATGATTGTTTTAAATTGGCTAAGATAGAATAGTCTGTGGATTTGCTTGGGAGTACATTGGGAAACATTAAACTAACACTGATTTGACTTAATGTTGCTACCTCCATCCAGAATTACTTGGCGTAGAAATGGATGTAGACAGAGGGAGTATATACTAATCCGTGAGATTGCAATACAGAAGTATAGATCCGTGTCATGGGCCTCTCGGGCGCGCGAAACTCAGAGAACTTGGACTGTACAAGATGTGCCAGTCGGTACCATTACCGGTAGAAATACCTTTGCGGGACACCCAGCCGTTGCACAGTGTGTGTGTCTGTCGCGTTGCTGTCTCCGCCAAGTGTACTGATGCGCTGAATGCAGCAAATATCAAGCTGATTCCATACTCCGTATGTTTGAGTCAAAGTGTGTATAGTGTGTTCAGTTGAAAAGCACTCAGTGTGTACAACTGAGAGTTATGCGTACTTGGCCAATGATAGAAGCAATGTTACTCTTCATGAGAAACACACCATTAATCCAACAACATCACACCTATCGAGCTGATAATTTAATCAAAGTTGTGAGCATCGGCATTCTGTCTCTCTCTATATATATCTCTAAACATGCAGCTTTTCTGCAGGTGTTGCTTCTGCTGCTCATGGGTTTACGAGATGTACAATATCACTGAACTTTTGATATGTTATCTTGTCAACGAGTTGAGATTTTAGAAGAAACCGAAAGTGAATGTGGACAATCGCCAGAAACATGGCTCTCACGTAGGAAAACGGGCTGATCCAAACCTAACATTCAGTAGACCTGATTATGTATCATTGAGAAGTGTACGTACATTGTGTTAGAACTGATTATGTCCCAGGACGAAGTCGTTGTTCCATGCAGAAGCGCTCAGAGTTTTAGAATATGTGTACAGTGTGTCCAGTTGAGAAGAACTCGTAGCGTCCATCGAGAGAATGAATTGAAGTGTGTAGGTTGGATCAGTGCTGAAAGTTTTGGCTTTTGTCTCGATAATGATCAACGGTGGGAACTGTGGGTCAGGTGGCATAAGTCTCTTAGCATCAGCCTGACATACATAGGCTGGCACCTAAGCCTGCCCGGTGCGAGCACTGGCCTTCCCGGGTTCGCAGTGGAGCTCATCGGCTACCCCGTCTAGGTGACGAACGCCATTCCAGCAGGATTGTCAACATTCCTTTTGTCGTCAACTAGACAGTAGGCAATGTCTAATGAGTCCTATTGCTATATATGGATTACTTGATTTCAGTTTCCTTCTTTCACTTGCTTGCAATTGCCATATATATGGTGGTTTTCCTTTTTCAATCATTTTTCTTTCATGAGTTATGTTGTCATATCATCAATTTTCACAACATAAATTAAGTTTCTTGATTTGTGAACTTCAAGATAGTGAGTGATCACAATCATCGGGGAAGTGTAGTTTTCAGTGAAGCACAGGCTGTCCTTAATTACAGTATGGGGTGGTACATACGAAATAAATGAACTTAACTAACTTAACACAGAGAGAAAAGGAATACCAGAGGGGCATACAGAGTGTCTCCCATAGTACCAGAACACATCAACTTCAAAAGTGACATGGGCTAAACTAATTGACGATTATAACTTGATAATACATAAAGGAAAAACCGAGACAAGGAATGTGGGCGTTTTTATCTTCCAGGAATTTTTATGCTCACTAATTTATACTGATGGAAGCTCTCCAGCTCTTCTAGAAAGAGGTTTCGGGTCTTTGTTGAGTTGGAGCGGATGGCGACAGGGCGGGCGACAGGGCGGGCACCCGTGCGTGCGACCGTGGCGGCGCCGTCCTTTGCCGACGGTGATCGCCGGCGCGTCGGCGGCCGGTTTTGGGCCCTAGCTGGTTCCGATGAGGACGATGCGGACGACGATGGGGAAGAGATCCCGGCGGTTTCTCCTCCGTCTCCGACGTCGTCAGATCTCATTTGTGATTTTTTTCATTC
>LR880972.1:45857294-45881595 GCA_904067115.1 Aegilops sharonensis | reverse complement strand
TAGAATTGTATAGAGAGAGGACTCTTATGTTTAAACTTGTATCTCTTCTCTATCTCTTCTTCTGCTCTTTACCGACCTTCTCTGTACGATCGATTCCCGATCGATTCCTTCTTGTAAGCCACGGCATTGCCAATATAAATACAACGCGGCCCGAGCAAAGGGTTTAACGCTTCCCAATATTCTTACATGGTAATCAGAGCGACTTCTTCCTAAGATCGAAAGGAGATCGCATCTAGCCAAGCTGAGTCTTAGTCCCCTTTATATATAAAGATGTGCCTAAAACTCAATCAACTGAGTCTTAGTCGAGTGACGTCATTGTACTTGTTTTAATACTACCGGCACCTAGGTGTTGTAGTCGGTGATGAAAAATGTTGCAACACTTTTGCATGCAATGGCAACTAATGCTGCACAAGAAAAGTCCTCAGGCTTTCCTTCTCCTCCGTCAAGGCCGCCGCAGGTTCGCCCCATCTTTGATGTCCTTTGGGCCTAGGAGGAGCGGAGGACCTCGGACTCCCGCCGCGGGAGGGACCTGTTCTTGTTCTTGTTTGTTCCAGCGTCTTGGTCGGGGCTGTGTGGCAGCGTGGATGTCCCTCAAAGGGAATAATGTCTCTTGCGTTCTATCTCCGCCCTGATGGTGCATCTAGCGTCGCCGAAGGGCGTGTGGAGGTGTGTTCGCGTAGCATCTCGCGGGATTCAGTCGGTGTTGGTCTTTGGTGGATCAGTTTGGATCTGGTCTTCATTTGTTTTCGTTTGAGTGTTTACAGATTTGATGCTTTCAATCTACTATTATCTTCATCGACAGATGGTTGCTGCTCTGGTGCGCTGGCCTATGGGGCCTTAACACGACGACTTCTCGACTGTCTAATACAATAAAGTTATCTCGGCTTCGGTGAGGGAGGGGCGATGACGGTAGCGGACCTTCGGCTTGCTCTAGTTCCTGTAGTTATCGCTAGGTTGTCCACATATATGGTTGTAACTTTTATTACCTCTAGTGTTCTTTGTATTGCCATAACTGAAGATGAATAGATCTAGAGTTTCTGTCGCAAAAAAGGACAAGTGATGCTGCAACAGGTGTGAGTAGATGCTACAACCGTCAATGGAGGATGTTGCGACTGGTGAGACGATGTGCTAGAACGACAAGGATAGATGTTATCGCCGGTGAGACGACATGCTTCAACCAGCAACAACGGATGCTGCAACCAAAGGGAATATATGTTGCAAATGGCATGGCAAAATACTGCGAGGTCCATTGGACGATGGTCAGCCCAATACGAATCTTTGCAAAAAATCAACGATTGAAAAGCCGATTTGAGAATTGGTTAAATCTAGGTCGGCGAGTTGTAGGAAGCCCATATATATAAAGCAATAACCGAATATAGTACACGACCGGACGATACAAGTTGATGAGGTATCCCTCAAACAATGCCAATCCCAGAATAACTGAATCACGTAAGATCCAAGAGACTATGCTACTGAAAGAAAACACATAAAAAGCTTCTGCAGTTATCTGTAAATTTTTAGTTCGAGACAGTTATGCCTCAGCCACCGGCGACGTCTTTGCGAGCCGCCGGCCGCTGCGTCCCATATGAAGTTGGTGCAACTCTTTGCCTCTCAGTGAAAAGGAACTCGACATTTAGAGGTGAAATGAAAACAATTATTAACACAACATATGATTGGCATGTGAATAACTGAATCTATTTCTAATAAAGCTGGCCAACATCGGAAACATTGTTGCTCCTCTCATGACTTATGACGCTTCTAACTTAACCAATGTTTTGAGCATTCCCACATCTGTCCCTTGATATATCCCGAAATCAAATGCAAATTTTCCGCACATGTTCCTTCTATTGGTCACGAGGTTATAAGGCGTGCGCTCTGTTATAGAACTTTTGATATGTTTTCTTGCTGATGAGTTGAGACCTTGAGATTTTAGAAAAAAAAACTGGAAGGGAAAGTAGACAATGGCTCCGTGGAACCTCTCCATGCGCCCACTGAGAAAGTGTGCAACTGCAAATCCGGCATCTGTCGATTAGATTCTGTCACACTGAGAAGCACACAAGCGCGGCATAAATCAATACGTGCTCCGTTTGTTTGAGTCGAAATGCGTATAGTGTGTTCCGATGAAAAGCACTCAGTGTGTACAACTGGAAGTTATGCGCAGTTGGCCAATGATAGAAGCATTGTTACTCTTCATGAGAAACACATCATTAATCCAACAACATCACACCAATGGAGCTGATAATTTAACCAAAGTTGTGAGCATTGGCCATTCTGTCTCTATATATATCTCTAAAGCATATGCAGCTTTTCTACAGTTCTGTTGCTCATAAGTTTACGAGATGTACAATATCACTGAACTTTTGATATGTTTTCTTGTCAACGAGTTGAGATTTTAGAAGAAACCGAAAGTGAATGTGGACAATCGCCTGAACGGTAGCTCTGGCGCAGGCGCTGATCCAAACCTAGCATCCAGTAGACCTGATTCCGTATCATTGAGAAATGTCCCTACATTGTGTTAGAACTGATTATGTCCCAGGCAAAAGTCGAATCGATATTGTTCTACTCAGAAGAGCTCAGAATTTTAGAATTTGTGTACAGTGTGTCAAATTGAGAACTACTCATAGTGTCCATCGAGAGAATGAATTGAAGCGTGTTGGTTGGATCAGCGCTGAAAGGTTTGGCTTTTGTCTCGATAATGATCAACTGTGGGGACTGTGGGTCAAGTGGCAAAAGTTTCTTAGCATAAGCCTGACATAGATAGGCTGGTACCTAAGCCTGTCCGGTGCGAACACTGGCCTTCCCGGGTTCGCAGCTGGGCTCATCGACTACCCTGTNCAATGGCTCCGTGGAACCTCTCCATGCGCCCACTGAGAAAGTGTGCAACTGCAAATCCGGCATCTGTCGATTAGATTCTGTCACACTGAGAAGCACACAAGCGCGGCATAAATCAATACGTGCTCCGTTTGTTTGAGTCGAAATGCGTATAGTGTGTTCCGATGAAAAGCACTCAGTGTGTACAACTGGAAGTTATGCGCAGTTGGCCAATGATAGAAGCATTGTTACTCTTCATGAGAAACACATCATTAATCCAACAACATCACACCAATGGAGCTGATAATTTAACCAAAGTTGTGAGCATTGGCCATTCTGTCTCTATATATATATCTCTAAAGCATATGCAGCTTTTCTACAGTTCTGTTGCTCATAAGTTTACGAGATGTACAATATCACTGAACTTTTGATATGTTTTCTTGTCAACGAGTTGAGATTTTAGAAGAAACCGAAAGTGAATGTGGACAATCGCCTGAACGGTAGCTCTGGCGCAGGCGCTGATCCAAACCTAGCATCCAGTAGACCTGATTCCGTATCATTGAGAAATGTCCCTACATTGTGTTAGAACTGATTATGTCCCAGGCAAAAGTCGAATCGATATTGTTCTACTCAGAAGAGCTCAGAATTTTAGAATTTGTGTACAGTGTGTCAAATTGAGAACTACTCATAGTGTCCATCGAGAGAATGAATTGAAGCGTGTTGGTTGGATCAGCGCTGAAAGGTTTGGCTTTTGTCTCGATAATGATCAACTGTGGGGACTGTGGGTCAAGTGGCAAAAGTTTCTTAGCATAAGCCTGACATAGATAGGCTGGTACCTAAGCCTGTCCGGTGCGAACACTGGCCTTCCCGGGTTCGCAGCTGGGCTCATCGACTACCCTGTCTGGGTGATGAACGCCATTCCAGTAGGATAGTGAACATTCCTTTTGTCATCCACTAGATAGTAGGTAATGTCTAACAAGTCGTATTGCTATATATGGATTATACTTGATTTCAGTTTCCTTCTTTCACTTGCTTGTCAATTGCCATATGGATGTTTTCCTTTTTCAATCTTTTTTTTCCTTTCATGAGCTATATTGTCATGTCATAAATTTCACAACATAAATTAAGTTTCTTGATTTGTAAACTTCAAGATAATAACTGATCACAATAATCAGGAAAGTGTAGTTTTCAGTGAAAAGCGCAAGGTGTCCTTAATCACAGTGTAGGGTGGTAGATACGAAATAAGTGAAATGAACTAACTCAAGAGACAGAGAAAAGGAATAACAGAGGGCATACAGAATGTCTCCCACAATAAACTAATTGATGATTATAAAATAATAATACAGAGAGGAAGAACCGACACAAGGAATGTGGGCGTTTTTATCTTCCAAGATTTTTCATGCTCACTAATTCACACTGATGGAAGCTCCCCGGCTCTTCTAGAAAGAGGTTTGCAAGATCATATACATAGCAAACCAAACTATCACTCTAAATTTCTCAGGCTTCGCTTACAGAGCAAACCACAGTTGAGGAGTTGGAACCTTCCTGCAGGTTTCCTCAATAACCAAGCTCAACTTCTACGTAATTGTTGAGAATTAGCTTAATGCTTCGAAAGGTAGGGCTTACAAAATTGCATAGTAAAATATTCTGAGAACATCAAGACCAACAAATCCATGTCTTGTTTCATCCAATCTATCAGTCGTTTGTAAGAAGAAAATAAGGGGTGCAACTTTACGTCCAAGTAAAAATGAGCCGAGGTTTTAGTTCAACATGAAATGATTATTTATCCCAACATTTACATGCAATCAGCATGTGAACAGAAGAAGCCAACATGAGAAACACTGTTACTCTTCATGAGCAACACACCATTCAGCAGCATCATGCTTATTGCGCTTCTAGTTTTATTCCACAAGGGTGGATTTATATATCGATAAGCCATATGCACCATCTCTGTTGGGTTCCTTCGATTGGTCATCAGGTTATGAGATGTACATGTCAGAAAAAGATTATGAGATGTACATTGTTACTGTAATGTTGGTTTGTTTTCTTGCTTATGAGTTGAGATTTTAGAAGGAACTGGAAGGGAAGATGAACAATCGAAACCAGTTAGGTACATGTCCGCCTAGAATCCACGAAAATTCAGGACACGTAAAGCAGGTTCTGTCGAATCAAAGAATAATGTGCAAACCCATCAATACACGCCAGACTCGGTTCGATGCATGGAGAAGTACTTTCAATTGAAAGTGTGATTAAATGGACATGTAGTTTTTCTCTAGATATGCTACTCGTCAATGAGAAAAAGTACTCCCTCCGACTAAAATTGTACTGAATGTGCATCAATTAATTTGGATCCGAGGAAGTATATTCGTCCAATTTATTTATTTGTGTTTACATTCATCCACTTGTAATCTGCATGAGTCTATCGATCGAGCGCGTGACGGGACCCAGACACACAACATGGTTTCACGCGCATGGCTCAACGTCATCGATCTCCCAAACGGCACGGATAATTTGCTGATACTCCACAAAGTCTGTGCGCCAGTCAGTCGTCCAGAGGATCTCCTGCTAGTCGACGGCGGCTCCTCCACAGACGCGTTCACGCAGACCGATGTTGTTTGGCAAGATCAGAATGCACCACAAGGTTTCGACTCTCAGTTATGTATTTTTTTTCTTACTAGGTAAGTGCCCGTGCGTTGCACGGGTACACACATATTATGTTGGCTCAACACTAATTGGGTAACATATACATGTAGGATCCTAATGCATATCAGATGAAATTGTTGCATTTTTGCGGCTGCCATCAGATGATATTGTTGGTCTTTCTATTGCTAAAATCAGTGTTATTCTTCTTCCTCCTCCACCCACTATCTCTGTCATAAAGATCTAGGTGTACGGCCTTTGTCAATGGTATATAGCCACCTCGCAATCTCCCTTTCACCCCACTGTACAGTTTTTATATTTCACATTGTGCTGGTCTTAAGTCTCTCTCCCTCTAATAAAAGTGCAAGTGTAACCATAGGAATAAATTTCCTTGCTCATCCTTGTTAGCAGGCAAATACTTTAAAAACCAAGAAGGCTAAAGAGGTTTAATAATATATAGAACATAACACAAGGGCAAGAAAATTCTTTGCCCAATAAGTCAGCTTAGGGGAAGAAGAGCGACACCACTGCAAATGTACAAAAACATTCATTTATTAGGACACTTTTTTCTTACAAATTACAAAGAAGAAACTACAGAAAACAGATGCAGCTAGCTCAAAAGTGAAACAAACATTTGATTTATGCATGTATACACAACATGATCAAGTAAACTGCAACCTATGATCTAGATCGTTTCATATGGGCCCTCTAGCCGGCAGTAACCAACCACCTAGCATAATTGCAGCTAAAATTTCAGAAAAATTTAGTATAGTGTCATGCTAGTTGGGTAACACTAACAGTACGCACATATAGTTTAATCTATATAACAAAAGCTGCAACACTACAAGAATAGAGGCTAAGCTGCCATGAGATCAGCGGACATGTTACAGCCTACCATGGAATAAAGGAGGACAGCTCGGGTGTAGTACTGCCATCCTCCAACGCCACCCAGCACAACGCGCCGTGGCGCTCACACAGGCCCTCGTCGTCGTCCTCGCAACAGCTGACACGCGATCTTCAGTCTACACCCAACCCATCGCCTCCGGTCTCCGTCACGTCTCATGCGGTTGGTCTCTCCGTGCCCACGTGCTGATGACGTTGATGTCCTTCAACTTCTGATGAACTTCTCGAGCTCTTCCTTTCTGATGAACTTGAAGCTCCATTCGCCGTCCATGGGGAACTTCCTCGACAGTCCGACGATGTGTGGAGGCGGCGCCTCCACCCGCTCCATCTGCTTGCCGCGGAGAGGGAGCAGAGTGAAGCACACAATGGCGTTGACATATCTCTGCCCCTGCCGGCGTCTATGGTCGGAGGGGAAGAGTTAGTGACCAGGTAGATGAGGCCATTGGGTGATAAAAGCTGCACTACCGTTGAAGTTTCCGGTCAACTTCCACTTCCCCTTTCAGGCGACGGCTAGCATGCCCTTGAACGCCTCCGTCGGAATCTCTGACCATCGTCGTAGGACGGCGTAGCCCTGCGGTTCTTCAGATCGGGCCCCTGACAACCACCCCATCATGATTTCTAGGAGAGATAGGAGAGGGGATGGGATGGGGTGGGGTGCCGGTCTGGGGAGACAGGAAACGGGGCGGCGACGCTCCACGGGAGAAGAGGAATAGAAGGTGGGGAGGAGGCATGGATAGACCACAAGAGGAAGGCAGCGTGCGGGGTCCTTGCTTGATTACCTACCATGATTTCCCATGATTTATGCCTCCCCATGAATTTATTGTATTACCATGCTTACCAAGAACAAATCGATCGCTATCCGGGAATTTATTGCATTTCCTAAGAAAAGAGTGATCTGATTACCAAAGATTAATTTGATTACCAAAAATGAAAGCGTAGGAAGGGGTCGCACGAGGAGGATGGACGAAGGGCGGGCGACGTAAGAGGGGAGACGGAACCTTGCGTTTCTTTTAGGTAGTAGAGATTCACACCCCAGTAGCATGAAGATTTTATCCTTTCGATTGAGAAGGACCGTAGTCTTCGTAGTGAGCCATGCAAATTCGTAAGTGTGGACAACCAGCTATGCCATGTGGAGCAAGTTGGTTGGCCGCAGTGAGAAAGCTTTTGAAAAAAATAGATGGAGGTGAGGAATTTTTTTAAATACTTTTTTTTCTTTCTTAGAAGGAGGTGAGGACTCACGTATTTTTTAAAAATGGAGGCTATGCAAAGTGGCACTCACTGGTAGGCCGTGGTGGTAATATTTTTCTTTTTAAGATGGAGGTGATGATTTTTTTCTAAGATATTTTTAGATGGAGGCGAGGACCCTATGTATTTTTTAAGATAGAAAAATGTGCATAACTTTCTCTCAAGCGGCGCAATAGGATGGCACCCCAACCACTAGTAATTAGTAAATATTCAAAGTGGCACATATCGAGAACTGCTAAACAGCGCTTCACATGCCGGGCAGCCAAATCAGCGCTCACGAGCACCCCGCGTGGGGCGGCCCCACAACACGAGCAGATCACCTCCGCCCCTTCATTCGCTTAGTTGACGGTCGTCCGTTGACCAGTTGACCATTGCCGTTCACCATTACTTTCAAGAAAAGTGTGGATTTGAGAAAAAAAATCATTACTCGAGCATTCAAGAAAAGATGTGCATTTGAAATAATTCAAAAAGTTTAAAATTTTCAAAATTGTTTGCGGATTCTTACAGAAAAAACTTCATGAATTTTGAGAAAAGCTCATGGTTTTTGAAAAAGTTCATGGATTTAAAAAGTTCATGAATTTGAAAAATTGATGTACATTTTGAAAAGGCTTCATGAATTTAAAAACAATTGTGAATCTAAAAATATTCGTGTATTTCAAATATATCGAAAAAAGAAAAAGAAAAGACCCACTAGAAACGTAGAAACCAAACGTTGAATGGGAAGCATCTATTATCTTCACAAACCCGGAGCTAACAGAAGGTTCTGGTCTTATTGGGCCTTTTCTTTCTCAAACTGTTCCCTTTTTCGAAAAATAATGCTCATAAATTTCCAAAAAATCTTAGAAATTTAGTGATATTCCGTGTTTCTGAATAATTTGTTTGGATTTTATAAAATTTGTTGCGTTTTCAATTTTTTAATATTTCAAAAGAAAATCCTGTTTTTCAAAAAATACAAAAATGTAAAAAAGAACATGTTTTCAGAAAATGTGCATGCTTACAAAAAATGGTAAATTATTTAAATTCTGATTTTGATTTTTTTTACATTAAAACCTGTTAATATTTTATAATTTTTGTTCGTGTATTTAAAAAAAATGAATTTTCAAAAGTTGTTGGAAATTTGATTTTTCGAAAATCATTCTAAATGTTTTGCTAAAGTAACACTGCAGGGCCGCTAGAGTCCCTGCAGTGATCAGTCTATGTTTGATACAGTGCTTGGTCCGCTTCAGTACAATGTCTGGTTCTCCCGCAGATAACCACTCGCTTCGCTGCACGCGCCAATGGGCCGCCTATGTATTTTGCCGCCAATCTGCCGCAGAGAGCGGCACATAGGAGCTCGTAACATGAAAAACAGATTGGGCTTGCACCTTTACTAACATTTATTTAAGACATCTTAGTTATGGTTTCTATAATAAGAATAAAATGAGTTCATTGTCCAATTGACTTGGGTGATAACTTTAGCCATCCAACTTTCAAAATGTGAGGGCAGCCCCCTAAAGCTCTGTAAACGGGTCCACTATGGTCCAAAACATGTTAGGTTGGCGCTGACCCCTCCTACATGGTAGATTGAGCCTAATAACATCGTGCGTGCGTGCGTGCGACAGTGAAGCCGAGATTCCAGCGCTCTAAGAAGATCTACAGCCGGCATCCTTAAATCCGCCTCCGACGTCTGCAGATGTGCCCGGTCAATGACTATACACGAGAAAGGGGGCAAAAAGTGACCCAACCGGACCTAAAATGCTGGCCCACACAATGGCATCGGCGCCCGTGCTGGTCCGGCGAGCTACAGGTGAGCCAGCGGGGGATAACGCGCAAACGGCGAGATCCACGCCTGCAGCAGCATGAGTGGCAGTGGGAACAAACAGGTCAGCGCCACCGGCCCTTGCTCCCCGCACAGGATCACTTCTCACGCTGCTTGCACAGTGTGTGGGCGCGCCTGAAGAACCATCGGGGAGGATGGTAGTCCTGGTAGCACCACCGACGGGTGGAAGAACTTGCCAGCCGGTGCAGCGATTGCGCGGGATGGATGTAGAGCTGGGCCGTGGTGGCGGCGGAAGAAGCCGGATCGGGATTGGGGAGGAGGCACAGGGGATCCCCGCCGGGGGAAGATGAGGTGGAGGAGGAAGCCGAATTGGAGTTTGGGGAGGAGACATGAGGACGAGGCCGGTGCTTCTTGCCGCGGACTAAATCCGGAGGAGGCGAGCAACGCGTGGCTTGTGGCTAGGAATGTCGTGCAGGTCACTGCCAGAAGTGCAGCGTGAGGTCGGGCCAACAGCATAGGGACCAGGGCGTCGCTCGGTAGCAGGGAACACGGCGGTGGGGTCCCAGGCAGCGGCACGAAGGCAGACGGTGGATCCCGGAGGTTGCCACGGGAGGCGAGTTCGGGACTATATATATTCTACAATGTACATGTAATGATATACTCCCTTCATTCCATAATGTAGTGCGTCTACTCTTTGCAAGATTTAACCATAAATTTAACCAACATGGCCTACTCCAGCGGAGCATGACTGATACCTTTGAATTCGTATTTGGAAGAAGTTTTCAAAGGTATAACTTTTCAGTCAAAATCACTTTTTGTTGCATATTTTGACTTGACAAAATATATTTCGGCCGCCTTGGGCTTAACGCTCGCCTTCGTGGTGTATGATGAGTTCATGCTTTTCCTGCATTCTGGTAATGCTGTTTAATTCCTCATGAGCAAGAAACCAGTTAAGGTTACTCTTGCAGGCTCTTTTTTCAGCAAAAAAGTCGATAATACCCTCAAAAAATTGACGGCCAGATCTACCTTATACTGCACAACCCTCTTATAGCAGTATAAGCCATCGTAAAAAGATGCCCGTCCACCACAGAATTATCCATGTCCGCGGTGTGGGGCGAGTCTGATCGCCCGCCACCACATGCAGCTGGAGACGACGCGAGCAACGCCAGCCGGTAGGCCCGGTGATGTGAGCCCGCGGCTGCCCACGAGCTCTGATGATGTGCGCATTAGTGCATGAGGCGAGCATGCAAGTGCTCTGTTCATCTACTCTGGAACGAACAGGTCGTCCTTCGGCGGTGGACAACGGTGGCGTGGTAGGCCACCGAGGATCTCGGGCCTGGTGAGGGCGCTGGGATGGAGGATGTGGCCTGCGTCGCGGACTTGGATTCCAGCGGCGGTGCCAGGAGAGACGAGCAGGAGCCAAATTGTTTTCCAATCCTTTTCTTTCCAATGACAGATGCACCCCACATGCCCACACATAATGAAAACTTCCACTAAACTATCACTGTCACATGTGAGATGTTAAGCAGTGAAGATTCGGTGTCTGATGCGTGGAGATAGACTCGCGCAGGACGTGGAAACTGTGTGGCGTCATGGCGGCGTCGATGACAGAGAGGCCTGGCAAGGTCGGTGCATCAGTTTTGCTCTGAGGATGGATCGATGGAAGATGGAGGTGACGGCCTTCGCAGCGTGCGGTGCTCACTGGGAGTGTGCCAGACCGGTGTGTGACCCAATACAGGTAGTGCCCTGGATGGGGCATCCGGCATTAGATGTTAGGATTTGGTGTGATGTCTGTTTGCTATTAGTCCTGAACTTTTGGCACACCTTCATCAAGGGGATAGGAGTAGCAACAGTGTTGCCAAGATGGTGGCTTCAGGCCTATTAACGTATCACCTTGTATGGTCTTTACGGATAATTAATAAAATTGTTGCATGCATCGTTATTCATAAAATTGATGCAGAGGCCGGAAGTACATCCTTGTTTTTTAGAAAAAAAAAAGCCCTTCTATTTGTGATTGACATGCTGAAGCTACCCTAATCCGCCCATCAATATTATGGGCAAAGACTCTAGACAGGGTGTTTTCAGCCAGAAAATTGTAAAACATTGTTTCCTGCTATCCTAGTCTTTTACATGGTGAAATCTTTCAACTCTCTTTTAACAAAGGGTGAATTTTTATTGGCTCAAAATGAAATATCAAGAGGATACAACACAAAAGGCACACACCCGGCTTCTGAATAGCTAGGATGTGCACATCCAACAATAACGCAGGCACAATGAAAATACGTCGACAAATATCAAAGCCATATGAGACCAAGGCTATGCATAGGCGAGGAAGAAAGAAAAATCCCAAGCGATCAAACCCGTGATCGACAAACTACAACAATGGCCATATCTGCACTTCAACGGCAATGCCTTCAGGAAGGGGAAGAAACTCAAGCATTGCCATCGCCAAATCAAACCCGGGAGCTCAAGACCGGGTGCTTGAGTAGCACCACCATCAAAGACACGCAAATGTTGTTACCGCCACATTTCCGTGATACCAACAGCTACATGCGATGCGATTATCGCCGCTGCACAACCATCCCTCTACATCAGGTCGTCATCCATAATTTACATCTCACCACTGAAATCAACCACTGGATCTTGAAGGATGAACACTCCCGAAGATTTTTCGATGACCACCACCATCATGGAGCCTTAGGAGGTTGCTGCAGCATAGTCTGCAGTCACTCCACTGGCCGATCAGATCTGGATCATCACCACCAGGCCATGGACCGTAGAGCCACTCGCAGATCACAACTCGCGAGAAGTGCAGTAGCCCGTTGCCATGATCTACCTTTCAGCAGAGAGCCCAGCGCACGCCGGCCACCGACGTCAAATCCGGATGGATCTGACCGGAGACCCGCCTGCACATAGGCGACCCCACGCAGCACCATTTGGACTCACAGGCCCGGCGTCCTCGACACTAAGTGGGTTGAGATCTTAGAAGAAACTGAAAGAGTGTGGACAATATACAAGTGGTATGGTCGACTGCTGTGCCCACTGAGAAACAATGAAATATGACAGGAGAGTGGGCTGCCGCAGACCGCAGATCCAGCATCCATAGGCCTGATTCTCAAGCCTGGCAGAAGATGAACCTGATCCAAGTTTGTTTTAAGTCGAAGTGTGTACCATATGTAAAGATGAAACCAACTGTGCAAGATGGAGACAAGTACGTGATACCGTTTTTGTTTATTCCAAGTAATTTAGGAGTGTCTTCCAAAGAAGATTACACAGAGAATATAAAAATGTTGTCATCCATATATATAATGTTTATATTGTCATTATCCATGAAATAATCACCCAGTTCAAATAGTTTATTTCATCATGTTTTTTCCATCAGTGAACTGGGGTCACAAGGGGGAGGGGGGCGGGGGGGGCACTGGTAATGTGTGAGAGAGATTCAGAGGATGAAGGAGGTCCTTGGAGACCTGGGCTTTGATCTGGGGGCTGACAACGTTATCGAGGGGAACCTATGCTACACCAAGGTGCAGCAATAGCCCACACGGCGGCTGCAAGGCCGGGAGTGATTGACTTGCATGGTTTCAGTGAGCATAGCCGAGGCCCTGATGCTGACGGTGCATAGCTGGTTAGGCCGGGGCTGATATGTTGTTACACTTGCAAATATCCAAACAGCATTCCTGTTGACCTAAAACTCGAAGAGCACCTTTTCTCCCTGTTCGACGGACTCTGGAAGTTTGATGCACAATCAGCAGAGAATCATATATAGTTTACAGATTAGATGCAAATTGTAATTTCCAGATAGGCATAGTGGCATACAAATAGAAACGATCAAGACATGACATCCTTTGTGAAACTAGAAGTCTTGTAGTTTAATAACGGTATGGTACATATAAGAAATCATAATTTGCAATTTAGAAGCAAATCGTATCAATGTTTTATGATGAATTCCAATACTATTATAACTTTCTGGTCATGGTAACTTACTCCTCATGAGCTAGGCACCATTCAAAACATTACTCTGCCTATATATGTACTGCTATATCATTTACACCTTTTGTGGTTGTGGTGTGTTCTTTTATTTTTGTCCTCAGGTTATGCAATGCTGAATTAGACAGACTATTGTTGTGTATTCTTGTTAGTGAGGAGAGATTTTAGAATAAAGTGAATGGACCGGCTAGAGATGCTCTTAGTTTGAATGAGAAAATTATGTGCAGTTGGCCAACACGAGAACCAGTTGCTCTTCATGCGATGCACACCATTCATCACACTTATCGTGCTGCCAGTGTAATCGACGTTTTGAACATTGCTCATTCCATCCCTTTATATATCACGAAGCATATGCACCTTTTCTTATGGTTCCCTTCGTTAGCCATCTGGTTGTGAGTGTGCACTATCACTAAAATTTTGATGGCCTTTTCTTGCCGATGAGTTGAGATTTTAGCAGACACTGAAAGATAATGTGGTCAATTGTCCTGCCAAGGGTCAGCGTTTGACCACTGATAAACCAGGAAACTGCAACATGAAAATGTTGTGCTGCACACCCCTGTCAGGTTTTGTCCGATGCAGAATTGCTCGACTTGTTCAATTTGAAGTGTGTATGGTGTCTTGTTGAGAAGCACTCAATGTGTCCTTTGAGATAAAATGGATCGAAGTGTGTAGTGGAGGTACCAATTCCTTTTCGCTTGTTCTAGGTGATTAAAGAGCGCATGAGTGATGTTTTTTCCCTCCAAAAATTATGACGAGAATATAACAACTGAGTTATTCATATGTTCAATGTTTATGCTATCAGTTTGACACCATCCTTGAACGTATTTGCCTAGTATTTCTAAATTGTTTATTACCGCTCAAGTGAGTCAAAACCAGACGGGGGTTGATTTCTAAACTGGGTCGTTATAGTTCATGGTATGGGATGACCGGTTTTGAAGTGGGAGGTTGAACTTTAAACAGAGTTGCAAGTTCAGGGTTGTAACAAGAACTTATTTCTTATGTTTTTGCCTATCCGAGGAAACTTGTGTCAAGGCGACATGCTCCAGGGTGGCAGCCACTGTGTCCTCTCCTTGGTAATCTGCGAGAGACATTTAGGGGCCAGAGGAGAAAGTATCCAATGCAAACCAGTGGCGAACATACATGTTAGCTGTGGGGTCAGCTGACCCTAGCTTTTTTTGAAAACAGCGGCAAAACACTGTCGGGTTACATCGTGAAAAGAAGTAACAAAAATTACCACTGACCCCACAGATTGTTGGGGCCGGCTTGGAAACTGTATGGTTCCTGATTCAGTTCACTTTTTTGGCTTTCTTACCAGAGATTACCACTTTTTATTCTTTCTTCCACGAGTTATGTTGCGGTATCACCATTGCAGTTGTCCCTTGTCAAGTACATATGTACCGAGTCGTATATCTCAGGTTACAATAATGTCAAATAAATGGATCCTGGTAAACTTCGAAAAGAGGAGTTCATCCAGGAGTAATGGACGTATGGAACGCAAAATCTCGGGACCAAGAGCCAAAAACCAAAGTAGTAAGCTCGGCAAGAATTGTCTCTGGGTGAAACTGACACGATAATTTAGAGCGAATTGAAAATGACTCTATACCCCAAGTCCCCAACCAATACATGTGACGGGCATGTGAACAGTTGAAAAGTATGTGCGTCCGGCAAGGTGTGAGAAACACTAATTGATACTCCTCACGAACTAGCACACCATTCAGCCCCATCACACTTATTGCGCCGCTAAATTAGCAGATGTTTTGAACATTCCCCGCTCTGTCTCTTTATATATCTCTTGTCCATATGCACCTTTTCTGCAGGTGTTACGGGTGTACACTCGCTACTGAACTTATAATTCGTTTTCTTGCTAATGAGTTGAGATTTTAGAAGAAATTGAAAGAGAATGGGGACAATCTGCGTGCTCGTCTAGGGTCTCTGTGTGTGCCCAGTGAGAAACCACGAAAATTCAATAGGAAAATGCCTTGATGCAAATCCAGCACGTATGGAACTGATTATGTCTCATTGACAAGCGTTCAAGCCCAACTAATATCTTATGGATACTTCAGATTCAGAATCCATAGACCCGATTTGTCTCGTTGATCTGGAAGCGTTACAAAGTGGGGCTGATTTTATCGCATGTATAGTTTGTTCGACTTCAGGCCCAGCAAATGTCCCGTTGAAAAGCCCATGGTGTACCTTAGGGACAAAATGATTCAACGTGTCTAGGATAAGCGGTGGGTGATACGTTTTCGCTTGTTCCAAATGATTAAAGAGCGTGGCAATGCTATACTACTTCCTTCCACAAGATTATGTTGAGAATCATGGAAATGGAGTTACACATCTACACAATGTTTATATTATCAATTTGTCACTTCCATGAATAGGAGAAAATCTCTTCCATCTATATTGATAGACACTAGAGCCCAATAACCAAACGAGCTATCAAAATAAGTGTATCAACTCTAGTACATTTTTATGTATACCAAAACTGTTCTAAGCGCATCTCCAACGCAGACCCTCAAAACACCCGCAACCGTCCGGACCGCGCTGTCCGGACGTGTTGTGCCACCCAACATGGGCCTGTATCGGTGTGCTCGGCGGTCCGGGGGCATTTTCCCCCGCAAATCGGAGATAAAGTGGGGGTTCTTTGCAGGCGTCCGGACCGCTGCCAAGCCCTTGTCCGACTGCCCTGGCCAGCATCTCGCATTCATGCCACAGGAGACCGGCCACTCCGCATTGACGTCAGTGCAGAATGGACGCGACCTCTCATTGTAGGCATTGAAGTGGCGCACCGGTAGAGAGAGCACAGCGCACTGCACATCCGGCTGAACACGCCTCCTCGCCTCACTTAAACGGCCGCATACTGCTCGTCATCCTCCACTAAACTCGCACATGTAATGAGAAACCTACTTCGGCCAGACATTGGTTCTCAAACCGCCCGTCATTGAACACAAAGCCGGTTGGCTCCCGTCGTCCGCCTAGTATTTAAATTGCACCAGACGCCTGAAAAAGTCGCACCACACCCCGCTCCCATCTCCTCCTTGCATCATTTTCTCCACAATCTCCATGACATCCAGTGAGTAGGAAGAGGAGTTCTTCAGCATAAAAGTCTGCTGGGTGGGCGGTCGAGCCTGCCATATACGAGCTAGGCAACTGTCTGCTCCACAACCCTGGGCGCTCCAGGCCGCTCCAGGCCAACTCGTAGAGGCAGAAGCTCCAAGCCGGCGTGTCGTTAAGCAACTCACCACTCCACGCATGTTTGCCGAGGAGTGGTGATTTCTCAGGCCGGCACGTGGGGGAGCACTTCAGCACGGGCATCGTTGATGCAATCGACGACGCCGTGTCAAACCATTCCTCTCGTGCCTACGACCGTGCCATCCGCCGTCAAAGTTCGGATAAGTGTGCCCTGCCGGCGGAGAAAGAAGCTGGCTTCAAGGAGATCGACGAAATGATGGCCAGCACGTTCGCACCCACCGCGATCATTGAGGAGAAGTAGTACATGGGTACTCACCGCCGCTTGGGTCCCATGAAGGCCACTGCGGAGGGGATGCCGACGTTCAGAGTCGGTGTCTTGCCCAGTCGCAGACCACCGTCATCCCCTTCCCCTCTGGTTGAAGCTCATCTCGGCGGTTCCACTCTGATGAGCAGCGCTGCAGAACATGGGGAAGGGAGCCGCCCTTTCCGCTGAAGCATATACCTCCGGGGCTCACGGCAGTCCAATGAGCGGGCTGCCGGACATGGGTAGACAATGAAGATTGGTCGTGGCCTGCCGTAGACTAGTCAAGGATTCCTGTGTCGTGGGGATGGATATCCACTTGGGACAGACGTAGACTAGTTTTACCTTACTCAGGTATATTTTTTAGTTAAAAATTGTCCAAAATGGAAATAATTTCATCGAGTTTATATGAAATCCATCGTGTTTGCATCAATTTTGTCCGTCTTGTTCAAATGACCCCCTCCCCAATATCCGCGGACAGATGTCGGAGCAAATTTGCTGTTGAGACACTAATTTCACTACAAGAAATACGTCAACTTGCGACCATCACTATTGGTCACTGAATGGTCATTGTTTTCCATTTGCGACCTTTTTTTGACAAAAAAGATGGTCAAAAGTTGGCAGTCATAAACTGGAATTAACGACCATCTCTGTGATATGTAAAAGGTCGTTGGTTCTACGACCAAATTTTTGGTCACTGGGAGCCTCCCCAGGCCACGTAGGATCCAGCGTGGCAAGCTGGCGTGGATAAGATTCAGCTCGGTCCAATTCGATGTTCTACATGGGCCTAGCCCATTAATTCATCCCATTTATGTTTTTTCTATCAATTTTCATGAGCTACATGGGCCGAGCCCATCAATTCAGCCTATTTATATTTTATATATCAGTTTTCGTCAGCTACATGGGCATAGCCCAACATTTAGCCTTTTTATTTTTGGGCCATGGCCTTTGTTTTCTTCTTTTTTCAAATTCTGGTAAGTGGGTCACGAATGTCAGGTTCTGTTTTGTGGGTCCCTCATGTCAAGGTCATGTTCTTCAGATTTCAATATGCCAGTGATTAAATAACAAATATTTAAATTCAAACAGACAGAAAACACATGTAATACTTCAAATAACAACAACTGGAATCAGTATGGAGCTCTTGCTCTACCAATAACACGTAATACAATTGGAATCACAATATTACAAGCTCTACAAGTGTGATAGCTGGATACAATACTTTACAACTCCACAATTGTCTTCGATCTTCTTCAGTATCTCCTGTCAATAGCGATCACAAACTGGGCACATGCTCCTGTCATATGAACCATATGCCATACTCACTAGAAGACCAGTCAGGATCAGGCTGTGACCTTCATTACAAACAACAATATGAACTTCCATCCCTTCCACGGTCACCCTGTTACATGCATTCCAAAAACTAACTAGTCAAGGATTGGTGCCGACTCGCACTAAAAAAGATATAAAAAATGATTCCATACGGACTCGCATTCTAGAAACTAACTAGCCAAGGATCACATATATTGCTGTAAAGGCATTCCATACTATTAAGATGGACCAAATTCATGCAGATACAACATGTCTCGCTAGTTCAAAGTGGAGCCACAAGAAGCTTACCATTGCGCAATGGATTTATCAGCAAAAGGGCCAGGTAGATGGCGAGACCAACACATATTATCCGTCCCTGGGTCCTCCAGCTTCCAACGTGTTGCCTCCTCCTTGCCCTTCCTTCAAGAAAAATTACTTTCTTCAAGAAAAACAACACATGGTCAGCGCTGTCCTAATATAGCAATCAATAGTGCTCTAACTTTTGACATGGTTAGCTTCTATTTTTCTGGACATTTGGATCAACATACATCCAAAACTAGCTAAATATGAGCACAAGCTTGACTCATATGACCAACAATTTATTGATGAAAATCATCAATCAGGAACTAAATATAACATTTCGACAATCAACAAATGTTTGGTAAAATGACAACTTAGGAAGAAAATAGGCACTCAGGCAGGAGTGCCCACACATCCAATCACCAATCATATAACCACTGATAGCAAGCTGGTTCAGTTTCAGAAATGTACCCCATTCAAGAGACCAGCAGCAAAGGACGCAACCCAACCAACGAAGCACTTGAGATAGCCTCGGTTCACCCCGGGCTGGAGAACTTGGCGGGCAACACCAACAGTAATTCTTCGCTCCATTCGTGCTTGCATAGGTACGCCTGGCCAAGGGAGTAGTCCAGCGCTTGTTCCACAGGGATTGCCACCGCATTGCCGACTCGCATATACCTGCCAACATCACGATACTATAAGATAATTATAATCAGGAAAAATCATATTGATTCAAGCATATTACTTGTTGGGGGTACCATACAACATCATTATGTGGCTACAATTTTTTTGCTTTCTATATACCATTTTTATCAATCTCAAATTTAACAAAGCAAGAACTACAAATGCAACATAGCCTCAAATCTAACAAAGCAAGAACTACAAATGCAACATAGCCTCAAATTTAATAGAGCAAGAACTACAAATGCAACATAGCCTCAAAAATTTAAGTTTGACATGTCATTTTAAAGATGTGTCGACCTTTATTTATTTCTATTCTTGGATGAGAAGGCTAGAGCAAAGTTAGCTTTCTTGTCTGCGTAAGGATGAGAAATAATAACTATAGTGCTGCAACATAAGGACAATACAAATACCATAATAAGTTTCAGGAACATCACATATAGCATAGTTGCAGAGATGGCACAAAATTCTTCTATGTAATTTTCAACATATTTGTAATAATTTTCGTAAGCAATGAATCATGACAAACAAATTATGAGTTATGAAGTGGTTTCAAACTATAACAGTGAAGGACTAGACCCACAAAACACAACGATGTATAGGCACTATACGTACACAGCAAGTAATAAGAACAGAGACCATAAATGATACTGATCAAGGATAAAAACAGGTAGGTATCATATAATTCTCATCACAATCATACATTGAATTCATTAAAGCCTACAAATATAGAAGTATCATGCAACCAAAAGGGTTAAGACCATACACAAGGATCAGTGTTAGCGGAATTGAGATATATTTGTACAGGGCAACGAAAGGTGTCAATCCAGTGCAAGATAATAGAGCAAATATGTCAAAGTAATTTAGATTTGCTAATGTGTTTGTCACACTATACCAAAATTCAAGATAAACAATGACAGGGAAACGAGTGAATTACCGCAAAGGAGGCATCTAATTTGACTACTAGTACCACAATCATTGAGTGAAAGCAAACACCAAAGAATTCAGAAATTTTTTGTACTGAATGCAAGCAAGTTTGCACATGACATAGCTAGTCTGCAGTCCGTAATTAGATTAGATGTTCTCACTCATGAGCCACATACATAGAGACTTACTGGAATCTGCTTATGCTTAAACTAGGAAGAGAACAAAAAAACTGAACCTAACTATGCAGCAGAGAGAGATACCACGGGGGGACGACCTATGGACCAAATTGTCCTTCACCAGATCGTTCAAGGGAGCACAACAGTAGTAGCAGACCTTGCATGTTCCTTCTCACAACAGATCGGAGCAACCTGCAAATAAACGCATGAATTAGATGGGGAGATGAAGAAGAAGAAGATAAGAGAAGTGGAGGAGCAAGTGATGAACCTGAGATGGTGCTGCTCCTCCTAGGTCGCCATGGACAATCTGATCCCCACATAATCTTCTCGCCCTTCCTTCACAAAACCAGATCAACTCTCTTCAGAAACCTGCAAAAAAAAACCAATAATATTCAAGATACATTAAGTGTACCAGAAATGTCTATAGAGTATGGAGCGAATAAAAGATAGTCTTGTCGGATTCATCAAATGCAATGGTTTGAATGGACCTTGAGGTTCCACCTATTTATTCCAGAAGCAGTATCATCATCAGTAACCAATCATATGCAAAGGAAAAACTTATCGCGCCCTTCGCTTTGAGCATCTTAACATATAGACTATGCTAAGTGATGCACTGGCAGGGTGACACCAAAGAGCAAAAGCCTTAGACAGAATCCATTGCCACAGAGATGCATTCGCAACTACAGCCCAATCTTATAGGATTATAACGTGAACATGAACTAGCCAATACTTATTAGAATCAAGAATCGCTTGACACATAGCACCACAAAGTATGTACAGAAACCCCACAACTTGCTCGCAAGTTGCAACACAGCTAATAAGTACTAGAAAGCACGCTTATAGCCAATAAGATCTATTCTTCCTGATTTGCTTAAATATTGAGAAAATTAGTACAAGTGCGATTTGGTCGGTGTTTCTTGGCTCATATGATATGATGAGTTGACTGGCAGGCACCTAGAATACTGCAAGGTGGAATTCCAGATTAAAATGTTATACTATTCACTACTTGGTAGGACTTGGAATCGCATCAAGTATATCCCAGATGAGGTAAATGGAAACTCTAATGAGTTGCAGCACTGCTAAGTAATAAAAAACACAAAGATGAACCCGCAGATGTAGCCCAATTATTCTTTGTGCATCAAACACTAATGCGTCACTCAAAGTAGGATCGGAGTGTTTGTTCCACGGTGGGCTGATAACTGAATGGCAAAAATCGGCCGCCGCCATTGAGCAGCTGGGAGTGTGGCCAACCTGATCGAGACGGCACATGGAGGAGGAATCAGAAGGATCGGGGGGCAGGATCGGGGGGCAGGATCAAGATTATGGGACAACATCAAAGACAATTAAGAGACAAGCTATAATCCTTTTTTGCTACAGGACATCATTCCAGGATTAAATCTACTGAAAAGATATTAACACAAGCGAACATGTGTTCACCTTTCTGACCTGCAGCAGCTTCACCTGCATCATCTTTGGTTACACCTTCTGCCTCAACCACACTGTTGACAACACCATGAAGCTGTCATTTGCAGGTGCAAGAAAACCATCAGATGGATCATGGCATGCGCCACAAAATTTGATACAGTTTTTATTGAAGACACTATGTACAGTATGAGCAGTGCAAAATAGAAACATCTCTTGTATATATCCTAATTTACCAGTTGTTTAGCACCATGGTACAGGTGAGAGCTTAGTGCAGCAGTCACATGGATCAAAAGGAATTACAGAATAAAATAGCAACTTTTCTCCCTGTTCGACGGACTCTGTAAGTTTGATGCACAATCAGCAGAGAATCATATATAGTTTACAGTTTAGATGCAAATTGTAATTTCCAGATAGGCATAGTGGCATACAAATAGAAATGATCAAGACATGACATCCTTTGTAAAACTAGAAGTCTTGTAGTTTAATAACGGTATGGTACATATGAGAAATCATAATTTGCAATTTAGAAGCAAATCGTATCAATGTTTTATGATGAATTCCAATACTATTATACCTTTATGGTCATGGTAATTTACTCCTCATGAGCTAGGCACCACTCAAAACATTACTCTGCCTATATATGTACTTCTATATCACTTACACCTTTTGTGGTTGTGGTGTGTTCTCTTATTTTCCCCTCAGGTTATGCAATGCTGAATTAGAAAGACTCACTAGTAGAAAAAGGGTCAAACGTGAAGCACATTAGTGCCGGTTTGAATTTGAGCCGGTTCCAATGACTAGCCGGACCGCTTTCATTAGTACCGGTTCGTGGCGAACCTTTAGCACCGGTTCGTGCCACGAACCGGTACTAATGAGAGTGGTGGCAGGATGTTGTCAGACTGGGGCCCCTCCAGGCCCTTTAGTACCGGTTCTTGGCACGAACCGGTACTAAAGGTCGTCCTCTACATAAACCCTTCGTCCACCCGAGCTCGCTCTGTTCTTCCCCTTTCCCTTCTCCTCTCTGTTCTTCCCCTCTTCCTCTCGAGCTCTCACACATTTTGCCCAAAATTTGTCAAGATTTGAAGGCCCCCATCCATTCAAATGATCACAAAGGTTAGCAACTTTGTCCTTTCATCTCTCATTGCTAGATTAGCTCTTGCAATGCTTTATATAGTGATTAATTTGTGAGTTTAGTAATTTGAGAGGAAATATATATATATATATATATATATATATATATATATATATATATATATATATGTGCTAGTATTTGATTTATATGCAATTTGAGGTCAAAAATAACACTTAGTTTGCATATGTAGGTGTGGTTTACTTAGTGCCTTCTAAATCTCCGTCGTAACCACCTTCGATCGCCCGCACCGTCCCGTCGCCGGCACCACCTTGTGGTGAGCCTCTTGTTCATGAAATTTTATATAAAAATTGATGTTTGTGTGATTTGGATATATAGTTACTCATATAATTATCTTACCTGTACGTTGTTTGTTATACATATAGTGCCATGGTTTTGATATCCGTCCCCGTCGGCCCTCGTCCTTGTTATGATTCGGATGTGGTATATATATTCTCTTTTAAAACTAGTTGCATTTCGTGTTTATGACAAATTATGCCCATAAAGTTGACATAGAATTTTTTTCTAGGAGGTATGTGAACCGGAAATTCCAACTGACCCTATTGTCGAGAGGTTAAATTTAGTTGAAAGAGAAAACGAGTACTTGAAAGAAAAATTGAAAAGAATTGAGGGGGAGAAGATGGAATTGGAGTTGCATGTTGCCGATGTCGTCGATGATCACAAGATCAAGATGGAGAAAATGCACTTGAAGATTAGAAAGATTAGAAAATATGCCATCGATAGTGAGCCTTGGTATCATTATGCTGTTGGATCAATTGTTACCTTAGTTGCGATCTTGATCGCATTTGTTGTTGCATTTAAATGCTTTAGCTAGAGAGTTATTTGTTTGTTGCATTTAAGTGTTGTATGAACTTTATGTATGAGCTTGTATTAATTTGGTCTATTCGGTGTTGTGTAATGAAGATGAGCCGGCAATGGATGTACGATGACCGATGCTCTCCCCAGTTCGTTGAGGGCGTGCATACTTTTCTGCTTGCGGCTGAGTCAAACAAGCGGGTGGATGGTTTTATGCCTTGTCCATGTGCTGGCTGTAAGAATGGTCACAATTACTCTACGTCAAGAACCATTCACGTCCACCTGTTTGAGTCCGGTTTCATGCCCCACTATAATGTTTGGACCAAGCACAGAGAAAGAGGGGTTATGATGGAAGACAATGAAGAAGAAGAGGACGATGACAGCTATCCTGGCCATGGGTTCCCTGAATACGATGATACAACAATGGGGGAAGAAGCTGAGCCGGTAATGCGGGAAGAAGTTGAGCCGGCAATGCAGGAAGAAGCTGAAGAAGAGGCATCAGATGAGCCCGTTGATGATCTAGGTCGGGCCATTGCCGATGCAAAGAGAAACTGCGCAAGTGATTTGGAGAAGAAGAAGTTGCAGCGCATGTTAGAGGATCACAAAAAATTGTTGTACCCGAATTGCGTAGGTGACAAGAAAAAGCTGGGCACCACACTGGAATTGCTGCAATGGAAGGCAGAGAATGGTGTATCTGA
>LR880972.1:45744514-45769903 GCA_904067115.1 Aegilops sharonensis | reverse complement strand
CCCGAGCTTAAACCGGAGTTTCTGGCGGACCTTGTTCGAATCTGTGGGTCCGAGCAGCTTCCAATCATAGTTGGGGGTGATTTCAATATCATTAGGAGGAGAGAGGAGAAGAATAATGATAACTTTGACGGCAGGTGGTCGTTTATGTTCAATACCATTATTGAAAGCTTGGATCTGAGGGAGATAGAGCTTTCTGGTAGAAAGTTTACCTGGGCTAATGCTTTGCCAAATCCGACTTTCGAAAAGCTTGATCGAGTTCTCGCGAGCGTGGAGTGGGAACAGAAGTTCCCTCTTGTTACGGTTCAAGCTCTCTCGCGGGGCGTATCCGATCACACGCCCCTGTTTGTGGACTCAGGGGAGCCGAACCACGTGGGAAACAAGAACACCTTTTCTTTCGAGATGTCCTGGTTCGAACGTGAAGGGTTCTTGGACCTGATTGCCAGGGTATGGGCTAAGGGTGCAGGAGGTAGGACTGCGGTCGAGCGTTGGCAGAACAAGATTAGGCATTTGAGAAGTTTCTTACAAGGTTGGGCTAAGCACCTTAGTGGGGTGTATAAGATTGAAAAGGGTAGGCTCCTTTCTCTTATACAGACCCTAGACTTAAAGGCCGAATCCACGATTTTGCTGCCAGCTGAGCTTCAGGTTAAAAATAAGGCAGAGAAGAGGTTGAAAGAACTTCTCCGCGAGGAAGAATTGAAGTGGGCTTTGCGGGCTAAGGTCCGCAAAGTGGTCCAGGGGGACGCGAATACTCAATTCTTTCACTTGATTGCTAATGGTAAGCACAGAAAGAAGAGAATCTTCCAACTTGAACAAGATGAGGGCACTATTTTAGGACAGGACAACCTAAGAAACTATATAACCGAGTATTATAGGCAGTTATTTGGACCTCCGGAGGATAATTGTGTGTCCCTCGATGAGTCCAGGACTGAGGATGTGCCTCAACTATCGGCTGCTGAGAATGATATTCTGGTTGCCCCGTTCTCAGAGAAGGAAGTGTTTGATGCTATTGCACAGATGAAAAACAATAAGGCTCCTGGACCGGATGGATTCCCGGTCGAGTTCTACAAAAAGTGCTGGCACATTTTTAAGGGGGATTTGCTACCTTTGTTTCATGATCTGTTCTCTGGACAGCTTCACTTATTTCACTTGAATTTTGGAACTATCACGCTGCTTCGTAAGAAAACGGATGCTGTGAGAATTGAGCAGTTCAGGCCGATATGCCTTCTCAATGTTAGTTTCAAAATCTTTACCAAGGTCGGGACTAATAGGCTCACACAGATTGCGCATTCTGTGGTGCAACAATCCCAAACTGCTTTCATGCCGGACAGAAACATCCTTGAAGGGGTGGTTGTCCTTCATGAAACGCTCCATGAAATCCATTCCAAAAAAATTAGATGGAGTAATTTTTAAGGTGGATTTCGAGAAAGCGTACGATAAGGTCAAATGGCCTTTCCTCCAATAGGCATTGCGTATGAAAGGTTTTGATGAAGCCTGGCGCCGCCAGGTTGAATCATTTACGCAAAAAGGGAGTGTGGGAATTAAAGTGAATGACGATATTGGTCATTACTTCCAGACACATAAAGGCCTAAGACAAGGAAATCCGATGTCCCCTATCCTGTTTAACATTGTGGTTGATATGTTAGCGATTTTGATAGGAAGGGCTAAGGAGAATGGTCAAGTAGGTGGCTTGGTACCTCATCTTGTTGATGGAGGTATATCCATTCTTCAGTACGCTAATGATACAATCATCTTTATGGAGCATGAGTTGGCCAAGGCGAGAAATATGAAGCTGGTGCTATGCCTTTTCGAACAATTGACCGGGTTAAAGATTAACTTTCATAAGAGCGAGTTGTTCTGCTTTGGTAGAGCCAAAGACGAATAGGAGGCTTATAGGCAATTGTTTGGGTGCGAGTTGGGGGATTTACCTTTCTCTTACCTAGGTATCCCAATCCACCATCGTAAGCTGACAAACAAAGAATGGAAGTGCATCGAAGACCGATTTGAGAAGAAACTGAGTTGCTGGAAAGGCAAGCTCATGTCATACGGAGGCCGATTAATTCTGATTAATTCGGTGCTCACGAGTATGCCTATGTTTCTCCTATCGTTCTTTGAAGTCCCAGTTCGTGTCTGGAAAAGACTGGACTTTTATCGATCGCGTTTCTTTTGGCAGGGTGATGAACTAAAAAGAAAATACCGGCTTGCTAAATGGGATATCATCTGCAGACCGAAAGACCAAGGGGGTCTTGGTATTGAGAATCTTGAAGTTAAGAACAGATGCCTTCTCAGTAAGTGGTTGTGGAAGTTGTCATCTGAGTCTGACGCCACGTGGGCGCAAATCCTTCGCAGCAAGTACCTACAAACAAAATCCTTGTCCCAGGTCACAGTCAGGCCGACTGACTCGCCTTTCTGGAGAGGACTGATGAAAGTCAAACAATCCTTGTTTAATAGGACAAAGTTTGTCATTGGCAACAGCGCCAGTACACGTTTCTGGGAGGATACTTGGCTCGGCGACACACCCTTGGCCATTCAATATCCGTCTTTATATCGTATTGTTCAACGACGTGAGGTGTTCGTTGCAACAGTATTTCAATCTATCCCCCTTAATATCCAGTTCAGACGGTCGCTAGCGGGCAATCGTTGGGAAGAATGGCTCCGTCTAGTTAGGAGACTGATGGAGGTTCAGCTTTCTCAACAACCTGATGAGTTACGCTGGAATCTGACTAGGTCTGGAGTTTTCACAGTTAAGTCAATGTATATTGATGTTATTAATTCGAACTCCATTCCTACCTCCAAGCATGTTTGGGCTGTCAAAGTTCCTTTGAAAATAAAAGTGTTTATGTGGTTTGTTCATAAACAAGTTATTTTAACCAAGGACAATTTGAAAAAGCGTAATTGGACAGGACCTACTAGGTGTAGTTTCTGTGATCGAGATGAGACGATCAAACACCTCTTTCTTGATTGCCCGTTGGCCAAGGTCCTTTGGCGGACGGTCCACATTGCTTTTAATATTACTCCACCGAATTCTGTCAACATGTTATTCGGGACATGGCTTAATGGGATTGAGCCTGACTTAGCGAGACATATTCGTGTTGGAGTTTGGGCTTTGTTGTGGACTATTTGGAATTGCAGAAATGATTTGGTTTTTAACAGAACATCACGTATTCACTTTTTGCAGGTTATTTTCCGAGCCACGGCATTGATCCGTTCGTGGTCGCTACTCACTCCGATGGAGGACAGGCAGCATTTGGTTACTGGATCCATCCGATGGGAGATGGTAGCTCGGGATATCTTCAACCGGTTTGGATGGCGGTCATGTAATAGGATAGGCAATTAGTTTACCTATCTATCTTTTGCCAGCCGGTTGTGGCGTCTTTCTTTGGCTAGTTAGTGTTTCTAGCCCTTTTTGGCTCTATGTGAGCTTTCTTTTCAGTTTTTTTTTCTATTGGAGACTTTGGCACCTTGTTTGGAACCTTTTTATTTGGTTAATAAGATGGCCGTATGCATCTCTCTGATGCAGAGGCCGGGGAGAACCCCCTTTTCGATAAAAAAAGAAAGAGGTTTGCAAGATCATATACATAGCAAACAAAACTATCAATCTGAATTTCTCAGGCTTCACTTAGAGAGCAAACCACAGTGGGGGAGTTCGAACCTTTCTACAGGTTTCCTCATTAGCCATCCCTGAACAAATATTTATGACCGAAATAACCAACCTCAACTTCTACGTAATTGTTGAGAATTAGCTTAGTGCTTCAAGATGTCCATAAAAAAAACACATTGATCATCAAGTTAAAAAACAAGTTTATAAAGAATTCGACGCAATTTACTGGTTAATCTTGCTTCAGTATACATTGTCCAATAATTAATCATGGAACACAACTACGTAAACTCCTCATCTTCATTCAGATTTAGTAGGCGTTTTATCCTCGACAACATTTATTTCATGTACTGATTTTGGGAATTTCTGANGGAGAACCCCCTTTTCGAAAAAAAAAGAAAGAGGTTTGCAAGATCATATACATAGCAAACAAAACTATCAATCTGAATTTCTCAGGCTTCACTTAGAGAGCAAACCACAGTGGGGGAGTTCGAACCTTTCTACAGGTTTCCTCATTAGCCATCCCTGAACAAATATTTATGACCGAAATAACCAACCTCAACTTCTACGTAATTGTTGAGAATTAGCTTAGTGCTTCAAGATGTCCATAAAAAAAACACATTGATCATCAAGTTAAAAAACAAGTTTATAAAGAATTCGACGCAATTTACTGGTTAATCTTGCTTCAGTATACATTGTCCAATAATTAATCATGGAACACAACTACGTAAACTCCTCATCTTCATTCAGATTTAGTAGGCGTTTTATCCTCGACAACATTTATTTCATGTACTGATTTTGGGAATTTCTGAAATACAAGATGTCCATTATGATCTATTACTCGGAATCAAAATGTGCTTCTGACATATTTTGTGCTGCTAACATTAGCTAAATTACCTAAGTGTCAACGATAGCGAGTTAAGAAAAAACATTGTGCGTCCTGACTTGGGTAACACATCGTGTTTGTTGGAATAATTGTAGAGGTAGAATTGTATAGAGAGAGGACTCTTATGTTTAAACTTGTATCTCTTCTCTATCTCTTCTTCTGCTCTTTACCGACCTTCTCTGTACGATCGATTCCCGATCGATTCCTTCTTGTAAGCCATGGCATTGCCAATATAAATACAACGCGGCCCGAGCAAAGGGTTTAACGCTTCCCAATATTCTTACATGGTAATCAGAGCGACTTCTTCCTAAGATCGAAAGGAGATCGCATCTAGCCAAGCTGAGTCTTAGTCCCCTTTATATATAAAGATGTGCCTAAAACTCAATCAACTGAGTCTTAGTCGAGTGACGTCATTGTACTTGTTTTAATACTACCGGCACCTAGGTGTTGTAGTCGGTGATGAAAAATGTTGCAACACTTTTGCATGCAATGGCAACTGATGCTGCACAAGAAAAGTCCTCAGGCTTTCCTTCTCCTCCGTCAAGGCCGCCGCAGGTTCGCCCCATCTTTGATGTCCTTTGGGCCTAGGAGGAGCGGAGGACCTCGGACTCCCGCCGCGGGAGGGACCTGTTCTTGTTCTTGTTTGTTCCAGCGTCTTGGTCGGGGCTGTGTGGCAGCGTGGATGTCCCTCAAAGGGAATAATGTCTCTTGCGTTCTATCTCTGCCCTGATGGTGCATCTAGCGTCGCCGAAGGGCGTGTGGAGGTGTGTTCGCGTAGCATCTCGCGGGATTCAGTCGGTGTTGGTCTTTGGTGGATCAGTTTGGATCTGGTCTTCATTTGTTTTCGTTTGAGTGTTTACAGATTTGATGCTTTCAATCTACTATTATCTTCATCGACAGATGGTTGCTGCTCTGGTGCGCTGGCCTATGGGGCCTTAACACGACGACTTCTCGACTGTCTAATACAATAAAGTTATCTCGGCTTCGGTGAGGGAGGGGCGATGACGGTAGCGGACCTTCGGCTTGCTCTAGTTCCTGTAGTTATCGCTAGGTTGTCCACATATATGGTTGTAACTTTTATTACCTCTAGTGCTCTTTGTATTGCCATAACTGAAGATGAATAGATCTAGAGTTTCTGTCGCAAAAAAGGACAAGTGATGCTGCAACAGGTGTGAGTAGATGCTACAACCGTCAATGGAGGATGTTGCGACTGATGAGACGATGTGCTAGAACGACAAGGATAGATGTTATCGCCGGTGAGACGACATGCTTCAACCAGCAACAACAGATGCTGCAACCAAAGGGAATATATGTTGCAAATGGCATGGCAAAATGCTGCGAGGTCCATTGGACGATGGTCAGCCCAATACGAATCTTTGCAAAAAATCAACGATTGAAAAGCCGATTTGAGAATTGGTTAAATCTAGGTCGGCGAGTTGTAGGAAGCCCATATATATAAAGCAATAACCGAATATAGTACACGACCGGACGATACAAGTTGATGAGGTATCCCTCAAACAATGCCAATCCCAGAATAACTGAATCACGTAAGATCCANTGTTCTTTGTATTGCCATAACTGAAGATGAATAGATCTAGAGTTTCTGTCGCAAAAAAGGACAAGTGATGCTGCAACAGGTGTGAGTAGATGCTACAACCGTCAATGGAGGATGTTGCGACTGGTGAGACGATGTGCTAGAACGACAAGGATAGATGTTATCGCCGGTGAGACGACATGCTTCAACCAGCAACAACGGATGCTGCAACCAAAGGGAATATATGTTGCAAATGGCATGGCAAAATACTGCGAGGTCCATTGGACGATGGTCAGCCCAATACGAATCTTTGCAAAAAATCAACGATTGAAAAGCCGATTTGAGAATTGGTTAAATCTAGGTCGGCGAGTTGTAGGAAGCCCATATATATAAAGCAATAACCGAATATAGTACACGACCGGACGATACAAGTTGATGAGGTATCCCTCAAACAATGCCAATCCCAGAATAACTGAATCACGTAAGATCCAAGAGACTATGCTACTGAAAGAAAACACATAAAAAGCTTCTGCAGTTATCTGTAAATTTTTAGTTCGAGACAGTTATGCCTCAGCCACCGGCGACGTCTTTGCGAGCCGCCGGCCGCTGCGTCCCATATGAAGTTGGTGCAACTCTTTGCCTCTCAGTGAAAAGGAACTCGACATTTAGAGGTGAAATGAAAATAATTATTAACACAACATATGATTGGCATGTGAATAACTGAATCTATTTCTAATAAAGCTGGCCAACATCGGAAACATTGTTGCTCCTCTCATGACTTATGACGCTTCTAACTTAACCAATGTTTTGAGCATTCCCACATCTGTCCCTTGATATATCTCGAAATCAAATGCAAATTTTCCGCACATGTTCCTTCTATTGGTCACGAGGTTATAAGGCGTGCGCTCTGTTATAGAACTTTTTATATGTTTTCTTGCTGATGAGTTGAGACCTTGAGATTTTAGAAAAAAAAACTGGAAGGGAAAGTAGACAATGGCTCCGTGGAACCTCTCCATGCGCCCACTGAGAAAGTGTGCAACTGCAAATCCGGCATCCGTCGATTAGATTCTGTCACACTGAGAAGCACACAAGCGCGGCATAAATCAATACGTGCTCCGTTTGTTTGAGTCGAAATGCGTATAGTGTGTTCCGATGAAAAGCACTCAGTGTGTACAACTGGAAGTTATGCGCAGTTGGCCAATGATAGAAGCATTGTTACTCTTCATGAGAAACACATCATTAATCCAACAACATCACACCAATGGAGCTGATAATTTAACCAAAGTTGTGAGCATTGGCCATTCTGTCTCTATATATATATCTCTAAAGCATATGCAGCTTTTCTACAGTTCTGTTGCTCATAAGTTTACGAGATGTACAATATCACTGAACTTTTGATATGTTTTCTTGTCAACGAGTTGAGATTTTAGAAGAAACCGAAAGTGAATGTGGACAATCGCCTGAACGGTAGCTCTGGCGCAGGCGCTGATCCAAACCTAGCATCCAGTAGACCTGATTCCGTATCATTGAGAAATGTCCCTACATTGTGTTAGAACTGATTATGTCCCAGGCAAAAGTCGAATCGATATTGTTCTACTCAGAAGAGCTCAGAATTTTAGAATTTGTGTACAGTGTGTCGAATTGAGAACTACTCATAGTGTCCATCGAGAGAATGAATTGAAGCGTGTTGGTTGGATCAGCGCTGAAAGGTTTGGCTTTTGTCTCGATAATGATCAACTGTGGGGACTGTGGGTCAAGTGGCAAAAGTTTCTTAGCATAAGCCTGACATAGATAGGCTGGTACCTAAGCCTGTCCGGTGCGAACACTGGCCTTCCCGGGTTCGCAGCTGGGCTCATCGACTACCCTGTCTGGGTGATGAACGCCATTCCAGTAGGATAGTGAACATTCCTTNCACACCAATGGAGCTGATAATTTAACCAAAGTTGTGAGCATTGGCCATTCTGTCTCTATATATATATCTCTAAAGCATATGCAGCTTTTCTACAGTTCTGTTGCTCATAAGTTTACGAGATGTACAATATCACTGAACTTTTGATATGTTTTCTTGTCAACGAGTTGAGATTTTAGAAGAAACCGAAAGTGAATGTGGACAATCGCCTGAACGGTAGCTCTGGCGCAGGCGCTGATCCAAACCTAGCATCCAGTAGACCTGATTCCGTATCATTGAGAAATGTCCCTACATTGTGTTAGAACTGATTATGTCCCAGGCAAAAGTCGAATCGATATTGTTCTACTCAGAAGAGCTCAGAATTTTAGAATTTGTGTACAGTGTGTCAAATTGAGAACTACTCATAGTGTCCATCGAGAGAATGAATTGAAGCGTGTTGGTTGGATCAGCGCTGAAAGGTTTGGCTTTTGTCTCGATAATGATCAACTGTGGGGACTGTGGGTCAAGTGGCAAAAGTTTCTTAGCATAAGCCTGACATAGATAGGCTGGTACCTAAGCCTGTCCGGTGCGAACACTGGCCTTCCCGGGTTCGCAGCTGGGCTCATCGACTACCCTGTCTGGGTGATGAACGCCATTCCAGTAGGATAGTGAACATTCCTTTTGTCATCCACTAGATAGTAGGTAATGTCTAACAAGTCGTATTGCTATATATGGATTATACTTGATTTCAGTTTCCTTCTTTCACTTGCTTGTCAATTGCCATATGGATGTTTTCCTTTTTCAATCTTTTTTTTCCTTTCATGAGCTATATTGTCATATCATAAATTTCACAACATAAATTAAGTTTCTTGATTTGTAAACTTCAAGATAATAACTGATCACAATAATCAGGAAAGTGTAGTTTTCAGTGAAAAGCACAAGGTGTCCTTAATCACAGTGTAGGCTGGTAGATACGAAATAAGTGAACTGAACTAACTAAACACACAGAGAAAAGGAATAACAGAGGGCATACTGAATGTCTCCCACAGAAAACTAATTGATGATTATAAATTAATAATACAGAGAGGAAGAACCGACACAAGGAATGTGGGCGTTTTTATCTTCCAAGATTTTTCATGCTCACTAATTCACACTGATGGAAGCTCCCCGGCTCTTCTAGAAAGAGGTTTGCAAGATCATACATAGCAAACCAAACTATCACTCTAAATTTCTCAGGCTTCGCTTACAGAGCAAACCACAGTTGAGGAGTTGGAACCTTCCTGCAGGTTTCCTCATTAGCCATTCGTGGACAAATATTTATGACTGAAATAACCAAGCTCAACTTCTACGTAATTGTTGAGAATTAGCTTAATGCTTCGAAAGGTAGGGCTTACAAAATTGCATAGTAAAATATTCTGAGAACATCAAGACCAACAAATCCATGTCTTGTTTCATCCAATCTATCAGTCGTTTGTAAGAAGAAAATAAGGGGTGCAACTTTACGTCCAAGTAAAAATTAGCCGAGGTTTTAGTTCAACATGAAATGATTATTTATCCCAACATTTACATGCAATCAGCATGTGAACAGAAGAAGCCAACATGAGAAACACTGTTACTCTTCATGAGCAACACACCATTCAGCAGCATCATGCTTATTGCGCTTCTAGTTTTATTCCACAAAGGGTGGATTTATATATCGATAAGCCATATGCACCATCTCTGTTGGGTTCCTTCGATTGGTCATCAGGTTATGAGATGTACATGTCAGAAAAAGATTATGATATGTACATTGTTACTGTAATGTTGGTTTGTTTTCTTGCTTATGAGTTGAGATGAACAATCGAAACCAGATAGGTACATGTCCACCTAGAATCCACGAAAATTCAGGACACATAAAGCAGGTACTGTCGAATCAAAGAATAATGTGCAAACCCATCAATACACGTCAGACTCGGTTCGATGGAGAAGTACTTTCAATTGAAAGTGTGATTAAATGGACACGTAGTTTTTCTCTAGATATGCTACTCGTCAATGAGAAAAAGTACTCCCTCCGACTAAAATTGTACTGAATGTGCATCAATTAATTTGGATCCGAGGAAGTATATTCGTCCAATTTATTTATTTGTGTTTACATTCATCCACTTGTAATCTGCATGGGTCTATCGATCGAGCGCGTGACGGGACCCAGACACACAACATGGTTTCACGCGCATGGCTCAACGTCATCGATCTCCCAAACGGCACGGATAATTTGCTGATACTCCACAAAGTCTGTGCGCCAGTCAGTCGTCCCCAGAGGATCTCCTGCTAGTCGACGGCGGCTCCTCCACAGAGGCGTTCACGCAGACCGATGTTGTTTGGCAAAAGCAGAATGCACCACAAGGTTTCGACTCTCAGTTATGTATCTTTTTTCTTATTCACACCCCAGCAGCATGAAGATTTTATCCTTTCGATTAAGAAGGACCGTAGTCTTCGTAAGAGCCATGCAAATTCGTAGTCATAATGGATTAACAAGGACCGTAGCCTTCGTTAGAGCCCACGCTGATTCTAGTTAACATCCACAAATCCCTAGACTATGTTACTACCTTCATAGTGGGTAGTAACATAAGTGTGGTAACATGCAAAGCTTCATTTATTACATTATAGACTCATATTGCATTGGGACATGTGATATTACAGTAACTTAGCTAGTTACTGTAACTACCTCTCTTCTCATTAACTCATTGCCACATAAGCAAAGTTGCTGAGTTGGACTCGATGTTACTACTGAAGTTACTCCCACTGTGGCTAGTCTAAGGAGTTGAGAACATAGGCAAACGCCTTCATCGGTGGTGTAGTCCGATGACAGAAAGGCGTCTTCCCACTGAGGATAGTTGTCGTCAGAGGTCGATGCAGATCCCGGTTTGCACTTCGCTAGGAAACGTGTTGTATCGAGTAAAGATGATGTGAAGACATCAGCCTCCCTAGGCCTTTTATTTTATGATATGATCCTTGGTACGGTGATTTGTAAATGAGTTGAGGCTTTAATTCAAAATGAAATTATTATTTACCCCAACATATACGTGCAATCTACATGAGATCAGCGGAACTTCATGAGCAACACACCATTCAGCAGTATCATGCTTATTGCGCTGCTAATGTAACTGGCATTTAGAACATTGCCAACTCCGTCTCTTTATATATCAATAACCCATATGCACCTTCTCTGTTGGGTCTCTTCCATTGGTCATCAGGTTATAAGATGTACTTGCATGCATGTAAAAGAAAGGTTATGAGATGTACACTGTTACTGTAATGTTGGTTTGTTTTCTTGCAATAGTTGAGATTTTAGAAGAAACTCAAAGGGCATATGAACAATTAGAAGAAGCGATGTGCGTGTCCGCTGAGAATCCAGGAAAATTCAGCAATCATAAAGCAGTTTCTGTCCCATAGAGCAGCGTGTGAACCTGTCAATAATCACCAGATTGGGTATCATGTTGGACTACATTCAATCGAAAGTGTGATAAATGGACACATAGGTTTTCTCTAGCTCATCTACTCAATGAGAAAAAGTATGCTCGTTTTTTATTTATTTCTCTTTACATTCCCCCACTTACTTGTAGTCTTCATGCATCGTTCTGTCGATTGCGGGTGCATGACGCGACGCACATGACGGAATTTCATTGATCTCCCAAACGGCCGTTGCCTCAAAGGCTGCATGGATAATTTAATGATGCCTGACGCCACAGCTGGGATCGGGTCATGGAACCTGAACCGAAGAACACTAGCAGGGGCACCCACTCTCTTCCTCCTCTTGTTTCCTGTATCCATTTCCATTGGTGGTGTGTGGTCAGAGTTGTATCAACTTCCAGGTGCGAGTACTGAAGTTTAGTGCGTGACAAAACTTGGGTTGTTCCTAGCTTTGGTCTGTTACATTTGGTATCAGCGACGGGTTAACTGAAAATGTTTTATTTACCCAAACATATAAATTTGATCGGCATGTGAACAACAGAAAAGTATGTTCAGTCGGCCATTATGAGAAACATTAATTGCTACTCCTCACGACCTACACACCATCCAAGTACATCACACTTATGGTGCTGCCAATTCAACCCACGTTTTGGACTTGCTCACTTTATCTATACCTGCAAAAGGTACTCCCTCTGTCCGGAAATATTTGTCAAAGAAATGGATGTATCTAGACATATTTTAGTTACAGATACATCCATTTTTATCCATTTCTCCGACAAGTATTTTCGGACGGAGGGAGTATCGATTGCTTCTGCCCGTAAGTCGTTATATTTAAGTATGTCGCATTTTTGTTTCGTTAAAATCCGTCAAAGCTTTTTCCCCGTACATCAAAACGTTACGTTTCGCTCACGGGTTTTAATAAACTAGGCCTCGGCATTATTTCTATTGGGACTGGGCTTTTCTACAGCAAGCTGCAAGCTGGGCCGATGAGCAGCGAGAATACCCCTACGTTGCATTCGAAGAGAAATCATTTTTTTTTTTGCATCATATATATGTTCGTCACGTTAATATAGCTACTTTGCATTCATCCAAACAATCTATGCTTACTTTCCTCATGTGGTCGATCAACATGTGAACAAGGAAAAACATGCATGTATAGCTTACTGACATGAGAAACATTGTTACTCCTCATGAGCTACACGCCATTTGGAGGCATCATCACACCTATCGTGTTGGTGGATTAACCGGTGTTCTGAACATTTCCACTCTCCCTCTTTATATATCTATATATAAACCATATGCACCTTCTATGTTGGTGTTCCTTCCCTTGGTTATCAGTGTACACCCACTACTGAACATTTGATTTATTTTCTAGCCGGATGAGTTGAGATTTTAGGAGAAACTGAAACATAATATGGACAATCGGAAGGAAGGTCTTGTTCACCAAGAAGAAAGAAATCAAGAATTTTTTATAGGATGATGCTCTGTTGTAAATCCAGCATGCAAGGACCTTATTCTGCCGCACTTGGGACACGCAAACCAGGAAAAAGTGGAACCCCATTATGTTTCTTGAAGAAAGTTAGCCGACGTGTGTTACAGTGATATGCTATCAGTGTGTGATAAGGAAAGATGAATCGAAGTGTGCAGTGTGGAGCCAAGCAAATTATTCATTAAAGTCTCGTATTGTGCATTTCTTTCCCCTCTTGCAAGGCAACTAAGGGAAAGACTTCCTCCCTTGATCTCCGCCGGTGATACCGTGGATTCGCTCCCCTCTGCTAGCCGCACTGGCGGCGGACCGCGGCGAGGAGAATTCCGGAGCTTCTTCCCTTGCTAATAGATTGGTCAGGTACCTTGTTATGCCGTTACCCTGTTGAAGGCATTGCTCGGATTGCTCGGACTTGTTCTTCTGGGTGAAAACCAATGATTTGGCCTTTGATGGTTGGATCCGGCGACGGTGGGCACTTGAGCGTCGTTCCCTTACTGAAGGCGTTGCTGTTGGAGAATCCGTCTTGAGGTACCGATGATGTCAAGTGATTGTAGGTGCGGAGCGCGCGCAGTCGCCAGACACCAACTGCCGCCCCTCCCTAGGGTTCCGCCCGCGCCGCAGGCTCCCCCGTCGCGGGTAGCCGCCGCCGCTAGCCGCCGCCCGCCGCCGCTAGCCCAGCCTTCCCCTTCCCCTCTCCCCTCCCCTATCCCCTCCCCCACTAGTAGAAAAAGGGTCTAATGTTCTGCTTATTAGTCCCGGTTTGTATTTGAGCCGGCACTAATGTGATCATTAGTGCCGGTTCCAACGGCTAGGCGGGCCGCTCTCAGTAGTACCGGTTCGTGACAAACCTTTAACACCGGTTCGTGCCAAGAACCGGTACTAAAGAGAGTGGTGCCAGGATGTTGTCAGACTGGGGCCCCTCCAGCACCTTTAGTACCGATTCATGCCACGAACCGGTAGTAAAGGTCATCCTATATATAAACCCTTCGTCCACCCGCGATTGAGCTCACTCTGTTCTTCCCCCTTTCCCCTCTCCTCTCTGTTCTTCCCCTCTTCCCTCGAGCTCATCACACATTTTGCCCAAATTTTGTCAAGATTTGAAGGCCCCCATCCATTCAAGTGATCACAAAAGTTAGCAAATTTGTCCTTTCATCTCTCATTGCTAGATTAGCTCATGCAATGCTTTATAAAGTGATTAATTTGTGGGTTTTAGTAATTTGGGAGGAATTATATGTGGTAGTTTATTCTATTTATATGCAATTTTAGCTTAAAATAATTCTTAGTTTGCATATTGAGGTGTGGTTTACTTAGTGCCTTCCCGTCTCCGTCATAACCACCGTCGATCGTCTGCACCGACCCGTCGCCGGCACCACCTTGTGGTGAGCCTCTTGTTCTTATCTTTTTTATATAAAAAAATCATGTTTGTGTGATTTACATATATAGTTACTTGTATAATTATCTTACCCATACACTGTTTGTTATACATAGTGCCATGGTTTTGAGATCCGTCCCCGTCGGCCCTCGTCCTTGTTATGATTCGGATGTGGTATATTCTCTTTTAAAACTATTTGTTGCATTTCATGTTTATGAAAAATTATGCCCATCAAGTTGACATAGGTATTTTTATCTAGGAGGTATGTGAACCGGAAATTCCAACCGACCCTATTGTCGAGAGCTTAAATTTAGTTTAAAGAGAAAATGAGTATTTGAAATAAAAATTGAAAAGAATTGAGGGGGAGAAGGTGGAATTGGAGTTGCATGTTGCCGATGTCGTCGATGATCAAAAGATCAAGATGGAGAAAATGCGGTTGAAGATTAGAAAGATTAGAAAATATGCCACTGATAGTGAGGCTTGGTATCATTATGTTGTTGGATCAATTGTTACCTTAGTTGCGATCTTGATCGCATTTGTTGTTGCATTTAAATGCTTTAGCTAGAGAGTTGTTTGTATGTTGCATTTAAGTGTTGTATGGACTTTATGTATGAACTTGTATTAATTTGGTCTATTCGGTGGTGTGTAATGAAGATGAGCTGGCAATGGATGTACGATGACCGACGCTCTCCCCAGTTCGTTGATGGCGTGCATACTTTTCTGATTGCGGCTCAAGCAAACAAGCGGGCGGATGGTTTTATGCCATGTCCATGTGCTGGCTGTAAGAATGATCACAATTACTCTAACTCAAGAACCATTCACATCCACCTGTTTGAGTCCGGTTTCATGCCTGACTATAATGTTTGGACCAAGCACGGAGAAAGAGGGGTTATGATGGAAGACAATGAAGAAGAGGACGACGATAGCTATCCTGGCCATGGGTTCCCTGAATACAATGATACAACAATGGGGGAAGAAGCCGAGCCGGCAATGTGAGAAGAAGCTGAGCCGGCAATGCGGGAAGAAGCTGAAGAAGAGGCATCAAATGAGCCCGCTGATGATCTAGGTCGGGCTATTGCCGATGCAAAAAGAAACTGCGCAAGTGAAATGGAGAAGAAGAAGTTGTAGCGCATGTTAGAGGATCACAAGAAATTGTTGTACCCGAATTTCGAAGCTGACAAGAAAAAGCTGGGCACCACACTGGAATTGCGACAATGGAAGGCAGAGAATGGTGTATCTGACAAGGGATTTAGAAAGTTGCTGGTAATGATAAAGAATATGCTTCCAAAGGACAACAAATTGCCCGAGAGTACGTACGAAGCAAAGAAGGTTGTCTTCCCCCTAGGGTTAGAGGTGCAGAAGATACATGCATGCCCTAATGACTGCATCCTCAACCGTGGTGAGTACGAGGATAAACGCGTGCCCGGTATGCGGTGCATTGCGCTATAAGATCAGGCGTGATGACCCTGGTGATGTCGTGGGCGAGCACCCCAGAAAGAAGATTCCTGCCAAGATGATGTGGTATGATCCTATAATACCACGGTTGAAGCGCCTGTTCCAAAACAAAGAGCATGCCAAGGCGATGCGATGGCACGGAGAAGACCGTAAGAAAGACGGAAAGTTGAGAGTACCCGCTGACGGGTCGTAGTGGAGAAAAATCGAAAGAAAGTACAGGGAGGAGTTTGCAGGTGACGCAAGGAACGTATGGTTTGGTCTAAGTGCAGATGGCATTAATCCTTTTGGGGAGCAGAGCAACAACCATAGCACCTGGCCTGTGACTCTATGTTTGTATAACCTTCCTCCTTGGTTGTGCATGAAGCGGAAGTTCATTATGATGTCAGTGCTCATCCAAGGCCCTAAGCAACCCGGCAACGACGTTGATGTGTACCTAAGGCCATTAGTTGAAGAACTCTTAAAGTTGTGGAATGGAAAATGTGTACATGCGTGGGATGAGCACAAACAGAAAGAATTTTGACCTAAAGGCGTTGCTGTTCGTGACCATCAATGATTGGCCTGCTCTCGGTAACCTTTCAGGACAGACAAACAAGGGATACCGCGGATGCATGCACTGTTTGGATGATACCGATAGTAGGAAGAATGTGTATCTGGGACATCGTCGATTTCTTCCGAGCAGGCATCCCGTAAGAAAGAAAGGCAAGCATTTTAAAGGTGAGGCGGATCACCGGACAAAGCCTGGCCGCCGTACTGGTGCTGATGTACATGATATGGTCAAGGATTTGAAGGTAATCTTTGGAAAGGGTCCTGGCGGACAACCTGTTCCGAATGACGCTTACGGACGCGCACCCATGTATTAGAAGAAATCTATATTTTAGGACCTGCCCTATTTGAAAGACCTCGAGGTCCACTCTGCAATCGACGTGATGCACGTGACGAAGAATCTTTGCGTGACCCTGCTTGGCTTCTTGGGCATGTATGGGAAGACAAAAGATACACCGGAGGCACGGGAGGACCAACAACGTATGCACGGAAAAGACGACATACATCAGGGTCATGCTAGGTACGCTCTTAGCAAAGAAGAGAAGGAAATCTTATTTGAATGTCTGGTCAGTATGAAGGTACCGTCTGGCTTCTCGTCGAATATAAAGGGAATAATAAATATGGCAGAGAAAAAGTTCAAGAACCTAAAGGGTCATGACTGCCACGTGTTTATGACGCAACTGCTTCCGGTTGTTCTACCGAAAAACGTTCGATTAGCCATTGTGAAGCTATGTGCATTCCTCAATGCAATCTCTCAGAAGGTAATCGGTCCAGAAATCATACCAAGGTTACATAATGATTTGGTGAAATGTCTTGTCAGTTTCGAGTTGGTGTTCCCACCATCCTTCTTCAACATCATGATGCACGTCCTAGTTCATCTAGTTCACAAAAGAGGAAGCTAATGATGATGATGATGAAACTTCAGATCAAGTTACTACCGAACCTCGTAGATCAACCAGAGCACGTTGCTCACCAAAGTGCTACGATAATCCTGTTCTGGAAGTCATGTTACCAGACCATGATGAACCTACAAACTATGAAGAAGCTATGATGAGCCCAGATTCCGATAAATAGCTTGAAGCCATGAAATATGAGATAAGATCCATGTATGAGAACAAAGTGTGGACTTTGGTTGACTTGCCCGATGATCGGCGAGCTATAGAGAATAAATGGATCTTCAAGAGGAAGACTGACGCTGGTGGTAATGTTACTGTCTACGAAGCTCGACTTGTCGCAAAAGGTTTTCGACAAGTTCAAGGAGTTGACTTGTCGCAAAATCTTTCTCCTGGCCGCTCGACTACAAGATTGTAAACTTTGCATTTTGAGAATGTGAAGGGGACTATACTTAAAGGGGGTGTTGTAGCCGGCATAGCCAACATGTGCATCCCGCTACCAACATTTCTTGGTCGGGAAAGCATGGTAACAGAACTTATGTTATCTCTATCACCTACTGTTCTTGGTCAAGAAAGATTGGTAATAGATCTTATGTTAAGTCTATTACCAACGTTTCTCGGTCAGGAAATACTGGTAACAAACCTTATATAATTTCCATCACTAAGTTTTCTTTGTCAGGAAAGATTGGTAACAGAATCCGTCTGTGCTTTTTTAGAGCACCTAGGGCAAATATCGTGATGCATGGGATGTCCGCTACTCCCGTGACAAAATCCATGGTCTGTCGTCAATTCGGCCTATGTGACCGATTCATCATCGTCCCAAAAAACACGACGCGACCATTACGCATCCCCTTTCCCTCTTCTTCCACTCGTGCCCTAGGGGTAATCGCCGCACTGGCGAAGCCGAGGTGGACGGCGATGACGGTGAACCACCCCCGCCTTGCATGAATTACACTATGGAGTAACATAATTACTTTGAGTGGTAACAAGTCTGTAGGATTAACAGTAGACAGTTTGAGTAGTAACATATCATGAAGAGTACCGGAAGTACTTTGGACAGTAACATGCCTTGAGAAGTAACAGTATTACTTTGAGTGGTAATAGGAATGTAGGAGTAACAGCAGAAAGTTTGCTAGTAACATGTCATGAAGAGTAATAGAAGTACTTTGGACAGTTTAGCACAGCACATCACTTTATGGCAAGGTAACCAAACTACTACTTAGTTTTTTCCTTTTTTACTTTTCTCCTCTTCATGTTTTTGCACTATGTCAGAAATCACTTGAGGCCGCTCCACAGTATTTCTCTAATGGAGAAGAGGTGGACTAGTTTTGCTGCCTTGTATCGTTTAGCCTTCTCCTGCAAATTGAAATGAAAAGGAGAGATAATGCAGGTTATGCACAATATTTTTTGCATCATGTACACTTAGAAAACTTTTGGCATATGTTCTGCTTTATCACATGAAACAAAGATAATGTAGAGTTCAAGCAGAAAATAAAACTTTTGGAGTGTGAAGTTGGCAACATGCATGCTGTGGTTTGCACTTCACATCAATGTAAAGAGGGGAATGCACTAACCGGCATCTTGATGTCCATGGGCATCTAATATCCATAGTACCGCTCAAGGATAAGCATAAATGCTAACTAACTGTCTTTTAACTTGGCATTGAGAATAGCAGTTGACACCCTTATTTTGGATATTTCAGAAGAAAATGGCAGGACACAGCCTTTTTGCAGAAAGGCTTTGCCTACCTGCTCCGTGAATATTAAGTTTGCAACCTTTCTAGCTCGTTTCGATTGACTGCAATGTACGAACAGAGATGTGGTATTTCATTCTAACATCGACAAAAACACAAACCATTCTTGCTGGTGAATGGTAGGACAAGATAGCTGCAAAAATTAACCTGCATTAGAATGTTGATCGTATTATCATGTGTATTCTCATTAGAATTCTGCACCACTTACAAAAATCTGCTCTATTTGTTTTTCTTTTTCGTGTTTGATTCCCTCATCAGCAAACACTTTCACAACTTCCAAGAACTCCATCGCTGGTCTGCACCATTTCGCTTATATACATGTTATTGTTCATGGATATCTTTATCAACAGAAAAACTTACCAGTTCTTGTGGAGGGATAATTACTATGCGTTTGTTGTAGCCTTTAATCCTATCATAATGCTTGATGCATTTGATGAATGCATTGATAATGCTAGGTGATTGTCACTTTCCTATAAGAACTTTACAAGTTCGCCCCCCTTCATGATAGTCCCACACACATTCAACAGCTCATGATCATTGCTTCACGGATTAAAAACATGATATGAATATCAGTTAGTTAATCAATTAAAGCAACTCTCAACAAACTACTGCTAATATCCATAAACTTGTTACTATGAATATCCCTAAACTTACCATTCCGTTTTGACAAGTCGATAGACCTCATCACAACCGGTAGAAGACAAGAATTCACGTTCTACAAAAGTAATGGGATCATTATACTTGATAGGAGGAACAACCATCCTCCTGACTGCTCTCACAACTGGTGTCTTTGCTGCTAATGAATTGTGGGATTGGTGGTCATCCGCTCCTTCAACCATAGAAGAGTCAACCTAGTCACGGCCTAAATCATTCATCTCTATATCCTCTTGGGCATGTGTGCTCTCTTCCTAGTCAAGAACAGGGTTATTATGTGTTCTCTCTTCGGGTGATGGGCATGAGATGTGCTCTGTTCTTGGTCTTGGGCATGTGTGTTCTCGTCCTGCTCAGGAACAAGGTTGCATGTGTTCTCTCTTCCGTGCGATGGGTATATGGGGTGTGCTCTCTTCCTGGTCAAGAACAGTGTTGCCCTGTATTGGGTTAGCAAACATAGGCGAGCAACCGTACAGATGGTCGTCGTGCTTCCGCCCTCCCTACATAGGAGAGTGGACGCGCGACAACCATCTATACGGTTGCTCGCCAATGATTTTGATGTTACAACCCAATACATGTTGTGTTTCTAAACCATGCTATTTTATTTTTGGATAGGAACCTGATGACAGTATTTTATTGTTTTCTTCTTTAGTTACCGCTTACTAAAATCTCTTTCTTCATTTCTACCATCAGAATTCTGAAAACAATAGCGTTGATGGTTTGTACAAAAAACATGTTTTATAAAGAACCCGTGACAGTATTGTATTAAAGATTGATGACTATTGTGTATATGAGTCTACTTCTGTGGATTGTTTCAAACCATGTGGCCAAATGCAATCGAACATACTAGACTTATTATGCCAGCTATGGTCAAAGGGCTGGAAGAATAAAATTATCCTTGGAGAATTTTATGTTGTAAGTACTTATCTTTAAACCCCAACCCTAAACCCTAAACCCTAACATATACCTATGATTATGGTCTCTCTTTTGATTATTGCTGGTTGATTTGCTGCATCAATAAGATGAACCTAGATATCTTGACGCGTAGCTTACAACAGAGAAAGTGAAGGGCATGACACAGGTTTGTGTATTATTGTATCAGATCTTTATATTTCAATGTCATTAGTTTTGACAGTAGATTTTTTTCAAATATTCATTCCTATAGCTCATTCTCAGCATTATTCCTTGGTTGCCATTTCCATTACGATTAAAATAAATATATCCTTGACTCTTGACCTTGTAGACATGAAAGTGTGGTCAACTAAACTGGATACATATTTAAGCACTAAGCACAACATCAACATTTCTGATTATGTTGTAGAAAAGCCAGAGGTTAAACCTCAAAAGAATAAATGGATGAGACAAACTATAGTCTATGTTTACCACCTTTTCTAGCACTGATTATTGCAGTCGTGGTTGTAGCTATCATGTTCAATTATATATCCAAGGGTTCGAGCAGATGGCGGTATATAACATCGATACGGTAAACATAGATCCTTGGTTTTTAAGTTTTGTTATATTCAAATTCAGAAACAAATGATTCATGCCTCAAAAATGCAGGAAAACGTGTTGANGCCAGCAGATGGCAAAGCCACAGGCTCTTTGCCATCAGCCAGCAGATGGCAAAGAAGCCTTTACCGGCAGGGTTTCAGACGAACTATTTGCCATCCGCTGGCAGATGGCAAAGCCTTTGCCATCCGCCGAACATGCCTTTGCCATCTGCCATGGCAGATGGCAAAGTGCCAGATTCCAGTAGTGCTTGGAGAATTTTATGTTGTAATTACTTGTCCTTAAACCCCAACCCTAAACCCTAAACCCTATAATATACCTATGATTGTGGTCTCTCTTTTGATTATTGCTGGTTGATTTGCTGCATCAAGAAGATGAACCTAGATATCTTGACGCGTAGCTTACAACAGAGAAAGTGAAGGGCATGACACAGGTTTGTGTATTATTGTATCAGATCTTTATATTTCAATGTCATTAGTTTTGACAGTAGATTTTTTTCAAATATTCATTCCTATAGCTCATTCTCAGCATTATTCCTTGGTTGCCATTTCCATTACGATTAAAATAAATATATCCTTGACTCTTGACCTTGTAGACATGAAAGTGTGGTCAACTAAACTGGATACATATTTAAGCACTAAGCACAACATCAACATTTCTGATTATGTTGTAGAAAAGCCAGAGGTTAAACCTCAAAAGAATAAATGGATGAGACAAACTATAGTCTATGTTTACCACCTTTTCTAGCACTGATTATTGCAGTCGTGGTTGTAGCTATCATGTTCAATTATATATCCAAGGGTTCGAGCAGATGGCGGTATATAACATCGATACGGTAAACATAGATCCTTGGTTTTTAAGTTTTGTTATATTCAAATTCAGAAACAAATGATTCATGCCTCAAAAATGCAGGAAAACGTGTTGAAGTTCCGCAAAGAGCTTTCTGTCGGGCTCCTCCATCACAGTTTGAACAGAAGAAACCCTGAATGTCGAGCAGCCGATGACAAGGAGCACAAGGAGGAGGGTTTTGTCTCACTGAATTTTAGATATGATAATGCCCAAAATGCAAGGGCACTTCAGGCAACCAGGAAGACCCCGAACCTCATGCCCAAGATACCTCAGAGAAGAGTGACGAAGGCAGTAACCAGGACAACCCCGTCACTCACCAGGAAGAGAGCATGGATTTTGTCTCTCAGGACGAACCTCATGTCCAAAATGCCCCAGAGAATGATCATAATCCAGATAGTAACCAGGACAACCCCGTTCCTCGCCAAGAAGAGACCACACAGGACAAGCCCGTTCTTGACCAGGAAGAGAGCACACCTCATGCCCACTAGCCAGAAGAGAGAATAATGCTATTCTTGACCAGGAAGAGAGCATACATGCCAAAGACCAGGAAGAGAGCACACCTCATGCCCATCACATAGAAGAGAGAACACGAGGCAACCCCGTTCTTGACCAGGACGAGGGCACACATGCCAAGACCAGGAAGAGAGAACATCTCACGCCCTTCACCCGAAAGAGAGAATACGGGACAACCCTGTTCTTGACCAGGAAGAGAGCACACATGCCCAAGAGGACATAGAGATGAGTGATTCAAGCCTTGACCAAGTTGACTCTTCTATGGTTGAAGGAGCAGATGACCACCAATCCCCCAAATTAATCATCAGCATCAAAGAAACCAGTTGTGAGAGTAGGCAGGAGGATGGTTGTTCCTCCTGTCAAAAATAATGATCCCATTACTTTTGAAGAATGTGAATTCTTGTCTTCTATCGGTTTATGATTAGGTCTAACGATTTGTCAAAGCGGAATGGTAAGTTTATGGATATTCATACTCACAACTTTATGGATATTAGCACTAGTTTGTTGAGAGTTTTCTTAATTGATTAACTGACTAGTATTCATATCATGTTTTTAATCCGTGAAGCAATGATCATGAGCTATTGAATGTGTGTGGGACTATCATGAAGGGGGGCGGACTTGTAAAGTTCTTTGGGGAAGGTGACAATGCCCTGAGCATTATCAATGCATTCATCGAATGCCTCAAGCATGACGATAGGATTAAAGGCTCCAAAAAACACAGAATAATTATCCCTCCACAAGAACTGATATGTTTTTCTGTTGATAAAGTTATCCATGAACAATAACATGTATATAAGCTAAATGGTGTAGACCAGCGATGGATTCCTGAGAAGTATTGTGAAAGTGCTTGCTGATGAGGGAATCAAACATAAAAAAGAAAAAAATAGACCAAATTTTCATAAGTGATGCATAATTCTAATGATAATACACATGATAATTCAATCAACATTCTAATGCATGTTAATTTTTGCAGCTATCTTGTCCTACCATTCACCAACAAGAATGGTTTGTGTTCTTTGTCGATTTTAGGATGAAAGACAAGATCTTTGTCGTGCATCGCAGCAAATCGAAGCAGGATAGAGAGGTTGCAAACTTAGCTAGAATATTCACGGATCAGGTCGACAAACCTTTCTGCAAAAGGGTCGCGTCTCGCCATTTTATTCTGAAATATCCAAAATAAGGGTGTCAACTGCTATTCTCAATGCCAAGTTAAAAGACAGTTGTTTAGCAGGGGCAGAGGATGCGAAGTGGCCGCATCGCCTTTTTCTGGACGATGCGTACATTAGAGGAAAAAAAACAATGTATCACTATACTTAACATGATTAGAGTTGACGAGGGAGAGGTAGGAGAAGGAGGAGAGAACAAAGCTAATAGTAATGGGGGAGAAGCAAGTGAGGGAGAGAGAGAGGGGGAGAGGGATTGGATAAGGTGGGTGTTGCGTCTTAGCAGCTGCGCGGGTTCAGACCCGGTGCTGCTGCTAAGTGCCATAGTAGTAGTGCGGGATCTGTCGCATGCACTGTTGCTAAGTGGTGCCCACCAGGTGGCATAGTGCAACCATAGCTACAGTATTGGGTATAGGTAGCCTGGTAGGTACGATGGGAACCACTTAGCAGCAACGCGGTTTTGTATGCCTGTGCAACCGCTACTGGCTTACCTGTAGCGCATTTCCGCCCCGCACTACTTTACAGTAGCAATAGTGTGTGCCTGTTACCCGCGCTACTATTAAGCCTCTACGTATATGGTTTGCCCTAGTAGTGCAGGGTTCACATAGGTAACACCACATATTTAGAGCATCTCCAGAAGACACCGCAAATCGGGCCATCAGCTATAATAACCGCCGGTTTTCAAGATCTATCTCGTAACCCCAGCCTGAACAGATACACCAAATTCGGCTGTCTCGTAAAATATTTTGTGGGATCCCGCATCCATGAGCCCAATTCCTCTATATCTATGGGATTTCCTTTGGCGGGAGGGAAATTTCAACCCCAACAGCTTTCCTAGCAGCCAAGTCCGTGGCTTCCCGAGCTTGGCCAAATCGCATCACTGCTGTTGCAAGCCGCAATCGCCATGCGAGCTGCCGCACATCGCGGCCACCGCCCGCGAGCTGCTGCACGCCGCCGCCGTTGCCCCCGAGCAAGCTAGCTATTGCTACTGTTGTCACCACCGCAAGCTAGCTAGCTGCCACTACATCGCAAGCGAGCGAGCTAGCTAGCAGCCGCTGCGTCGCGAGCAAGCTATCTAGCCACCGCTGCCGTGAGCTAGCTTCTACCGCCACCGCCAGCTGGACCATGTTGTCCTGGCCACGAATGCAAGCCCTTGCCTGTCCACGACCATGAGGAGCCAATTGCAATTTAGTTTACCCTTTTAAGGGCTTTTATGCCATTTTGCAGGACCTTCTTATAAATTTAAATACTGACTTAGTTGGTTTCACATTTGACCAAAAACAATTTTACGAGATCTTCTCATTCGCGGTGTAAATCGTGCAAATTTGGTTTACAGGATCTGCTAGAGATGCTCTTAACACCATAGGCCAATGGTAGCTAGTAGAGTTGGACATAGAACCTACTCTTTTAAGCAGCATTGGAGCTTTGGTCGAATTCTATGGGGCAATGGGAAGGGGGCAAAAAATATGTGTTTGGGGCTCATTTTCCTTGACATATGGGCCAAATATTAATAGGTATACCAAAACTATCATGGATTGGGGTCACAACAAAGGTCATGTAATAGGGCCTGCCATACATATTAGTCACAATTCGTTATTCTAGCCTGGCGTCCAATCAAAAGAGATGAAGTTCGTCGTTGGGTCGTTGTCCAAAATTTCCACTTGAGATTATTTGACTATATTCTAACTAAGGCGCTCACCAGCCAGGTGGGGATCAAATAAAATAACACATTCACAGACTACGACACTACATTTATATGCAAGTCACAATTTTTCAATCTCCACTAAATTCACCACAGACTAATCTCAGTCTCCATCATAGATCGAGGGGCATGTGTTCACTAATTTTA
>LR880972.1:45673576-45690592 GCA_904067115.1 Aegilops sharonensis | reverse complement strand
TGAATCATATAGTAGATATGATCAACATAGTGATGTTCACCATTGAAAACTACTCCATCTCACGTGATGATCGGTTATGGTTTAGTTGATTTGGATCACGTGATCACTTAGATGACTAGAGAGATGTCTGTCTGAGTGGGAGTTCATAAGTAATATGATTAATTGAACTTAAACTTATCATGAACTTAGTACCTGATAGTATTTTGCTTATCTATGTTTGTTGTAGATAGATGGCTCGTTCTGTTGTTCCGTTGAATTTTAATGCGTTCCTTGAGAAAGCAAAGTTGAAATATGATGGTAGCAATTACACAGACTGGGTCTGTAACTTGAGGATTATCCTCATTGCTGCACAGAAGAATTACGTCCTGGAAGCACCGCTGGGTGCCAGGCCTGCTGCCAGAGCAACGCCAGATGTTATGAATGTCTGGCAGAGCAAAGCTGATGACTACTCAATAGTTCAGTGTGCCATGCTTTACGGCTTAGAACCGGGTCTTCAACGACGTTTTGAACGTCATGGAGCATATGAGATGTTCCAGGAGTTGACAAACCTTTAACACCGGTTCGTGCCAAGAACCGGTACTAAAGAGAGTGGTGCCAGGATGTTGTCAGACTGGGGCCCCTCCAGCACCTTTAGTACCGATTCATGCCAAGAACCGGTAGTAAAGGTTATCCTATATATAAACCCTTCGTCCACCCGCGATTGAGCTCACTCTGTTCTTCCCCCTTTCCCCTCTCCTCTCTGTTCTTCCCATCTTCCCTCGAGCTCATCACACATTTTGCCCAAATTTTGTCAAGATTTGAAGGCCCCCATCCATTCAAGTGATCACAAAAGTTAGCAAATTTGTCCTTTCATCTCTCATTGCTAGATTAGCTCATGCAATGCTTTATAAAGTGATTAATTTGTGGGTTTTAGTAATTTGGGAGGAATTATATGTGGTAGTTTATTCTATTTATATGCAATTTTAGCTTAAAATAATTCTTAGTTTGCATATTGAGGTGTGGTTTACTTAGTGCCTTCCCGTCTCCGTCGTAACCACCGTCGATCGTCCGCACCGACCCGTCGCCGGCACCACCTTGTGGTGAGCCTCTTGCTCTTATCTTTTTTATATAAAAAAATCATGTTTGTGTGATTTACATATATAGTTACTTGTATAATTATCTTACCCATACGCTGTTTGTTATACATAGTGCCATGGTTTTGATATCCGTCCCCGTCGGCCCTCGTCCTTGTTATGATTCGGATGTGGTATATTCTCTTTTAAAAGTATTTGTTGCATTTCATGTTTATGAAAAATTATGCCCATCAAGTTGACATAGGTATTTTTATCTAGGAGATATGTGAACCGGAAATTCCAACCGACCCTATTGTCGAGAGCTTAAATTTAGTTGAAAGAGAAAATGAGTATTTGAAAGAAAAATTGAAAAGAATTGAGGGGGAGAAGGTGGAATTGGAGTTGCATGTTGCCGATGTCGTCGATGATCAAAAGATCAAGATGGAGAAAATGCAGTTGAAGATTAGAAAGATTAGAAAATATGCCACTAATAGTGAGGCTTGGTATCATTATGTTGTTGGATCAATTGTTACCTTAGTTGCGATCTTGATCGCATTTGTTGTTGCATTTAAATGCTTTAGCTAGAGAGTTGTTTGTATGTTGCATTTAAGTGTTGTATGAACTTTATGTATGAACTTGTATTAATTTGGTCTATTCGGTGGTGTGTAATGAAGATGAGCTGGCAATGGATGTACGATGACCTATGCTCTCCCCAGTTCGTTGATGGCGTGCATACTTTTCTGATTGCGGCTCAAGCAAACAAGCGGGCGGATGGTTTTATGCCATGTCCATGTGCTGGCTGTAAGAATGATCACAATTACTCTAACTCAAGAACCATTCACATCCACCTGTTTGAGTCCAGTTTCATGCCCGACTATAATGTTTGGACCAAGCACGGAGAAAGAGGGGTTATGATGGAAGACAATGAAGAAGAAGAGGACGACGATAGCTATCCTGGCCATGGGTTCCCTGAATACAATGATACAACAATGAGGGAAGAAGCCGAGCCGGCAATGTGAGAAGAAGCTGAGCCGGCAATGCGGGAAGAAGCTGAAGAAGACGCATCAGATGAGCCCGCTGATGATCTAGGTCGGGCTATTGCCGATGCAAAAAGAAACTGCGCAAGTGAAATGGAGAAGACGAAGTTGTAGCGCATGTTAGAGGATCACAAGAAATTGTTGTACTCGAATTTCGAAGACCGTAAGAAAGACGGAATGTTGAGAGTACCCGCTGACGGGTCGCAGTGGAGAAAAATCGAGAGAAAGTACAGGGAGAAGTTTGCAGGTGACGCAAGGAACGTATGGTTTGGTCTAAGTGCAGATGGCATTAATCCTTTTGGGGAGCAGAGCAACAACCATAGCACCTGGCCTGTGACTCTATGTTTGTATAACCTTCCTCCTTGGTTGTGCATGAAGCGGAAGTTAATTGTGATGTCAGTGCTCATCCAAGGCCCTAAGCAACCCGGCAACGACATTGATGTGTACCTAAGGCCATTAGTTGAAGAACTCTTAAAGTTGTGGAATGGAAAAGGTGTACGTGCGTGGATGAGCACAAACAGAAAGAATTTTGACCTAAAGGCGTTGCTGTTCGTGACCATCAATGATTGGCCTGCTCTCGGTAACCTTTCAGGACAGACAAACAAGGGATACCACAGATGCATGCACTGTTTGGATGATACCGATAGTAGGAAGAATGTGTACCTGGGACATCGTCGATTTCTTCCGAGCAGGCATCCCGTAAGAAAGAAAGGCAAGCATTTCAAAGGTGAGGCGGATCACCGGACAAAGCCTGGCCGCCGTACTGGTGCTGATGTACATGATATGGTCAAGGATTTGAATGTAATCTTTGGAAAGGGTCTTGGCGGACAACCTGTTACGAATGACGCTGACGGACGCGCACCCATGTATTAGAAGAAATCTATATTTTAGGACCTGCCCTATTTGAAAGACCTCGAAGTCCACTCTGCAATCGACGTGATGCACGTGATGAAAATCTTTGCGTGACCCTGCTTGGCTTCTTGGGCATGTATGGGAAGACAAAAGATACACCGGAGGCACGGAAGGACCAACAACGTATGCACGGAAAAGACGACATACATCAGGGTCATGCTAGGTACGCTGTTAGCAAAGAAGAGAAGGAAATCTTATTTGAATGTCTGGTCAGTATGAAGGTACCGTCTGGCTTCTCGTCGAGTGTAAAGGGAATAATAAATATGGCAAAGAAAAAGTTCCAGAACCTAAAGGGTCATGACTGCCACGTGATTATGACGCAACTGCTTCCGGTTGTTCTACCGGAAAACGTTCGATTAGCCATTGTGAAGCTATGTGCATTCCTCAATGCAATCTCTCAGAAGGTAATCGGTCCAGAAATCATACCAAGGTTACATAATGATTTGGTGAAATGTCTTGTCAGTTTCGAGTTGGTGTTCCCACCATCCTTCTTCAACATCATGATGCACGTCCTAGTTCACCTAGTTCACAAAAGAGGAAGCTAATGATGATGATGATGATGAAACTTCAGATCAAGTTACTATCGAACCTCGTAGATCAACCAGAGCACGTTGCTCACCAAAGTGCTACGATAATCCTGTTCTGGAAGTCATGTTACCAGACCATGATGAACCTACAAACTATGAAGAAGCTATGATGAGCCCAGATTCCGATAAATAGCTTGAAGCCATGAAATATGAGATAAGATCCATGTATGAGAACAAAGTGTGGACTTTGGTTGACTTGCCCGATGATCGGCAAGCTATAGAGAATAAATGGATCTTCAAGAGGAAGACTGACGCTGGTGGTAATGTTACTGTCTACGAAGCTCGACTTGTCGCAAAAGGTTTTCGACAAGTTCAAGGAGTTGACTTGTCGCAAAATCTTTCTCCTGGCCGCTCGACTACAAGATTGTAAACTTTGCATTTTGAGAATCTGAAGGGGACTATACTTAAAGGGGGTGTTGTAGCCGGCATAGCCAACATGTGCATCCCGCTACCAACATTTCTTGGTCGGGAAAGCATGGTAACAGAACTTATGTTATGTCTATCACCTACTTTTCTTGGTCAAGAAAGATTGGTAATAGATCTTATGTTAAGTCTATTACCAACGTTTCTCGGTCAGGAAATACTGGTAACAGACCTTATGTAATTTCCATCACTAAGTTTTCTTTGTCAGGAAAGATTGGTAACCGAATCCGTCTGTGCTTTTTTAGAGCGCCTAGGGCAAATATCGTGATGCATGGGATGTCCGCTACTCCCGTGACAAAATCCATGGTCTGTCGTCAATTCGGCCTATGTGACCAATTCATCATCGTCCCAAAAAACACGACGCGACCACTACGCATCCCCTTTCCCTCTTCTTCCACTCATGCCCTAGGGGTAATCGCCGCACTGGCGAAGCCGAGGTGGACGGCGATGACGGTGAACCACCCCCACCTTGCATGAATTACACTATGGAGTAACATAATTATTTTGAGTGGTAACAAGTCTGTAGGATTAACAGTAGACAGTTTGAGTAGTAACATATCATGAAGAGTACCGGAAGTACTTTGGACAGTAACATGCCTTGAGAAGTAACAGTATTACTTTGAGTGGTAATAGGAATGTAGGAGTAACAGCAGAAAGTTTGCTAGTAAGAGACAGCACATCACTTTATGGCAAGGCAACCAAACTACTACTTAGTTTTTTCCTTTTTTAATTTTCTCCTCTTCATGTTTTTGCACTATGTCAGGAATCACTTGAGGCGCTCCACAGTATTTCTCTAATGGAGAAGAGGTGGACTAGTTTTGCTGACTTGTATCGTTTAGCCTTCTCCTGCAAATTGAAATGAAAAGGAGAGATAATGCAGGTTATGCACAATATTTTTTGCATCATGTACACTTAGAAAACTTTTGGCATATGTTCTGCTTTATCACATGAAACAAAGATAATGTAGAGTTCAAGCAGAAAATAAAACTTTTGGAGTGTGAAGTTGGCAACATGTATGCTGTGGTTTGCACTTCACATCAATGTAAAGAGGGGAATGCACTAACCGGCATCTTCATGTCCATGGGCATCTAATATCCATAGTACCGCTCAAGGATAAGCATAAATGCTAACTAACTGTCTTTTAACTTGCCATTGAGAATAGCAGTTGACACCCTTATTTTGGATATTTCAGAAGAAAATGGCAGGACACAGCCTTTTTGCAGAAAGGCTTTTCCTACCTGCTCTGTGAATATTAAGTTTGCAACCTTTCTAGCTCGTTTCGATTGACTGCAATGCACGAACAGAGATGTGGTATTTCATTCTAACATCGACAAAAACACAAACCATTATTGCTGGTGAATGGTAGGACAAGATAGCTGCAAAAATTAACCTGCATTAGAATGTTGATCGTATTATCATGTGTATTGTCATTAGAATTCTGCACCACTTACAAAAATCTGCTCTATTTGTTTTTCTTTTCCGTGTTTGATTCCCTCATCAGCAAACACTTTCACAACTTCCAAGAACTCCATCGCTGGTCTGCACCATTTCGCTTATATACATGTTATTGTTCATGGATATCTTTATCAACAGAAAAACTTACCAGTTCTTGTGGAGGGATAATTACTATGTGTTTGTTGTAGCCTTTAATCCTATCATAATGCTTGATGCATTTGATGAATGCATTGATAATGCTTAGGTGATTGTCACTTTCCTATAAGAACTTTACAAGTTCGCCCCCCTTCATGATAGTCCCACACACATTCAACAGCTCATGATCATTGCTTCACGGATTAAAACATGATATGAATATCAGTTAGTTAATCAATTAAAGCAACTCTCAACAAACTACTGCTAATATCCATAAACTTGTTACTATGAATATCCTTAAAATTACCATTCCGTTTTGACAAGTTGATAGACCTCATCACAACCGGTACAAGACAAGAATTCACGTTCTACAAAAGTAAAGGGATCATTATACTTGATAGGAGGAACAACCATGCTCCTGACTGCTCTCACAACTGGTGTCTTTGCTGCTAATGAATTGGGGGATTGGTGGTCATCCGCTCCTTCAACCATAGAAGAGTCAACCTAGTCACGGCCTAAATCGTTCATCTCTATATCCTCTTGGGCATGTGTGCTCTCTTCCTAGTCAAGAACAGGGTTATTATGTGTTCTCTCTTCCGGGTGATGGGCATGAGATGTGCTCTGTTCTTGGTCTTGGGCATGTGTGTTCTCGTCCTGCTCAGGAACAAGGTTGCATGTGTTCTCTCTTCCGTGCGATGGGTATATGGGGTGTGCTCTCTTCCTGGTCAAGAACAGTGTTGCCCTGTATTGGGTTAGCAAACATTGGCGAGCAACCGTACAGATGGTCGTCGTGCTTCCTCCCTCCCTACATAGGAGAGCGGACGCGCGACAACCATCTATACGGTTGCTCGCCAATGATTTTTATGTTACAACCCAATACATGTTGTGTTTCTAAACCATGCTATTTTATTTTTGGATAGGAACCTGATGACAGTATTTTATTGTTTTCTTCTTTAATTACCGCTTACTAAAATCTCTTTCTTCATTTCTACCATCAGAATTCTGAAAACAATAGCGTTGATGGTTTGTACAAAAAACATGTTTTATAAAGAACCCGTGACAGTATTGTATTAGAGATTGATGACTATTGTGTATATGAGTCTACTTTTGTGGATTGTTTCAAACCATTTGGCCAAATGCAATCGAACATACTAGACTTATTATGCCAGCTATGGTCAAAGGGCTGGAAGAATAAAATTATCCTTCACTACTGGAAACTGGGAATTTTCCATCAGCCAGCTCTTTGCCATCTGCCAGCTGATGGCAAAGAATGTCTTTGCCATCTGCTTATAAAAAACAGATGGCAAAGAACTGACAGATGGCAAAGAACATGGTTGCCATCAGCCAATTCTTTGCCATCTGCTAGTGGATGGAAAAAAATCTTTGCCATCTGCCAGCAGATGGCAAAGAGGTGGCTAGGGTCCAGTGCTGCAACGGCCTGTCAACCCACCTCTCTGCCATCTGTCAGCAGATGGCAAAGAATCTTTTCCATCTGTTGGCAGATGGCAAAGAAGTGGGTGGAGCCCAATGGATAACGGCGCTATAACGGCCAGTAGCCCCACCTCTTTGCCATCTGCCAGCGGATGGGAAAGGCCCATATCTTTGCCATCAGCCAGCGGCTGGCAGATGGCAAAGCGGTCGAACTATCTCCCCCCCTCTTTTTCTAAAAAAAAATTCCCCTCCCCTCTCTCCCAGCCCGGCCCCTCCCCTCTCTCTCTCTCTCTTCCAGCCCGGCCCCACCCCTCTCTCTCTCCCCACCTCACCCACCCACCACTTGTCTAAAAAAAATGTGCCCAAACCGCACCCACGCGCGCGCCCCAGCCGGACGACCCCAGGGCGCCGCCGGCCTGCCACCGCCCAACACCGCCACCGGCCCGCGCCTCCCCGCCGCCGCAGCTCGCCCTGCGCCCGTCCCTCCACCGCAGCCGGCCCTCCCCCGCCCGTCCCCGGCCACCGCGGCCCTCCCCCGCCCCTCCCCGCCACCGCAGCTCGCCCTGCGCCCGTCCCTCCACCGCAGCCGGCCCTCCCCCGCCCGTCCCCGGCCACCGCGGCCCTCCCCCGCCCCTCCCCGCCACCGCAGCTCGCCCTGCGCCCGTCCCTCCACCGCAGCCGGCCCTCCCCCGCCCGTCCCCGGCCACCGCGGCCCTCCCCCGCCCCTCCCCGCCACCGCAGCTCGCCCTGCGCCCGTCCCTCCACCGCAGCCGGCCCTCCCCCGCCCGTCCCCGGCCACCGCGGCCCTCCCCCGCCCCTCCCCGCCACCGCAGCTCGCCCTGCGCCCGTCCCTCCACCGCAGCCGGCCCTCCCCCGCCCGTCCCCGGCCACCGCGGCCCTCCCCCGCCCCTCCCCGCCACCGCAGCTCGCCCTGCGCCCGTCCCTCCACCGCAGCCGGCCCTCCCCCGCCCGTCCCCGGCCACCGCGGCCCTCCCCCGCCCCTCCCCGCCACCGCAGCTCGCCCTGCGCCCGTCCCTCCACCGCAGCCGGCCCTCCCCCGCCCGTCCCCGGCCACCGCGGCCCTCCCCCGCCCCTCCCCGCCACCGCAGCTCGCCCTGCGCCCGTCCCTCCACCGAAGCCCGTCCCAGCACCGCCGCCCGTCCCTCCACCGAGCCGGCCCTCCCCCGCCCCTCCCCAGCCACCGCGGCGTGCCCCGCGGCCCGCCCTCCACCGAGCCAGGCCACGGCGCCACCCCCTTCTCGCGGCCCTCCCCGCCACGGCGCCATCGAGATTCAGGTAATACAATCCTAGTGTTGCCATTATATGTCTATTGGTGCATGTACGAATGTTTTCTAAACCGTGGTAATTGAAAACCAGAGTATTCTCCTCGGTGGGCAAGGAATTGTATTCTCCTGGGTGGCAACACTAGGATTGGCCTAGTTTGGCAGCAAAGTACTTTCCTAGGTCTTATTAGTTTGGCAGCAAAGTATTTTCTAAACCGTGGTAATTGAAAACCATATTATTCTCCTAGGTGGGCAAGGAATACTACAGTTTTTTAAAAACAATGTTTTTCTCAGTTTTACATCTGTTTGGTTGGTGCTGTTTTACCAAAGTTTTGACCAAAGTATTTTTGCGTGGATGATTGAGAGTAATTAGCTGCTGCTAACGGCGGCCGGCTGCATGCAGCTGCCATGCACATATCGGCTGGACCTGGATGCTAGGATCTGTAGAATATGTCTATCCCTGATGTACCTACATGCATGGGCTACTGGCATTAAAGGTTTCACATAATCCACCTATATATATCCCGCTTCAAATGAGCACACAAATGCAAGATATTTTACTCTTTATGCAACAAGTTTCTCGTGCTATACGAATGTGATCTACGGTAGCGGGTATGTTCTATTATCAATCATTTTTGTTTGGGGGATTTAGGAAAAGTGTATACATGAAATGTCATATGCACATTTTTTTAGGTGTGTTATAGTATTGTCAATCAGAATGTTGGGTAATTTTCTGATGGGCAAACGTAGAGTAGATGATGAATTGGTTATCATCGAAGCTTTGTATGCTAGTGATAGAAGCTCAGCCAATCACACATGTATTCATGCATCTATAACCTGAATCAACTCGATGGAGAAGAGTGCAAGATCAGATGAAACTAATCAGTGTCGTCATCCCATCTGATGGTGTGATCTCTAATCAATATGCCAGCTCCAACGGCAGTGTTACAATCAGACTAGACAGACAATTAAGGACGGAATATTGTAGGGCATTGACGAGCTCATACCTTTTTCCCGTGGTGGCGAGCTTGATTCGCTCATGGCGCTGCAAAGAAGAGACGAGACTCGCACGGGACACCGGCTGGGAGAAGAACCTGAGAGACCTACTACTCGTAAATAGGATGGGATTGGCTATAATCAGGAGTTTACCATATAAACGAAAAGAGGGAAAATAGGATGGGAACCCAGCTAGTATTCTTATCTCAACATAGACGACAACGTCAACTGGGATCTCCCCAATGATTTCTCTCGTTCTGTTTTGAAAAAAGAGGTCGGGACCTCTTTTCTAGATACAACAAAAATACCACGGTTTCTGGCATACTGTGGTTTATAAAACTTCGGTTTTTTCTGATGCCAAACGCAGCAAAGTATTCAAAACCATGTTTATTTTCAGAAACCGCAGTATTCTTAGAAAACTTAAAAAAAACTTTGCTGCCAAACGCAGCCTAGGTTCTAGAAACCACAGTTTTGACATATCAAAGTATTTTGTAGTATTGGGAATACTCTGACAGTGTTTGGCTGGTGCATGTTTAGGACGTTGTAAATTAGCTAGCTAGTCGTTTCATAGCAGTCACAAGACATGCACGATCTTAGCTGACCAGTGGTTGCAAACTGAAAGGCCATGCTTAAATAGACCCGGCGGCAAGCTATGCATCAGCGGTGCGGCACGGAAGTGCGGGCGTCGCTGTGGCTTGGCTGCGGCTTGACCGACAGCTGCTAATGTGGCGCGCTGAGGCATGGGACGACGTTCGGGAGGAGCGCATGGACAGGAAGCAAGGCCGGTGTGGCTCTGGTTTTCAAAAACCATAGTTTTTCTCAGTTTTGTCAAGTCCACCGAAGCGTTTGGCTGGCATTATTTTGTTGCAGTTCTTACTGATAACTACATGGCCGAACAGCATGTGCTAACTTAGCAACACCTAAAAAGCAATACCACCTGATTTATCAATGTGTGCTAGTGTACAACCAGATTAATCACCTTTTTTAATTAATCACCTGCAGCTACATGGGCATGCCGCCATGCATGAGGTCAGCCTCCTGTGTAAAGTGTGCTCTAAGTGCCAATCTATTTGACAAACTAGCTTTGTTCGAGACATGCAGAAATCAATAGGCAACCAGTGAATTCATTTAAAATATGTCCCGCAAAAAAATTCATTTAAAATATAGGAGTAACGGATAGAGCAGTCGTCAGAGGTGGCGTTTGTATTTTCCGATCTGTACCTAGATGATGACGTCAACAGACTGAGTGCTCTCCCCAACGATTTCGCTTGGTTCAGTTTTAAAAAAAGTGGTCGGGACCTCTTTTTAAAATACTGCAGAAAAACTACAGCATGGGAGATACCACAGTATATTAAAGTACAGTAAGGCCCTTTTTGGTAGCAAAGTATTTTTTAAGTATTTTAAGAATACTACAGTTTTTGAGATTATCATAGTTTTATTTGCAATGAGCTATTTGGTTGCCCCTAAAAACAGTGATTTTAATACTTTAGTATTGGCAAAACTGCAGTTTTTTCTCTGCATAAAAAAAAGAACCTCAGACCTCATTTTAAAAAACTAAGCAGCTGAAAAGAACGACATTGCAAGGATCCAGTGCGTTGTATTGAGCTTGACTGCATGGTTCCAGTTCACGCACCTCTATGACCCGGTGAAGTTGACACCGGCTACGCCGTGGTGCCGAGTGTCCTCTTTTGGTAACCTACAAGCCCTGGGCGCAGCCACTTTGTGCAAGCTTCCGGTCTTATGCATCTGCATGGCAACGCTAGCTAGCTAGGAGAAAAAAGGTGCTCTATCGCCATGTACATGGCCGTTCTTGGGCTGATCTGTTGGTGCACGAAACTGCTAGCCCCGTTGGTAAAACAGACGAGTCTGCTTAGCCAACGGCTAGCCAGTCTTTTTTACAATGTCGCTGCGCCAAACAGGTTCTCAGTATTGAGAATACTCTAAAATATTCCGTTATATTAAAACCACGGTATTTGATACTTACAGGGTAAATTACTGTAGTTTTCTGATATTTTGGTTTTTACAACACTTTACTATCAAACATAGCCTGGCTGTGTTTGGTTGCAAAGTATTTTTGAAGTATTTCAAGAATACTACAGTATTTTAAAATACTATGGTTTTAAATACTTTGAGGTGTTTGGCTCTAGTTAAAATTGTAGTATTATAAACTGCAATATCCACAAAACTGTAGTATTTTTGCAGTATTAAAAAAATAGGTTGGGACCTCTTTTTAAAAAACTGAGAAACACAACAAAGAGGTTGGCACCTATTACAACGATGTATACTTTGATTGCCAAACATGCCATTGTTTCCACAATACTTTGAAAAATTGTTGTTTTCATAAACTACAGTATACATTGTCGTTGGTATAAAAAACGGTAGTATCGGAATACTAAGATTTTATAAAAACATTACTTCCAAACGGAGCCTAATTTTTTGAGCCAAACACTTCGAAGTATTTAATACCAAAGTTTTTCTTAAAAACCACAGTATTCCTAAAAAACAGCAAAAATATTTTGCTCCCAAACGCACCCGTAGTTTTTTCTCTGTTTTAAAAAAAGAACCCCGGACCTCTTTTAAAAAAACTGAGCACGCTAGAAAAACAACTCCATGCACAATCATGTGCCTTGTCTCTCGATGTGCATCTCCTGGCACCTGCAGTATTCTGAAAACCTGCAGTATTCTCAGAATACTTTAAAAATACTAAGCTAACAAACGGGGCCTAAGGCTTAGTTTGGCAACAAAGTTTCTAGAGAACCATGGTAATTGAAAATTACTATATTCAGATGTGTACACAATGAATACTACAGTTTCTTTAAACCATGGTTTTTCTCAGTTTTACCAAAACTACCTAGGTGTTTGGCTTGTGTTTCGCCGGGGTGGTTTTTTTTGGACATACAAGTGTCCTCTATTTATTTGTCAGGAAATGTGAATGATACCGAATTGGAAAACAATCAAGTACTAAATAGGCACTCCCTATTTATTTGTGAATTATAAGTTAGGTCATATATTTTCCAATTTTGTTATGAAAAACATCATATATATTTGCATTGATCGGGTGGATTTAAATGTGCAGTTGTTTCATCGCTGTGAGGGTCTGGTGTTCAACGACCTCCCCGTGCGTTCGACGAGCTCCGCCCCTGCGTTCGTGGGTGAGCACAAATGACATCTCCTCCTCTCCCCCTTCATTTGCTCTGTTCCGGTCTTCGTGGCGATGAAACTTGCTAGCTATAGGTGTATTCAATCATCAGTATGCGTGACCACTATGCGTCTCCCGTTCGAAAGGGTTACATCTATAAATATGCATTCATTTGCATATTTATAACCGTAATTCTTTCGAATTGTCCAACGTTATCCATGGACAGCCCGAGTATGTGTAGATTGGGTTCGTTTTCCCATATGCTCTGCTCCGGATCTGATGCATGTCCAATATTGCACCGTACAAGAAGGCCAAGGCATTCTCTGAGTCTGGCCTCGAAAATGCAAAGAACTTCAGCAACGAGGCCTCCCACCACAAGATGGTGCAGTACGTTAAGCAGGGGAAGGCGAGGAAAGGGCCGGACTTTAACCCGAGCCGGCCTCTTGATCCAGAGCTGGTGATGATATCTTGTGGCGGGAGGTCCCATGGCTCGTTAGGCATTGGTAATGGACTGATACGTTGTAGTAGCACTCTCCCGCAGATCAAGAAGCGCCAGACCAGCTCTGATCCTGAGATACCGCCTCGTTTACGACCAGTGGAAATCGAATTCCAGGTTTGTTAATTATACGGACTCAGTAGCCTTTCCTCCATTACATTGTGTTTGCGGCCGTCGATGATTACAATGCTAACGAGTGGTGTTGCAGGCTGCTATTGAGGCAGAGAGAGTGAAGACCCAGGCTGCTTTTGAGGAGAGGGACCGGCAGTTGGCGGAGAGGGACCGGCAGGCGGCGGAGAGGGACAGGGAGAATGAGGAGAGGACGGCTAGGCTGTTGGAGGAGGAGAGGAACCGGAACGACTTGGCTAACCGGGCCATGTACGAGCTCTTTGTGGTAAGTTTCTTCTGCATATTAGCTAAATCATGCACGCAATGTTCCTTTTAGTAGTAACTAATATGACTGACTCGTCAAAACCAAATGTGCAGTCCATGTGCGAGAAGAACGGCCAGACCCCTCCACCGATGCCAGTCATTGCTCCGGCGGGAACGGTGAGTTTCATTTGAACGGTCATTAGTTACTAGTCTTCACATTTGAGTTGCATCATGGTAACGATACATTGGAAATAATCTTTGGTGCAGCGTAACTCCCGACAAGCATCGACCGATCCTTCTCCGTCTGCCACTGGCGCGACCGCTCCTACACCTACACCTACACCTACACCTCCGTGATGACGGTAAGTGTCCCAAGTGTTTTGCTTAATAGAGTTTTGTTGTGATGCCATGTTGTATATTTCTAGACATATCGTGCATAATGTGTGTATGTTTGAAATGCATTGTATGTGTGGGATTCGACACCTAGTCGTGTGCCTTTGGTAGCCTTCCATACAGGGAAATGCCTCCTAGTGCTTCCACTGAGCCATGGTAGTTCGCTACTGCTCCGGAACACATGGATTGACCGGCATGTGTCCTTCTTTGCTCATGTGTCTGTCCCTACGGGGAAATGTCACGCGGTGTATCACCGAAGTCCTTGTAGCTTGCTACGACTTGGTTGCACTCGCTGATGACCGACACGTGCATTGCTGGGTCATGTATGCCTGTCCCTGTACGTTTGTGCCACCTTGGTTCTATGACTAGTCATGTCGGCCCGGGTTCTCTGCCATATGGATACTAGCGACATAATCATATACTTAGCATTTTTTCCTCCAAAATGACTCAATATGCTTAGCTAGCTCAAAAATGACATAATAAGCTTAATTAGCTCCAAAATGACATATTTAACCTAGGATAGCTCTAAAATGATATAATATGCTTAAGAAATGACATATTTTAGGTCCTAAATGACTTCATATGCTTAGCTAGCTCCAAAATGACCTATTCAACCTAGGCTAGCTCTAAAATGACCTATACTTAGCATTTTTTCCTCCAAAATGACTTAATATGCTTAGCTAGCTCAAAAATGACATAATAAGCTTACTTAGCTTCAAAATGACCTATTTAACCTAGGCTCGCTCTAAAATGACCTATACTTAGCATTTTTTCCTCCAAAATGACTTAATATGCTTAGCTAGCTCAAAAATGACATAATAAGCTTACTTAGCTTCAAAATGACCTATTTAACCTAGGCTCGCTCTAAAATGACCTATACTTAGCATTTTTTCCTCCAAAATGACTTAATATGCTTAGCTAGCTCAAAAATGACATAATAAGCTTACTTAGCTTCAAAATGACCTATTTAACCTAGGCTCGCTCTAAAATGACCTATACTTAGCATTTTTTCCTCCAAAATGACTTAATATGCTTAGCTAGCTCAAAAATGACATAATAAGCTTACTTAGCTTCAAAATGACCTATTTAACCTAGGCTCGCTCTAAAATGACCTATACTTAGCATTTTTTCCTCCAAAATGACTTAATATGCTTAGCTAGCTCAAAAATGACATAATAAGCTTACTTAGCTTCAAAATGACCTATTTAACCTAGGCTCGCTCTAAAATGACCTATACTTAGCATTTTTTCCTCCAAAATGACTTAATATGCTTAGCTAGCTCAAAAATGACATAATAAGCTTACTTAGCTTCAAAATGACCTATTTAACCTAGGCTCGCTCTAAAATGACCTATACTTAGCATTTTTTCCTCCAAAATGACTTAATATGCTTAGCTAGCTCAAAAATGACATAATAAGCTTACTTAGCTTCAAAATGACCTATTTAACCTAGGCTCGCTCTAAAATGACCTATACTTAGCATTTTTTCCTCCAAAATGACTTAATATGCTTAGCTAGCTCAAAAATGACATAATAAGCTTACTTAGCTTCAAAATGACCTATTTAACCTAGGCTCGCTCTAAAATGACCTATACTTAGCATTTTTTCCTCCAAAATGACTTAATATGCTTAGCTAGCTCAAAAATGACATAATAAGCTTACTTAGCTTCAAAATGACCTATTTAACCTAGGCTCGCTCTAAAATGACCTATACTTAGCATTTTTTCCTCCAAAATGACTTAATATGCTTAGCTAGCTCAAAAATGACATAATAAGCTTACTTAGCTTCAAAATGACCTATTTAACCTAGGCTCGCTCTAAAATGACCTATACTTAGCATTTTTTCCTCCAAAATGACTTAATATGCTTAGCTAGCTCAAAAATGACATAATAAGCTTACTTAGCTTCAAAATGACCTATTTAACCTAGGCTCGCTCTAAAATGACCTATACTTAGCATTTTTTCCTCCAAAATGACTTAATATGCTTAGCTAGCTCAAAAATGACATAATAAGCTTACTTAGCTTCAAAATGACCTATTTAACCTAGGCTCGCTCTAAAATGACCTATACTTAGCATTTTTTCCTCCAAAATGACTTAATATGCTTAGCTAGCTCAAAAATGACATAATAAGCTTACTTAGCTTCAAAATGACCTATTTAACCTAGGCTCGCTCTAAAATGACCTATACTTAGCATTTTTTCCTCCAAAATGACTTAATATGCTTAGCTAGCTCAAAAATGACATAATAAGCTTACTTAGCTTCAAAATGACCTATTTAACCTAGGCTCGCTCTAAAATGACCTATACTTAGCATTTTTTCCTCCAAAATGACTTAATATGCTTAGCTAGCTCAAAAATGACATAATAAGCTTACTTAGCTTCAAAATGACCTATTTAACCTAGGCTCGCTCTAAAATGACCTATACTTAGCATTTTTTCCTCCAAAATGACTTAATATGCTTAGCTAGCTCAAAAATGACATAATAAGCTTACTTAGCTTCAAAATGACCTATTTAACCTAGGCTCGCTCTAAAATGACCTATACTTAGCATTTTTTCCTCCAAAATGACTTAATATGCTTAGCTAGCTCAAAAATGACATAATAAGCTTACTTAGCTTCAAAATGACCTATTTAACCTAGGCTCGCTCTAAAATGACCTATACTTAGCATTTTTCCTCCAAAATGAGTTAATATGCTTAGCTAGCATAAAAATGACCTATTTAACCTAGGATAGCTCTAAAATGACCTATACTTAGCATCTTTTCCTCAAAAAAGACTTAATATGCTTAGCTAGCTCTAAAATGATATAGTATGCTTAAGAAATGACATATTTTAGGTCCTAAATGACTTCATATGCTTAGCTAGCTCCAAAATGACATAATAACCTTACTTAGCTTCGAAATGACCTATTCAACCTAGGCTAGCTCTAAAATGACCTATACTTAGCATTTTTTCCTCCAAAATGACTTAATATGCTTAGCTAGCTCAAAAATTACATAATAAGCTTAATTAGCTCCAAAATGACCTATTTAACCTAGGAGCGCTCTAAAATGACCTATACTTAGCATTTTTTCCTCCAAAATGACTTAATATGCTTAGCTAGCTTCAAAATGACCTATCCTTAGAATCTTTTCCTCCAAAATTAGTTAATATGCTTACCTAGCTCTAAAATGACATAATATGCTTAAGAAATGACATAGTTTAGCTCCTAAATGACTTCACATGCTTAGCTAGCTCCAAAATGATAGAATAAGCTTAATTAGCTCCAAAATGACATATTTAACCTAGGATAGCTCTAAAATG
>LR880972.1:45594322-45605897 GCA_904067115.1 Aegilops sharonensis | reverse complement strand
CCGGTGCTGCTGCTAAGTGCCATAGTAGTAGTGCGGGATCTGTCGCATGCACTGTTGCTAAGTGGTGCCCACCAGGTGGCATAGTGCAACCATAGCTGCAGTATTGGGTATAGGTAGCCTGGTAGGTACGATGGGAACCACTTAGCAGCAACGCGGTTTTGTATGCCTGTGCAACCGCTACTGGCTTACCTGTAGTGCATTTCCGCCCCGCACTACTTTACAGTAGCAATAGTGTGTGCCTGTTACCCGCGCTACTATTAAGCCTCTACGTATATGGTTTGCCCTAGTAGTGCAGGGTTCACATAGGTAACACCACATATTTAGAGCATCTCCAGAAGATACCGCAAATCGGGCCATCAGCTATAATAACCGCCGATTTTCAAGATCTATCTCGTAACCCCAGCCTGAACAGATACACCAAATTCGGCTATCTCGTAAAATATTTTGTGGGATCCCGCATCCATGAGCCCAATTCCTCTATATCTATGGGATTTCCTTTGGCGGGAGGGAAATTTCAACCCCAACAGCTTTCCTAGCAGCCAAGTCCGTGGCTTCCCGAGCTTGGCCAAATCGCATCACTGCTGTTGCAAGCCGCAATCGCCACGCGAGCTGCCGCACATCGCGGCCACCGCCCGCGAGCTGCTGCACGCCGCCGCCGTTGCCCCCGAGCAAGCTAGCTATTGCTACTGTTGTCACCACCGCAAGCTAGCTAGCTGCCACTACATCGCAAGCGAGCGAGCTAGCTAGCAGCCGCTGCGTCGCGAGCGAGCTATCTAGCCACCGCTGCCGTGAGCTAGCTTCTACCGCCACCGCCAGCTGGACCATGTTGTCCTGGCCACGAATGCAAGCCCTTGCCTGTCCACGACCATGAGGAGCCAATTGCAATTTAGTTTACCCTTTTAAGGGGTTTTATGCCATTTTGCAGGACCTTCTTATAAATTTAAATACTGACTTAGTTGGTTTCACATTTGACCAAAAACAATTTTACGGGATCTTCTCATTCGCGGTGTAAATCGTGCCAATTTGGTTTACAGGATCTGCTAGAGATGCTCTTAACACCATTGGCCAATGGTAGCTAGTAGAGTTGGACATAAAACCTACTCTTTTAAGCAGCATTGGAGCTTTGGTCGAATTCTATGGGGCAATGGGCAGGGGGCAAACAATATGTGTTTGGGGCTCATTTTCCTTGACATATGGGCCAAATATTAATAGGTATACCAAAACTATCATGGATTGGGGTCACAACAAAGGTCATGTAATAGGGCCTGCCATACATATTAGTCACAATTCGTTATTCTAGCCTGGCGTCCAATCAAAAGAGATGAAGTTCGTCGTTGGGTCGTTGTCCAAAATTTCCACTTGAGATTATTTGACTATATTCTAACTAAGGCGCTCACCAGCCAGGTGGGGATCAAATAAAATAACACATTCACAGACTACGACACTACATTTATATGCAAGTCACAATTTTTCAATCTCCACTAAATTCACCACAGACTAATCTCAGTCTCCATCATAGATCGAGGGGCATGTGTTCACTAATTTTACAGAAGAATATACAACTAAATAAATACATACTAATGTGAAAATCTGATTGACATGATACACCTAGATTAAAAGAGGAAAACGGGGATCATGAAGATATATCTAGTAGCATCAAAATATATATATCTAACCGCAACAAAGCAGAACCTATATGTCATTAAGAGAAAGTCTAGCCAACTGAATAAAACAGAAGGCCTTGAGTACTAGACAAAACTATAAAATAAGTTTAGATCTTACTTGCCATCAAGAAGATATAAATTCACCGAAGCAAACAATATAATACTTGTCAAAAGACGCCACATATTCTTCCTCTCTAGTTACGAACCTTGGCAATAAGCTGGCCTAGATCAAAGCATAGTATCAGAACCCATTACAACTTCTGCGTTTTGACACTAGCACAATCTGTTACAAGGTAAACACAAAAGCTGGCATTCACACATGGATCTTTCAGTTAAAATTCACCATTAATACATGCATAAATTTGAAACTAACCAGTTGTAATATGATCCAAAACAGGAGATGCAAGACCTTCAACAGCTCTACAACAGCCAACGTGTCTCATGGCCCGAAACAAAATCCATCCGGAGCAACGATACGAGGCCGCACGTACTGGATCCGAAGCAGACGCTGCCAAGGAAGGAAGGAGGAATTAAACAAGAACTCATGGGGAAACGTGAACAATCCGAGAGCGAGGGGAGGAAGACGAGGCGCTCACCGGGCCGATCGATGGATTGCAGTGGAAACGGGAAGGAAATCCTGGGCAATTTGTGGAGGTTCTTGATCTGCGTCGCCGGGAAGGGAGCCCCCTTGGACTAGGCTGCCCGTGACCACGCTGGAGCGGGTGAAGCGCCGCCAGCGCGCGCGCGCTTGAGGACGTCGGGAGGTTTCCAAGGGGAATGGGGAGCGGATCTTTGGTTATGTCATCGTCGCCTCGTCGGTAAAAAGGGTTATGGCGATGAGATTGGGAGTTCGGGCGGCGGCGGTCTTCATCTCGGAGAAAGGAAGTGGAAGGGGAGGCGGCTGTTAGGTTAACGCGAGGGCCCGGGAAGGTGAAGCGCTGGGATCACGTCCACTTGGGTGCCAATTCTTGGTCATCAAATTAATGTCAATCAAAGACTCAAAGAGGCAGATTCAATTAATCTCGGTCATTAAATCATGTCAATCCAACGAACTAGACTGCTTTAATGTCGAGCACTCAACACGTTTAGCGTGCAGTTAATTTCATGCCAAATATAATGCTAATCATATAATAACACGCAAATAATATCCTCATACACTTAATATAGTTCCAAATTATCATGCATTACACGTACACATTGACTAGTATTAAAAAGGCAGCCTTCCTTTTTCGTCCTCTTCCGTCAAATCCCAATCCACTTGTTTTCTACATCGAACAGAATGCTGCCCTAATTGATCTCGTACTTTTTTTTTTGCACGGAACGATCGATCTCTTAATTTTTTTACCGGCCCAAAGAAGCCTAGCCAGCCAGCGCACGGCATCGAACCAGCCCATAGAAGCCCAACCAGTGTAGCGCGATGTGAGAGAAAGCCCAGACGACCCGCATAGGTCTTTTTTTTGCTTCGTCCTACATCCGCACTGCATACGTCGTTCCACACGCTCAATTGGTTTCGCTTCGGTTTCCTAATTAAGAAAGCTGATCATGTTTCCTGTTAAAAGGCCCAGCAGCAGCAGGCCGACGCCCAACCCACGAGCCGACAAAGCAAAAACACCCTGGCTCTCACTTCTAAGAGCATATCCAGCTGTTCGTCCCCCAGGGCGCCGAAAAAGAGCGGTCTTGACACATTTCAGGGTGGCAACGGACTCATTCATTGCAACTCATATCCCACATTGAGAAACAGTATAACGTAGCGAGCTATGAGGCACCTCGTTCATTTTCCTACGTAAGCCGTTGGATCATTTAAGAAGNCCTAGATCAAAGCATAGTATCAGAACCCATTACAACTTCTGCGTTTTGACACTAGCACAATCTGTTACAAGGTAAACACAAAAGCTGGCATTCACACATGGATCTTTCAGTTAAAATTCACCATTAATACATGCATAAATTTGAAACTAACCAGTTGTAATATGATCCAAAACAGGAGATGCAAGACCTTCAACAGCTCTACAACAGCCAACGTGTCTCATGGCCCGAAACAAAATCCATCCGGAGCAACGATACGAGGCCGCACGTACTGGATCCGAAGCAGACGCTGCCAAGGAAGGAAGGAGGAATTAAACAAGAACTCATGGGGAAACGTGAACAATCCGAGAGCGAGGGGAGGAAGACGAGGCGCTCACCGGGCCGATCGATGGATTGCAGTGGAAACGGGAAGGAAATCCTGGGCAATTTGTGGAGGTTCTTGATCTGCGTCGCCGGGAAGGGAGCCCCCTTGGACTAGGCTGCCCGTGACCACGCTGGAGCGGGTGAAGCGCCGCCAGCACGCGCGCTTGAGGACGTCGGGAGGTTTCCAAGGGGAATGGGGAGCGGATCTTTGGTTATGTCATCGTCGCCTCGTCGGTAAAAAGGGCTATGGCGATGAGATTGGGAGTTCGGGCGGCGGCGGTCTTCATCTCGGAGAAAGGAAGTGGAAGGGGAGGCGGCTGTTAGGTTAACGCGAGGGCCCGGGAAGGTGAAGCGCTGGGATCACGTCCACTTGGGTGCCAATTCTTTCCTTTCTCCTTTTAATTTGAGAAGGTAAATATGCCATTATATTTTGTTTATCTTTACCTAATATTAAAAGACCGACGCTTTCGTAGTTCTCCATCCGTCATCCCCTTTATATCTGTTAATTCTATGTTAACAATAAAGATTAACGGAACAATCGATCTCTTGACCCCAACAATCGATCTCTTAATTTTTTACCGGCCCAAAGAAGCCTAGCCAGCCAGCGCACGGCATCGAACCAGCCCATAGAAGCCCAACCAGTGTAGCGCGATGTGAGAGAAAGCCCAGACGACCCGCATAGGTCTTTTTTTTTGCTTCGTCCTACGTCCGCACTACATACGTCGTTCCACACGCTCAATTGGTTTCGCTTCGGTTTCCTAATTAAGAAAGCTGATCATGTTTCCTGTTAAAAGGCCCAGCAGCAGCAGGCCGACGCCCAACCCACGAGCCGACAAAGCAAAAACACCCTGGCTCTCACTTCTAAGAGCATATCCAGCTGTTCGTCCCCCAGGGCGCCGAAAAAGAGCGGTCTTGACACATTTCAGGGTGGCAACGGACTCATTCATTGCAACTCATATCCCACATTGAGAAACAGTATAACGTAGCGAGCTATGAGGCACCTCGTTCATTTTCATACGTAAGCCGTTGGATCATTTAAGAAGTGGTGCAGATCTTTCCTTCGCGTCTTAGCACACCGTCGTCGCTGCAGTAGGCCCATCGTCTCTTGGGCCGCTGCTCCAAAGACTGACCTAGGAGAGCTGACGTTGACTGGGCTTGTTTGTGTGGGTAACAGATTGTGTGCCTCGGACAGCGTCGTTAGCCCATCACAGAAGCAATCGCACGGCAGCGATGACGCCTACATCGGCGTGGGCACTAGACGGGATTCTCCTGCGGCGGCGGCGTGGGCAATTTGCTCTGGCGATAGTGGCATACGTCATTGCTTGATGGAGCTGAGGAGAGGTGATGGCAACCGCTCCACGGTGGGCGAGGTGAGATGCATGGCGCGGCGAATATCTTTGGCAGCGGGGGATGTAAGATGGAGATCAAGATGGCAACGGGGACGAAACCCACCGGGTTTTGCTTGCCCAAACCCATCCCCACGAGAAAATTGCAAACCCGTCCCATCCCCATTAACGTGCGCGGGGTTAAATTTTTGCCCGTCCCCTAAACCCGTCGGGTTTTCAAAACCTACGGGGAACCCGTCCGCACGAGCAGTAAATGAAAATAGCAACATTTGAAAGAAAACAGGAGCATGTTACAGCAGCAGGCGACGGCTGGGGGACCTAGGTTTAGGTTCAGGTGTTGCGCTGTGCGGGAGAGAGTGGCCTGAAGAACGAGCGACACTGCAGCGACCGAACGAGGGGTTAGTTTGTACTCCAGGGCCTCGACGCTGTGGGGCTTGGCTGCTCGGGCACTGTGGCTTTGGGCTACATTAGTCAAGATGGATCGGTGCATGCTAAATAACGTATTTTGACGGGTTTTGTCAGGTTTCGGGTTCGGGTAGTACTCAAACGGGTTTAAACCCATGAAACATGCTGGGTTTTATAATATACCCACGAGCAGCCCCGCGGGGGTAGAAAGTCGCCCATCCCTGTCCCCTAATAGGGTAAAAACCCATGGGGACGTGGGTTTCGGGGCCCCATTGCCATATTGAGATGGAGATAGGAGGAGTGCGGGTGACGGTGATCGGTGGGTCGGCAACTTCTGCTTCTCTCTAGCGATCGCCAGCGACATTATTCGCTGTCTAGCTATCCTCAGCCACCATCGCCCGTTTGTTCAATCGCCCCTGATGGCCACACATAGTAGCAATGCAGACTAGACAGTCCATGTCCTGCTACCTGTGACCCGTCGTCGTTGTAGTTCACATATCCTCGCAGCCGAGCATATCCATGTGAACTGAAGCATTGCTAATGTCTCACATGTATCCAGTTTGAAGCATAACCATGTCGAAGTCTAATGAAACACTTTTCAATAACAAAATTGGCAGGAACCTTGAGGCAATGTTCAGTTGCAGTGACATTCATCTGGCTGATGGTACAGTGTCTCCCATCAGCTGCCGATCATCTTTCAGTTTTTTGAGAATTTGCTGGCCTGACTGCACCTCTGGTTGAAAATTTTAGGATATGTAAGCAGCTCCAAGGAGGAAAACTAATACATTCAACGTGCCAATCAGATTGGTATATGAATACATTAGTAGTTTTATATTTTCTAGAGATAGGAAAGATGCCACCAAGTGGCAAAATTACATTTTTCAGATGATGAAACTTTTAGTCCCAGTTTCATATTTACTTTTCCTTGATGTTGGGAAAAAGTGTAACATGTGCAGTTCAGTGCCTACTTCATTGATATTTTCTTTGCATATTTAGGGTAATGATGACTTCTTGTTTATTTCTCTTTTTTCTAGCAGACAACAAATTCGCTCTTTCTTCATTACTCTTCCATCATGCAAAGATTATATAACTACTAGTGGTTGGGGCGCACCCTTGGTGCGCCGCTTGAAAGGAAGCTAGGGCGGTGCCAGGTAGGGTGCGCCCCTTTCGCCTTCTTATACTAATGTATGCATCCATTTTTATTAGCATTTTTCGATTTGCATAAGCATGAACTCAGCTTAGCACAGTGACAATTTATTCATTTGGTATTGAGTAGAAATTTAGCATGGAATCATCAATACAAACCACTACAGCGTATATTGACATACAAAGATAGTTCCCTATCAAACAAAGCACTACAGATATAGCCGCACTTCCAGCTCTCGGCCTCCTTGTCCGTATCTCCAGCGATCTCCAGCGTCACATACCGTGAGGACGACAATGAAGATGCCATAGATTGCTTGGCCTCCTCGACTCCACACGCCGAGAGAAAAACACTAAGGCACAGACTGCTCGACCTCGTCCGTGTCTACGATGCCACGCGCGACGGTGCGAGGACGACGGCAGCGCCCAAATGGGACATAACAGGTTACTGCACACGATTAAGGCTGTAGTTCATGTGTGCTGGAGAGACAAGCAGACATATGATACATACCTGTTCCAGAAGGTGTATTTGCTGTCCGTGCCCACAAAGCACAAACTGAAGGTGCCGCCGCCCTCGCAACTACAAGATTCTTTGCAGCCTGTGATACAAACACAAACAAAAATCTAGCCAGCAGGATAATATATTTGGTATTAAACAACAGTGACAGCAATCGCAACCCATAAATTAAGTGGCTCGAAACTGGCAATCCAACACATGAATAAAGCTACGTAGATCCGAAACACAGTGGCTGAAGTAACATGTATTTAAAAAAGGCTTGTGTTCCGTTGGACATAAAAAACCACATGATTCCCTAGCTGGGCGGACATAGCGAGATGATAAGGAAAAATCAGCACAAGAAAAGGAGAGAAACATATTTATTTATACCCTAACCGCCCCATCCCTGGGTACACCCAGTCTTAGTTCAGATGGATCTGTGTTATACTATCAAACATGTGATTTCTTGTCTGTACGGTATCTTAAAGATCTAAAATAACTAATATAGACTTAGGAACATAAGGATGTTCTGTCTTATCTTTTACCATTCTCATCTTTTAACTAGCACACCTAGTATATGCATACAACATACAACCATATAGGAGATGGTCAAAGCAGTTCTGAACATGCAAATGCAACCATACAGATGCGATGGACGATAAGCAGCAGGCAAAAAAAGTTTAATTCTAGTGAGCTGCAGATCTATATCTTGTTTATGGATCATCAAGTTAAACAAAGCATATGTAACTTTGCCTTTTCACATATCTAAAAGGGAACCGAAAGCCCTGAACGTCAAAATGCTTGCAAGTACCGGAGAGACAAGACATATAATATAATATTTAAAGACAACTTGGATGGTCTAGAACAAAAAATTCACAACATTTAATATGGGCTAAAGGAGATGATCAAATTAGTGGTACACATGTTCCATTTCAAAAACCAAAACAATGTTCTGCGGCCACCGCCAACAAACCAGCAGGGTTCAGAGGCGTGCTTTTTATGGTTTGATTGATGCAGTATCTTTCTTCTAATTCAGATTAATCTATTAACTCTGAAATTGTGTTCCCGTCATATGTTACTTTCTTCAGTTCCTGTTATTGTTCGTCTCTCACCAGCCGTGGGAAAGATTGGGTTTTCTTTCTTGCTGATTTGTCCGGAGAGCAACCTATGTTAACTAATGATTATTTGCGACAAATTTGTCCGAGGAAAAAGGCATTCTTATGACAGAACTGTATGATCTCAGTTCCCTAACCTGAAAATAATTTAATAAACAAAGTACTGAATGCAGCGATTACAGTTGGAACTTGATATTATCATATACAGGCAGTAGAGGTACGTTACTTCATTTTACTGCTTGCTACAGCCAAAAGGCACAGCTATATGTACTTTCTAATAATAGAAATAACCAGAACCGATATGACAATCAGAATATTAATAAGCAGAGATAACATCAAATAATACATGCAAGTTCAAGACAGGTTGTGTGTATGGGTAAACATGGGACATACCTCACCCCGTTGAACAAATACATTTCGTTTTGAATGTACAACTCATAGCAATCAATGTCTCTTTTGGAATAACCTGTAGAAGCCTATCGATATTGCCGGCTCTGACATTCACAATCCAAAGAGCCACCATAGATGTGTCCCTCAGGCACCATAAAAGAGTATGTAGAATAACAGCAAGCAATATCATGTGATCCGAGATAATGACAGTACTACTGAAATTTTAGAGCCCCATCTTCATACATCTCTACATAGGAAAAAAATTAGTACCTTACGGCTTATTTAAATACTCTTTGTTTCATGAAATGATCAAAAGATGAAATATTTCCCTGTTTGGTTATCAAACCAAGCTTTTAAAATTTTGTCAACGCATTTTTCTGCTATACACTCATAAGACAGTGTGATATGACAATATGTTCTTTGTTTTATTATTGCCCATGCATGAAAACATAAAGATACTAACAAGGAGGGTCCGATCGGGTCAGGTCAACAGAAGTGACGATGACTTACATATCGAGGAGGAGGTCCTCGTCCTCCTCGTCGGTGGTGATGGCAACCTCCTCGAGCCTCACGATGGAAGCGATTTGAACGTAATGTCCTCTTCCTAGCCGCCGGTCGGTAACACACGCCCAAGGAAAGTGGCTGGTTGGTGTCGGTGGCGTTGTCAAGTCGTCCTCCTCGTTGGCCACTTACCGAGATCCACCGCCGCTATCGCCATCTCTCTCCATGCCGAGACGAAGGCGAGGACGAGGCACACCACCCCCTGCTTGGGTCGGAGAGGAGGGGGCGGTGCGAGGCTGGAGGAACACATAGACACAAACCAAATTGAGCAAAAATCTACAGAGACAAACGATAGCAAAATCAGATCAATTCTTCATTTACTATGAGTTAAAATAGAAGTAAATTACCTGATCTGTTGTCACCTCAGTTTCAGCAGATTCTCTCTTAACTCTCACACTTTGAGTACTGCTCCTCCTACAACAGAAAATGGCATCCATCAGAACACATGGTATTAATACAAATAATCACCTGAACAACTAAGGAACCAAATAAAGAGAACACCTTTCAAAGTCCTCCAGAGGCTTGCCATCATCCATTTCCACATCAGAATCAGCATGGCGTCTTTCATCAGAATTCTCGTGATCTTCATCTCTATGTACCCAACACAAATGCGATAGANTGTCGGTGGCGTTGTCAAGTCGTCCTCCTCGTTGGCCACTTACCGAGATCCACCGCCGCTATCGCCATCTCTCTCCATGCCGAGACGAAGGCGAGGACGAGGCACACCACCCCCTGCTTGGGTCGGAGAGGAGGGGGCGGTGCGAGGCTGGAGGAACACATAGACACAAACCAAATTGAGCAAAAATCTACAGAGACAAACGATAGCAAAATCAGATCAATTCTTCATTTACTATGAGTTAAAATAGAAGTAAATTACCTGATCTGTTGTCACCTCAGTTTCAGCAGATTCTCTCTTAACTCTCACACTTTGAGTACTGCTCCTCCTACAACAGAAAATGGCATCCATCAGAACACATGGTATTAATACAAATAATCACCTGAACAACTAAGGAACCAAATAAAGAGAACCCCTTTCAAAGTCCTCCAGAGGCTTGCCATCATCCATTTCCACATCAGAATCAGCATGGCGTCTTTCATCAGAATTCTCGTGATCTTCATCTCTATGTACCCAACACAAATGCGATAGAATGCTAGCATGCTACTTCTGAAACAACAACCGCAGTCAATGAGCATTAGTGATCACATCTAAAGCTAACTAACGTGGGTCAACTCTGGAAGCATCAGAACAACCTGCTCTTCATCACAGGGACGAGCTATCAGTCCCAGCACACAGTCGTCACTGCAGTCGTCACTGCAGCAGGCCAATCATCTCTTGGGCCGCTGCTCCAAAAACTAACCTAGGAGAGCTGACGTTGACTGGGCTTGTTTGTGTGGGTAACAGATTGTGTGCCTCGGACAGCGTCGTTAGCCCATCACAGAAGCAATCGCACGGTAGCGATGACGCCTACGGCGGCGTGGGCAGTAGAGGGGATTCTCCTGCGGCGGCGGCGTGGGCAATTTGCTCTGGCGATAGTGGCATGCGTCATTGCTTGATGGAGCTGAGGAGAGGTGATGGCAACCGCTCCACGGTGGGCGAGGTGAGATGCATGGCGCGGCGAATATCTTTGGCAGCGGGGGATGCAAGATGGAGATAGGAGGAGTGCCGGTGACGGTGATCGGTGGGTCGGCAACTTCTGCTTCTCTCTAGTGATCGCCGGCGACATTATTCGCTGTCTAGCTACCCTCAGCCACCATCGCCCGTCTGTTCAATCGCCCCTGATGGCCACACATAGCAGCAATGCAGATTTGACAGTCCATGTCCTGCTACCTGTGACCCGTCGTCGTTGTAGTTCACATGTCCTCGCAGCCGAGCATATCCATGTGAACTGAAGCATTGCTAATGTTTCACTGTTGGGGAACGTAGTAATTTCAAAAATTTTCCTACGATCACGCAAGACCATGGTGATGGCATAGCAACGAGAGGGGAGAGTGTCCGTCCACGTACCCTCGTAGACCGAAAGCGGAAGCGTTATAACAACGCGGTTGATGTAGTCGTACGTCTTCACGATCCGACCGATCCAAGCACCGAACGTACGGCACCTCCGAGTTCTGCACACGTTCAGCTCGATGACGATCCCCGGACTCCGATCCAGCAAAGTGTCGGGGATGAGTTCCGTCAGCACGACGGCGTGGTGACGATGATGATGCTCCACCGACGCAGGGCTTCGCCTAAGCCCCGCGACGATATGACTTCTCCGGCGCAGGGCTTCGCCTAAGCTCCGCGAC
>LR880972.1:45497522-45510351 GCA_904067115.1 Aegilops sharonensis | reverse complement strand
GAGATATAGTTACTAATGATTGAAATTACCTGTCGACTATCCCCTTCACGATGGTGTACTCACTTTCTTTCTTAAGTAGTGAGTCCAGTACTTCAACTGTTCCTTCATCAACTTTAATGATTAACAAGATCCAGTGAAATCTGCATGCACACACGTTTGCGTGTCTTAATTAATTAAACAGGCATATGTAAGCAAAAACATGTAGCTAGCTAGTAGGCAAAAACAGAATTTGTAGTACAAGACAGTGTGACTCACTCGAAGTTGTAAGGAAGTAGTATATCTTCATTGGTATTGAGGCGCTTGAAGAACTCTAGCTTGCTTTCCTCTACACTTGCTACATAATATGCATCTAATTTCCATGTGTATCATTAATAGTATTTGGATCAATGTACCCAATGCCATAGCGTCCACCTTTTTTCATTTCATCCTGCATAATACCATAGAAAAGAATATAGTGAGGATAATTACAGGTAATGATTGATCAAAATGATCACTACAGCTAGCTTGAGACTTAAATTACAGGAAGAAATCACTTAGAGACAATAGCAACTAACGATAGATTTGTCGAGTGCGTCTTGATTGTATAACTGAAATAGTTCTGAATACTCAACGGACACAGCTTTCTCATGGAAGTAATGATCCTTCTTGACATTCACTATGAGGGACTCTCGATTGGAAATCTTGGTAATGTTCATGTACCATTGATGCAATTCATACATTCTTGTTGGGAGCTTCTTGACCTCGTCTGGCTCGACCAAAGGTTGGCCCCGGACATATTTCCGTTTTATTTCCTCCTCTCTAAGCGGAGACATGGGCTCGATCTCCAGGAGTTGTCCAACAGTGATCTTGAGGATTTCAGCCTGCGTTATATGCTCCTCGGTTATTACCACATCGTCCATCTGGGGAACGTTAACGGTCTGCCCACAATAATATTGGGCGCGGGTACTCATATATGTTGTTGGCACAACAAGCAGGGGGATTGATTGCGCCGCCTGTTCTCCCAGGTGGAGAACGGTTTTACCGCATTTTGTGCCAGCTGATTGCTCGAGCTCGAGCTCGCCTCTTTCTGTAGACGTGCTCGATTTAACTTCCTAAGGTGGCGCTCATAGTCTGTGTCAACAGGCTTGGGAGCTGGTGCTCTAGCCATACGAATGAAGTGGTCAATCTTTTCCTAAGGCACTTTCTCCGTTGGCGGCGGTGACGGTTTCGGTGCAAAATGGGCTTCCACCTGGGTCTTCACTATGGTTGTGTTTTCCTCCTCGGGCTTGTCGTAAGGCCTCTTCGGAAGAGGCGCGAGGCTTGGACCATATTGAAATCGCTTGCCTCCGCCTGTACCTCCCGTACTACCTCGACTTGTACCGCTACGCACCATAGCTGCGGCGGCTCTCTTCCGTGATTGTTGAGGTAGCGGAGACGGCTGGCGTGGCTGAGTTGGAGGAGGAGGAGTGGCCTGAAGCTGTTCCGGACTTGGAGGAGGAGTGGCCTGAAGTTGTGCCGGACATGGAGGAGGAGTGGTCTGACGCTGTGTCGGACTTGGAGGAGGAGTGGCCTGACGTTTTGCCGGACTTGGAGGAGGAGGAATGGCCTGACACGTTGGTGGACATGGAGGAGCGGGAGTCCGCTGACTCGGTGGCGGACTTCGACGAGGAGTCGGCTGACGCTGTGTCGGTGGCCTTCGAAAGATGATGCAATCCTTTCTCCATAGGAAGATCCGATGTTTGGCCTCTCCCAGTGTGTGCTCCTCGTCACCTCCAGGAATGTCAAGCTCTAGCCCCGAATATTGGTCCACCACCTCATCAACCAAGACACGAGCATAGCCCGCTGGAATCGGGTTGCAATGGAAGGTTGCCTCGGGGGGATTTGTAAAAGCAACGGCGTCCGCCACCTTCATGGATATGTTCTTCATTTTGAAGTGTAGCTTGCAGTTAGTGTTCTTCATGATGTCATCCACGGGGTATCTATCCAGCATTGCGTCGCCCGGGGCGGAACCCATGCTACTTCTCGGCATGGATGGGATGGTGCTATCCAATGCTGGATCATCCGCTAGCTGCTGCCGCTGCTGAGACCCCCTTTGTTGGCTAAGTGAGTCGATCTGTTCCTGCTGCCGCTGGAATTTGACTACCAAGTCCGCGTGCGCTCATTCTAGGCCTTGAAGGCGTTCATAGTCCAGCTTCCTCTGCTCCTCCTCCATCTTCCTCTTCTTCTCCTCCGCAATCTTCCTTCTCGCACAACTTCTATAGTTGGCGTTCCAGTCCGAAAACCCCTCATACCACAGAATAACGCCCTTGCCTCGTGTTCTTCCTGGGTGTTCAGGATTTCTAAGGGCACGCGTAAGCTCGTCGTTCTCTCTGTTGGGCTGGAACACCCCCGATCGAGCCTCTTCTATTGCAACAAGTAGCTTATCTTCGGCTCCGTTCAGACATGCCTTCTTCGAAACTTTGCATGTCTTCGGGTCCAACTCCCCCCCCATGCGCATAGAACCAAGTCCTGCACCTGGGGGCCAGTTCAATGTTTCTGGAGTGACACCTGCATCCTCCATCTCTTTCTCAGACTTATCCCACTTAGGCATTGCCACCGAGTAGCCACCTGGCCCCATCTTATGGAACTTATCCTTTTTTGCGGCATTGGCCCTGTTTATTCTCGACCGTTCCTTAGATAATTTCGATTCTTTGAATTTCACGAAATCGTCCCAATGAGCACTTTGCTTCTCTAGTGTTCCCTCGAATACTAGAGTCTTCCTTCCTCCCTTGACGTACTTGGCCCATACACGTTTCTTGTGGTTGTTGAATGCAACTACCATCTTCCTAAGAGCAGCGTCCTTGACTTTCTCCACCTCTGCATTTGTGAAATGATCTGGTAGGGTGAAATGTTCCATGAGAGTTTCCCAAAGCAGAACTTTTTGTCTGTTGTCGACAAAAGTAAGATCTGGACGTGGCTTTGCTGGCTCTCTCCATTCTTGAAGGGAGACCGGGAGTTGGTCCTTCACAAGAACTCCGCACTGACGAATGAACTTGTCCGCAATCTTCTTAGGCGCTAATGGTTCGCCATTAGGTTTCATGGCCTTGATATTGTAATTTACGCCCTCCTTCAACTTTTTGTCCGGGCCTCGTGTCCTGCTGCCTGAAGATTTGCTCGATCAGGATGGCTGAAAGAAGAAAGATCGATTCGTTAATATATCTTCAAGTCATTTAAAACATGTGATGATCACCAGATGCCTGCTTATATAAATATACCTCGCCGGTCTTTGTTTTTTCAAGATCAACATTTTCTTCGTCATCATCATAATCATAGTTCATGACTTCATCAATTCGGTCATCGCGATCGAATATCATATCACCCTCCCCTGTGTTGTTTAGATATTCGGAGTCGTCATAATCTTCTTCATTCCGATCATCATCTGGCCCGCGAGGATGGCGTATGATATCGAACAGGGCCTCTTCTCCCTCTCTGCCGGTATTGTGCGCCATAGCTTTATTTAACTAATCCAAAAGAAATATAAAACAATTTAGTATTCAAATTACAATGCATGGATGCAATCAATTAATAAGGAAAAACTGAATCAATCATAGTACATAATAAGCATCATCGAATATAATCTCGAATAAATCGTCTCGAATAATAGATATAATCTCGAATACATCGTCTCGAATAATATATATAATCTCGAATAAATCATCTCAAATATTATATATAGAATACATCACTAGCTAGCTAGCTAGCTAATAAATATCGAATAATAAAGAGTAATCTAGGCCACTCGCGGTTCCTGAGGCGCGGGCGGTGGACAACCAAAGTGATGGAACCATCACTGGATCATAGCTCGGGTGATCTCCCCAAAGAACCTGCCAGGTATTGGAGAACCCGACGTCCATAGCAGCCATGTAGCTAGCGATGGACGTGCTCGTCCTCCTCCCTGACACGGCAACGTACCACCTCCGGCGGGGCCTGCTCCCTCCGCACCGAAAGTGGCCCACGCGAATGCCACCAAAGGAGATCAGGGTCGAAGACGGGACCCGGGGCCGGGTTCCTCACCAAGCGTCGCACCCCTGAAGTTAGCACCTCCCAGTGCCAGCCCGGAGGAGCCCAGTCCCGGACAAGGGTCCTCTGAAGCAGGACGTCGTCGCGAACGGGTCGACGGCGAGGATGCGGGCCAGGCATCGTCGACAACAAATACTATATGCTGCAAAAGTAACATTTTTAAATGATTGGATTGTGATTTCTAACATTTCTATAACTAAAATTGTATAACTAATTTTTATAAAACTAACATTTCTAACATCTTATATTTACTAATTGGAGGCATCATTTAAGATCTCTCATTAATCCACATCATCAAAATTAATTACACCATTGGATTGTAGAATTTACGATCAGGATAGATGGAAAATTTGCGTAACGCGGATGGTCCTGTACCACAGAAAGAGCACCTGACACGTCTAACATTAGTGGGATACAAACAAATAACGCCTCCATATGTTCCCTAAAAAAACAAGGACAGCCTCATGTCAAAAAAAAGGGCAAGCCTCCGTCCATAGAAACTCCAACCTAAAAAAGAGAAATAAGTCTACACGACCAGGTTGATTACCCACACCTTGAAAGTTATCATCTATTAAAAAAGGACAGCCACATGTAAAAAAACGAAAGGCCTCCGTCCATAAAAACACCAACGTAAGATGGGAAAGAAAACCAAATGACCCTCCCTTTTTTAATGGTCAAGATCTATTAGGAATCCTGTAATATTTTTGAAGTAAAAATTGCACGTAGATAAAAATGTTGAACCAACACGTACATCAAAGTGTCCATGTCTCAACACCCACGTGTATGTTCCAACTCAATAAAAAAATATAACCTAACGTTCAAGTTCCTATAGCAATACTAAATACATGTGCGTTCCCCATCACAAATGAGATAAAAAGACACGCATACAAATAAAAAGACCTCAAGCCGCACGTTAGAAAAAGAGTCCATGTCTCAATTGCCACCTTAGAAAAAGTGTCCACGTCCCAATCCCCCAACAATCATGTACAGGTTCTCTTGGTAGAAATACAGACGCGTACACTAAATACTACTCCAGTGCCACGTTACAAAAAAGAGAGTAATACTTCGGGGACATCCGATCAGATAAAAAAAGAGTAAATAGTGCTCAAGAAATAAATTTAGTATTTGAAATCATGTTATGGAATAAAGTCCCAGTCTATCAATTTAATATGTGAAATCATCAAAAAAAAATTGCGGGTGAAGTCATCAAATTTCAACATGACCCAATATGTTAGTTTAATATGTGAAAATCACGCAATTGCGGAAAAATCATACATGAAATCCCACGAAACAATCACGTACATGTTCCCTTGAAAAATGGAAATAAAAATACAGGTCCAATAAATACTCCTCAAGTACCATATTACAAAAAAAGATAGCAATACCTTTGGGGACATCCTACTCAGTAAAAACAGAGAGTAAATGCCTGCTCAAAAAACTTAACAGGGGAAACCGCCTTACGAAATAAAAACCCAGTCTATTAATTTAATATTTTATATCACATAATATATGTGTAATCGCGTGGCCCGGACTGTTAGTTTAATATATTTGAAATCATGTAGTTGTAACATATGACTATCTGAAACTGACAATGGTTGTCTTTTCAAACTGGGAAGGGAGAATAAAAGACAAATCTTACTATATAGGAAAACACGACTACAGTTCAATGAAATTGTTTAGCTCAAATCTATATAATTATTTTCCTAAACAATAACCAATTTTTTCCATTGGTCTAACCTTTATGTATATAGTATTATATATCATTCTTATTGGAAATGAGAATGATACTGCAAATTTTCTGTCCTATAGTACTAGCCCGTGCAGTAGCACGGGTTGACGACTAGTTTCTATAACTAAAATTGTATAACTAATTTTTCTTTAACATTTCTAACATTTCTATATAACTAACATTTCTATAACATTAATACAGAAAAAACTAACATTTCTATAACATTAATACAGAAAAAACTAACATTTCTATATAACTAACATTTCTAGCATTTCTAACACATTTCTATATATAACTAACATTTCTATAACATTAATACAGAAAAAACAGAAAAAAAACTAAAAACTAAAAACTAAAAACAGAAAAACTAAAAACTAAAAACATTGTGTGTGTGTGTGTGTGTGTGTGTGTGTGTGTATGTGTGTGTATGTGTATGCATGTGTGTGCCGAGGTGACGGCGACGGAGAGCCAAGGCGACGGCGTCGGTGGCGCGGCGGCTTCGATTGGAGGGAGGAGAGGGGGGACAGGGGGCTCACAGCGCGGGCGAGAGGTCAAGGCGACGGCGACGGCAAGTTCCTGGCGACGGCGACGGCGACGGCGACGCTGACCGGTGCGGGGACGGGGACGCGGGCCGGTGCGGGGATGGGGACGGGCCGGCGACGCGGACAGCCTGACGGGGGCGGCGCGATGAGGACAGGGGCAGCGCGGAGTCGACAGGGACGGCGCGACGGGGGCGGCGATGGCGCGGGACTGGGCGGCGGCGATGAAGCAGAGGGGAGTGGAGAAGGAAACTGACGAAATTTTTCGAAGTGTTTTCTTATATAGAACACCCCTTTAGTACCGGTTGGAGCCACCAACCGGTACTAAAGGTCTCGTTTGGCCAGGCGAAGCGGCGGGAAGCGCACTCCTTTAGTATCGGGTGGTGGCTCCAACCGGTACTAAAGACCCCCCTTTACTACCAGTTGGTGCCACGACCCGGTACTATTGGGGGGTGCGCTGCCAGGTGAGGGGCGCAGATGTTTAGTCCCACCTTGCTAGACGAGGAGCGCCAGGACCAGTTTATAAGCCCCGCCGCGGGCACTGCACTGAGCTCCTCTCAAATGCAGGCCTTCTGGGCCTACCTCTGCTACTCTGCCATGTGGGGCCTATTGGGCTAGCGGGCCTGCATCCTGGCCCAACAACAGGTTGGGTTTCTAGTCGTATGCAGGCCGCTTTGGCCCAGTATGCGGGCTTTTTTTTCTTTTTTTTCTTTTCTGCATTATTAATTTTGTTTTATTTATTTTTAGTTGTTTTTTGTTGTATTTACAGTTTCTTTGTGAATATTTTTGCTTTACGTACAAAAAATACTAACTTTCTGTTAGTGCCGGTAGTTTTCAAATTTGAATAGTTTAAATTTTGAATTATTTGAAATTTGTGTGAATCACTAGTTTGTGAATAACTTAACTTTAAAAATACATTTTTTCAGTGATTCTTTTTTATTATGTTTAATATTAGTGTTTGTTATCATTATATTCAATTCGGTAATGCTTAGGTTATTTAGAAAATGAAATGCATTTGTAACAGATGAGTTTTCGTCCGAAACCCTGATAGTTCGAAAGAGATTATCCATTTTGTACACGAAGTGCATCCAAATTTTGCCGTAACCCTCTCTACTTTTTTGGACATGCTATGTGGGTGAAATTATGATACCATGCCAACTTTCAACCTTTTCGGAGTTCATTTGAAGTGTTTTTCAATTTAGCTGAAAAAGCAGTAAATGCATGAAAGAATTTGTTTAAACATAAAATTTCTTCGCGTTTCAAATGCCAAAACACATAACTAGCTACCCTAACTGTTACAGAGATTCCCTCCTGGGTGTGAAACACAGAAGAAAGTGATGATAGTGAAGCCGATCACATCCCAGATCTTTGGGTGTGAAACTTTTTCTTCACGTGTGTCCCTTTGCGCCGTAACCATGGAAAATCTTCATCGTTTAACGGGATGCTCGGGTCAATATTCACTGTGAATGGAGCAATTTCAGCAAACTTTTCATAATCTCCTGACATGTCTGTCTTATCATCCACTCCCACGATGTTTCTCTTCCCAGAAAGAACTATGTGCCGCTTTGGCTCATCGTATGATGCATTCGCTTCCTTATCTTTTCTTTTTTCTCGGCTTGGTAGAAATGTCCTTCACATAGAAAACATGTGCCACATCATTGGCTAGGACGAATGGTTCGTCTGCATACGCAAGATTGTTGAGATCCACTGTTGTCATTCCGTACTGTGGATCTTCCGTTACCCCGCCTCATGTCATATTTACCCATTTGCACTGAAACAAACGGACCTTCAAACCACGTCTATAGTCAAGTTCCCATATGTCACATATATAACCATAATATGTTTCCTTTCCCGTCTTGGTTGCTGCATCAAAGCGGACACCACTGTTTTGGTTGGTGCTCTTCTTATCTTGAGCGATCGTGTAAAATGTATTACCATTTATTTCGTACCCTTTGAAAGTCATTATATTCGAAGATGGTAACTAGGACAGCAAGTACAAGTCATCTTCAATAGAGGCGTCATGCATGGTACGTGTCTGCAACCAGCTGGCGCAACTCCTGGTTTGTTCACGTGTAATCCAGTCATCAGACCGCTCTGGGTGTTTGGAGCGTAGCAAATTCTTGTGTTGGTCCATATACGGAGCCACCAAGGCGGAATTCTGTAGAACTGTGTAGTGTGCTTCAGTGAGAGAATGTCCGTCCATACATATTATGTGATCCCCTCCTAGCGTGCCTTTTCCCTCCAGTCTGCCCTTATGCCGCGATTCAGGAACACCAGTCGACTTAAGGTCAGGAATAAAGTCAATACAAAACTCAATGACCTCATTGTGATGGTCCTTGGAGATGCTTCCTTCTGGCCTAGCACGGTTATGAACATATTTCTTTAAGACTCCCATGAACCTCCCAAGGGGGAACATATTGTGTAGAAATACAGGACCCAAAACGTTAATCTCTTCGCATAGGTGAACTAGGACGTGCGTCATGATGTTGAAGAAGGATGGTGGGAACACCAACTCAAAACTGACAAGACATTGCAGCAAATCATTCTCTAACCTTGGTACGATTTCTGGATCGATTACCGTATGAGAGATAGCATTGAGGAATGCACATAGCTTCACAATGGCTAATCAAACGTTTTCCGGTAGAAGCCCCCACAATGCAACCGGAAGCAGTTGCGTCATAATCACGTGGCAGTCATGAGACTTTAGGTTCTGGAACTATTTCTCTGACATGTTTATTATTCCCTTTATATTCGAGAGAAGCCAGACGGTACCTTAATACTGAGCAGGCATTCAAAGAAGATTTCCTTCCATTCTTTGGTAAGAGCGTAGCTTGCATGACCCTGCTGTATGCCATCTTTTCCGTGCATACGTTGCTAGTCGTCCCATGCCTCAAGTGTATCTTTTGTCTTCCCATACACGCCCAAGAAGCCAAGAAGGGTCACACCAAGATTCTTCGTCACGTGCATCACGTTGATTGCGGAGCGGACCTCTAGGTCTTTCCAATAGGGCAGGTCCCAAAATATAGATTTCTTCTTCCACATGGGTGCGCGTCCATCAGCGTCATTCGGAACAGGTTGTCCACCAGGACCCTTTCCAAAGACCACCTTCAAATCCTTGACCATATCATGTACATCAGCACCAGTACGGTGGCGAGGCTTCATCCGGTGATCCGCCTCACCTTTGAAATGCTTGCCTTTCTTTCTTACGAGATGCTTGCTCGGAAGAAATCGACGATGTCCCAGGTACACATTCTTCTTACAATTAGCCAAATATATACTGTCGGTATCGTCCAAAAAGTGCGTGCATGCGCGGTATCCCTTGTTTGTCTGTCCTGAAAGGTTACTGAGAGCAGGCCAATCATTGATGGTCACGAACAACAACGCCTTCAGGTCAAATTCTTCCTTTTTGTGCTTATCCCACACACATACACCTGTTCCATTCCACAGTTGTAAGAGTTCTTCAACTAATGGCCTTAGGTACACATCAATGTCGTTGCCGGGTTTCTTAGGGCCTTGGATGAGCACTGGCATCATAATGAACTTCCACTTCATGCACAACCAAGGAGGAAGGTTATACAAACATAGAGTCACAGGCCAGGTGCTATGGTTGCTGCTCTGCTCCCCAAAAGGATTAATGCCATCTGCGCTTAGACCAAACTATACGTTCCTTGGGTCATCTGCAAACTCCTTCCCGTACTTTCTTTCTATTTTTCTCCACTGCGACCCGTCAGCGGGTACTCTCAACTTTCAGTCTTTCTTACGATTTTCTCTGTGCTATCACATCGCCTTGGCATGTTCTTTGTTTTGGAATAAACGTTTCAACCGTGGTATTATAGGAGCATACCACATCACCTTTCTTCCTGGGGCGCTAGCCCTTGACATCACCAGGGTCATCGCGGCTGATCTTATAGCGCAATGCACCGCATACCGGGCAAGCGTTCAAATCCTCATACTCACCACGGTAGAGGATGCAATCATTAGGGCATGCATGTATCTTTTGCACCTCTAACCCTAGAGGGCAGACAACCTTCTTTGCTTCGTATGTACTCTCGGGCAATTCGTTGTCCTTTGGAAGCATATTCTTTATCATTACCTGCAACTTTCCAAATCCCTTGTCAAATACACCATTCTCTGCCTTCCATTGCGGCAATTCCAGTGTGGTGCCCAGCTTTTTCTTTTCACCTACGCAATTCGGGTACAACAATTTTTTGTGATCCTCTAACATGCGCTGCAACTTCCTCTTCTCCAAATCACTTGCGCAGTTTCTCTTTGCATCATCAATGGGCTCATATGACGTCTCTTCTTCAGCTTCTTCCCGCATTGCCGGCTCAGCTTCTTCCCGCATTACCAGCTCAGCTTCTTCCCCCATTGTGGTATCATCGTATTCAGGGAACCCATGGCCAGGATAGCTGTCGTCGTCCTCTTCTTCTTCATTGTCTTCCATCATAACCCCTCTTTCTCCGTGCTTGGTCCAAACATTATAGTGGGGCATGAAACCGGACTCAAACAGGTGGACGTGAATGGTTCTTGACGTAGAGTAATTGTGACCATTCTTACAGCCAGCACATGGACAAGACATAAAACGATCCGCCCGCTTGTTTGCCTCAGCCGCAAGCAGAAAAGTATGCACGCCATTAATGAACTCAGGAGAGCATCGATCATCGTACATCCATTGCCGGCTCATCTTCAATACACAACATCGAAAACACCAAATTAATACTATACATAAAGTTCATACAACACTTAAATGCAACAAACAAATAACTCTCTAGCTAAAGCATTTAAATGCAACAACAAATGCGATCAAGATCACAACTAAGGTAACAATTGACCCAACAACATAATGATACCAAGCCTCACTATCAATGGCATATTTTCTAATCTTTCTAATCTTCAAGCGCATTTTCTTCATCTTGATATTGTGATCATCGACGACATCGGCAACATGCAACTCCAATTCCATATTCTCCCCCTCAATTCTTTTGAATTTTTCTTTCAAATACTCGTTTTCTCTTTCAACTAAATTTAACCTCTCGACAATAGGGTCGGCTGGAATTTCCGGTTCACATACCTCCTAGATAAAAATATCTATGTCAACTTGATGGGCATAATTTGTCATAAACACGAAATGCAACAAATAGTTTTAAAAGAGAATATACCACATCCGAATCATAACAAGGACGAGGGACGACGGGGATGGATATCAAAACCATGGCACTATGTATAACAAACAACGTACGGGTAAGATAATTATACGAGTAACTATATATCCAAATCACATAAACATCAATTTTTTATATAAAATTTCATGAACAAGAGGCTCACCACAAGGTGGTGCCAGCGATGGGACGGTGCGGGCGATCGACGGTGGTTACGACGGAGATTTAGAAGGCACTAAGTAAACCACACCTACATATGCAAATTAAGTGTTATTTTGACCTCAATTTGCATATAAATCAAATAATACCACATATAATTCCTCCCAAATTACTAAAACCCACAATTAATCACTATATAAACCAATGCAAGAGCTAATCTAGCAATGAGAGATGAAAGGACAAAGTTGCTAACCTTTGTGATCATTTGAATGGATGGGGGCCTGCAAATCTTGACAAAATTTGGGCAAAATTTGTGATGAACTTGAGAGGAAGAAGGGAAGAACAGAGGAGAGGGAGAGGAGAAAGGGGGAAGAACAGAGTGCGGGTGGATGAAGGGTTTATATAGGCCGACCTTTAGTACCGGTTCGTGCCACGAACCGGTACTAAATGTGCTAGAGGGGCCCCACTCTGACAACATCCTGCCACCACTTCCTTTAGTACCGGTTCATGGCACGAACCAGTGCTAAAGGTTCGCCACGAACAGGTACTACGCCTAGCCGTAGGAACCGGCACTAATGGACACATTAGTGTCGGTTCTGTTACAAACTGGGACTAATGTGTCTCACATTTGACCCTTTTTCTACTAGTGTCATCGTAAATTTCATGATGCTCACTACCGGGAGTAAATATTCCTTCATAGGCTTGCTAGACAGTGATGGGTTGGATGGGATTTGTCATGTAATTGAGTCAGTTTTGTTAGTGCTTGATCCCTAGTATCCACTATGTTATGAGATTTATTTTGCTATGACTTTGCTATGCTTAATGCTTGTCACTAGGGCTCGACTGCCATGATTTCAGATCTGAACCATTTGTGTTTTCACGAATATATTGTGTTCTTATCCTATCTTGCAAGTTGTATGCACCTATTATGTGTTATGATCGGTGTACCCCAAGGTGACAAGAATTGAGATTCTTTCCAGTGATTACCGTAGTTTGAGGAGTTTATGTATTCATTATGTGTTAATACTTTGTTCCGGTTATCTATTAAAAGGAGGCCTTAATATCTCTTAGATTTCCTTATGGACCCCGTGCCATGGGAGGGTAGGACAAAAGATGTCATGCAAGCTCTTATTATAAGCACGTATGATTATATATGGTATTCATTCCTACATTACATTGATGAATTGGAGCTAGTTCTCTGTCGC
>LR880972.1:45448749-45486677 GCA_904067115.1 Aegilops sharonensis | reverse complement strand
AATTGCACTGCCAGTTTACCGAGCTGGGAAACCGTTTTCTCGCTTTTTATGAATTCTTATTTTCATGTTCATGATATGACTTGCTAATAGAGCGTTCATTGTCTCATCGCCTTTTCTCCCCAGGTGCCGGTTTAGCAAGATCCACGACGTGACTTTCTCCGCTATTTTCTCCTTTGGTGGCGGGGGCAGTTTCGGTAAAAAATGGGCCTTCACTTCGGAAGCCACGACCTCGTTGGTTTCCTCCTCAGTCATCTCATAAGCCCACTTCTTTTTGCAGGAGGCTCGGGTTTCTTCCTTGGTGCTCTCTTCCGCTTTGGAGTCAGCTAACGCAGCAGAGATCGATATTGCGGACTCGCGTTGGGCTCCATCTTGGGGTGAGGTGGAGTCGGCCGAGGCGGCGGAGATCGATATGGCGGACTCGCGCTGCGCTCCATCTTAAGGTGGGGTGGAGTCGGCTGACGCGGTGGACGTGGAGTCGCTCGCCTTGGCGCCGAGTTTGGAAATACGATGCATTCCTTTCTCCATACAATGAGAGCACGTATGAGTTCTCCCAGTGTCTGCTCCCCTTGACCTCCAGGAAAGTCAAGCTCTAGTGAGTCATATCACGACAGAACTTCATCCACCCCGACATGAGTATAGCCAGCTGGAATCGGATTGCCATGGATGGTTGCTTCAGGTGCTTTCGGTAAAGCAAAGTTGTCCGCCACCTTCATGGATATGTTCTTTAGTTTCATGTGTAGCTCACAACTTGTCATCTCTTTGATATCATCCATGGGGGTAGCGAGCCAGTAGTGCATCATCGTCCGGGACCCTCGTGGAACCCATGCTGCTTTCCAGCATAGTGGGAAGGTACTATCCAATGCTCGATCTGCTTGCTCCTACCGCTGAGACACCCTTTTCTGGCTAAGTGTGCCGATCTTCTCCTGCTGCCGCATTAAAATGTGTTCCAACTCCTCGTTCTTTGTTTCTATCTTTTGAAGCCGGTCTGCATCCTGCTTCTTCTTTCTCGCACGACTTTTGTCAGTGTCGTTCCAATCTGCAAACCCCTCAACCCACGGAACAACAACTCTACCTCGTGTTCGTGCCGGGTGTTCAGGATTCTTGAGGGCGCATGTAAGCTCGTCGTTCTCTCTCTCGGGCTGGAACGCCCTCGTTCAAGCCTCTTATATTGTTTTAATTAAAAAAACGTATGAGGCTTTTTAAGACTTGCCTTTTCAATAATCTCCCCTATCTTTGGGTCCCACTTTCCCTCATGCGCATAAAACCAAGTCCTACACCTGTCGGGCCAACGCACTGTTTTTGGAGTGACCCCTGCAGCAATCATCTTGGCCTTAGATTCTTCCCACTTAGGCAGGCCAATCTTATAGCCACCTGGCCCCAGAACATGGTGAAACATTTTTTTGGCAGCATTTATGTTATTTATTCTCGACCGTTCCTGAGCTGCTTCCAATTCCTTGAATTGCATAAATAAGCTCCAGTGATCTTTTACTTTCTCTAGTGCTTCAGTGAATTCTTGAGTCTTCTTTTCTGCGTTGACATAGTCGGCCATAATTTTTTCTTCCAAGTCTGGAATTGTGTGGCCATCTTCTTAAAAGCACACTTCTTGACATTCTCCTGTTCGCGATCTGTGAAATGCTCTGGGTTAAAATGCGACATGAGTTTATCCCAATGCAGATTGTTTGCTCTTTCATCGACAAAACTAACACCTCGATCTTCCTTTCGCTTATTCCATTCTTGAACGATTATCGGGAATTGGTCTCTAACAATAACTCCGCATTGACGTATAAATTTCAAGAATGTATTTCATATTTAAATAATGTATTTCATGTTGGCAATAATGTATTTCATGTTGGCAAGTATGTATTTCATGTTGGCAAGAATGTATTTCACATTTCAAGAATGTATTTCATCTTGGTAAGAATGTATTTCATGTTGGCAAGAACTATTTCTCATTACTCTTGTTGTTCTTCCAGCCGGCGCCACCATCTTCTCCACTGCCATGCTATCCTGACAATTTTCCCACCCTTCGGGCGGCAATCACAGACACTGGATGCGGGCACACTCGTTGTCAACCTTACCGTACTGAACGCACCTTGCCGCCAGTCCACGATGGCAGCCTCCACCTCGCACAACTTAACCTTGTCCGCGAGCTCGGCCATAGAAACGCGCCCTCCGCCACAACTAGCACGCGGCCACCGACGACCCCAGTAACACCATGAAAGCACCATGCTAGTACATGCGATAGCAAAACCTGCTCACATTCCTCATCCACGCCTCCCTCCCACGCTTCCGCCGCCGGCCAAGGAATGGTCCTCGCTCATGCCGGAGCTCATCCACCTGATCAACGACAGCCTGCTGCACACTGATGTGTTTCGCTGGCCTCTACAATTATGCCAGTAGTATGTGATGCTCGGTAGAGAGAGCTCATCCAATATTAAGCGGCTTGTCTCGGTGTTCTTCGCTGAGCGTTAGATACTACTGGCATTCCTTGCTCACGCATCCCTCCCATGCTTCCATCGCCGGCCATGACGAAGTGGGCGAGCGCCTCGCATAAGAAGCCATGTGCGGGACGCGCATGCCGGTCTCCACTACGCAGTGGAGGCCGACGCGAAAGGGCAGAAGAGCGACGACCACATCAACATCAAAATCACGAACCAGACTCAGTCGTGGTCGGCAGTGTGCAGCAGGCCGCCGGTGATGCGGATAGGGTAGGTGGCCACAAATGCCAGATAGACATATTCCGGACGTCCAAACAAGCGATCACTCTCATCCTGGGGTCCTTCGATAGGTTCTCCGAACTTTGTTGAATAACCCCAGAATGAGTACAACTCGAGTCTTTAAGTGCCAACCAGTGTCGACAGGTTTTTCTTCCTCTAAATTTCACCATTCCAAAGGAGGGTGGTATGTTACATTTCGACCAACTCGGTACACACGTATTATCGGTGAAATTAAATAAAATCAAAGCAACATAACAACCACATAAAAGCAGAGGAATATTAATAATTTGTTACTCCATATTTGTTTAATATTTTGCCATACTTATAGAAAGGACACCACACTCATTCCATCAAACTTAACCATTGTTAGGCATAACCAAGTAGCAGCCCCAAAATATAAGTTTTGTCTATTACTCTTACATGCCGCACAAAAGCAGAAGTTCGATGAACATCTCCAGATCACTGTGATATCATGTAGAACAGTCATGTCAGATAAAATTCTCATTGTGTGTAGAATATGTGTCAATTTATTCCAATATGGTTCCATGTCGCACTGCAATTCAAGTAAATACAAATTTAGTTTCTCATGATAAATAATATAGCAACCGACATAATAGATGATTAAAATACTTGTTTGAGTTTGTCCATGTCTTTCCGCTTGATAAAAAACGACTTGAGTATTGAGCCAAGCAAAGAGCAATGGATACCGAATTACCGTTAAACAAGCAATGGATGCTAAGCAAAGAATACATTCATGGTCGAGGTGAAGGTAGGCTCACGGCCACCCACTCGTCGTTGCTAAAGGGGAGCACTGTCGCCCCTTCTAGTAACGCCAGTTCAGGATGGCGTCGTTTGACCTAGATCTAGACTGCTGGCTTCGAGCAGCCGCAGCCGGCACGAGCAACAAGCGTCACAGCTGCTGCTGTCGCTGTCTCAGCGCTTGGCCCTGTAATTGTTGCCACAAGGTTGCAAGTATTGGTTGGTAATGCTGGGACTAACGAGAGCAACTTCTCCACCAAGTCCTTTATTCCAGCCATCATGCTTTGCTCCGAAGCTGCTGGTTTATTGTTTTCCACCGCACCAGATTCGGTAGCTTCATCACGAGGTTTAGTTTACTCAGCGATAGGAAGTTGGATACTGGAGCCACCAGAGTGAGAATCTATAAAATGGCAAACCATATAAGTCGATGGATGTAGAAAATCTAGAAGTAACACTATCAATATAAAACTATCATACAAATATAACCCCTCTGTGATAAATGGATATACTACACGTACCTGATGGTATCTTCATTAGGGTTGTACCATATTGCATCTGATGAGTGTTACTTAACTCTTTGACTCCTCTGCACCTTGAAGAACTGCATCAAGTCCAAAGGTAGAGGTCGACTATTTTGAACTCTATGATAAGGGACCACATGCAGCAACTGTTTGTCTTTGCATTTTAGCTGGAGAAGATGATACCTCTCTGGAAGACGTAAGAGTCGACTGTGGTGCCGTCTCCATGTGTGGCCCTGTCGCCTGATTGTCCTTATCAGCCATGGTCCCTCCAGATTCACCGGCTACATATATGTAATATATTTGATACTACGAGTTAGTTCTTGCCGGCAGCGTTCTTCTAGCATATGCATTTTTGCAAGAAAGTTTATAGTTCAGTATTAGCATACAAATAGCATATGCGAGGACACTATTATGCTTGATCACTTTGTTGTTGTAAGTACTTATCCAAGAAATTAGCTGATGAATTTTTTTATGTTGTTATTCTTTACCTATGATTGTCTTCTGTTATTCCAGGTGGAATTTCTGGAAGGAAAACCATCTAAATGTCTAGACGCGAATCTTACAAAAGAGAAGGTCAATCGCGCGAGGAGCATATCTGAGTATCCTACAGAAGTGCCAATTGTTCAGCCCCAGGAAAACAAGTAAGTGATGTTCACCATTTTTAGGGCTGACAGTATCTTTAGACTACCATACTAAGCACATCACTCTAGGACTCTAGGTATCTCCGTCATGTTTCATCTGCTATTAGGTAAAGAAATGATTGTTGCAATGGTTGCAGCTTTGATTGCGGCTTCCACATGTTGCTGTATATCAGAGGGTTTATGAGGGGGAGATATCTGACATCAACAAGCTCGCGGGGCTCGACGAGGCCGTGACGCTGCTAGTACTGCAGAAGATCGGGGTGTCCAAGCAGTCGGTCAAAAACATCTCTTCTTACATTCACGCATTTTTGTCGGCCCTACCACCGGCCCTAGCTCTGCTTGGCTTATTGATACGTCTCCGACGTATCTACTCTTCCTAATGCTGTTTCAATTGTTTTGGACTCTAATTTGCATGATTTGAATGAAACTAACCCCAGACTAATGTTGTTTTCAGCAGAACTACCATGGTGTTGTTTTTGCGCAGAAATAAAAGTTCTCGGAATGGAACGAAACTTTGCAAGGAATTTTTATATAATAAATAAGAATTTCTGGAGGCAAGACCTACTGGAGAGGGGGCCCTAGGTGGGCACAACCCACCAGGGCCCGCCCCCTCTCCTGGCGGGCCCAGGTGGTTTGTCCCCACCTGGTTGTCCTGCAGACCCTGAAACCAACGCTATAAAATCCTATTTTTCCGGAACCGCCGTCACCTCCTATTTTTCATCGGGAGGCCAGATCTGGAGTCTGTTTGGCGCTCCGGAGATGGGTATCTTCGTTCTTCGTCATGACCAACCCTTCTCCATCGCAGATTCCATGATGCTCCCCACCGGAAGTGAGTAATTCCTTCGTAGGCTCGCTGGTTGGTGAGGAGTTGGATGAGATTCATCATTTAATCGAGTTAGTTTTGTTAGGGTTTGATCCCTAGTATCCACTATGTTCTTAGATTGATGTTGCTATGACTTTACTATGCTTAATGCTTGTCACTTTGGGCCCGGGTGCCATGATTTCAGATCTGAACCGTTTATGTTATCATCATTATATTAATGTTCTAGATCCGATCTTGCAAGTTATAGTCACCTACTACGTGTTATGATCTGGCAACCCCGGTGTGACAACAACCGGGATCACTCCCGATGATGGCCGTAGTTGGAGGAGTTCATGTATTAACTATGTGTTAATGCTTTGTTTCGGTTCTCTATTAAAGGAGGCCTTAATATCCCTTAGTTTCCATTATGGACCCCGCTGCCACGGGAGGGTAGGACAAAAGATGTCATGCAAGTTCTTTCCATAAGCACGTATGACTATTTATGGAATACATGCCTACATTATATTGATGAGCTGGAGCTAGTGCCGTATCGCCCTAGGTTATAACTGTCTCATGATGAATATCATCCAACAAGTCACCAATCCAATGCCTATGAATTTATCCTATATTGTTCTTGCTAAGTTACTATTGCTATCATCACTGTTACACTTGCTACAAAATACTGTTATCACTGTTACTGTTACTATTGCTGCTACCACCATTACCAAAACTATCAAACTACTATGCTATTGATCACTTTGCTGCAGATAACTAATCTCCAGGTGTGATTGAATTGACAACTCAGCTGTTAATACCTTCGAATATTGTTTGGCTCCCCTTGTGTCAAATCTATAAATTTGGGTTGAATACTCTACCCTCGAAAACTGTTGCGATCCCCTATACTTGTGGGTCATCAAGGCTATTTTTCTGGCGCCGTTGCGGGGAGCATAACTATATTTATTGAGTCACTTGAATTATTATCATATTATCACTATGAAGAATCTGAAAGATGCCAAGGCTACTATTTTCCCCTCTAAGACGAGGGGAGGTAAGGAACTGCCATCCAGTTCTGCTTTAGATTCACCTTCTGTTATAAGTAAACTTGCAACACCACCACATGCTATCAATTCTAATAGGTCACAAGTTATTGATGATGCTACTTTTACTATGAATGATGCTTATGATGATGCTAGTACCATTCTTGATAATGATGATGTGCAACTTGGTGAATTTCTTGATGCACAAATTGCTAGAGTAATACAACATGATGTTGTTGAATCTGATGATGAGCTTGAAACTAAAACTCTTGGAACACCTGCTGGAACTAGCCTTCCTAGATATGAATTGCCTAAGGTACCAGAAGGTTATGTTATGAATGAGGAGACAACTAGAGATATTCTTGCTTGTAAGGATAGAGATGATCTAGAGAAATTATTATGCAAGTATAAAGAAAAATCTCTGAATGCTAGAATGAAATATGATCCTAAGTTTGCTACCTCACCCATCTTTATTAATGATAAGGATTATGAATTCTTTGTCGACCTAGAGTTAATTACTTTGGTTGAATCTGATCCTTTCCATTGTTATGAAACTGAAACTGTTGTGGCACATCTTACTAAGTTGAATGACATAGCCACCCTTTTTACACATGATGAGAAGACTCGCTTTTACTTTATTCTCAAATTATTTCCTTTCTGATTAAAGGGTGATGCTAAAGCTTGGTACAATACTCTTACTCCTGGTTGTGTGCGTAGTCCCCAGGATATGATTTATTACTTCTCTGAAAAATATTTCCCTGCTCATAAGAAACAAGCTGCCTTGCAGGAAATATTTAACTTTGTGCAAACTAAAGAAGAAAGTCTCCCACAAGCTTGGGGGAGGCTTTGCCAGTTACTTAATGCTTTGCCTGATCATCCTCTTCAGAAAAATGAAATACTTGATATATCTTCTATAATGGACTAATCGATGCTTCTAGGGACTTCCTAGATAGTTGTGCTGGTTGTGTTTTTAGGGAACGAATTGTTGGACAAGCTGAAGAATTATTGAGTAACATATTGAAAAACTATGATGATTGGACTCTTCGTGAACCACCGGCTAAACCCACTCCGAAGAAGAGGGGTATATTATATGTCAGTCCTGAAGATATGCAAGAGGCAAAGAAATCTATGAAGGAAAAAGGTATTCAAGCTGAGGATGTTAAAAAATTACCTCCTATTGAAGGAATACATGGGTTTGATACACCACCACTGCATATGGTGGTAGAGGTAAATTCTCTAATGAAGTTCAATGATAATGGCAATCCTTATAATATGCACCCTAGTCAATGCCTTTATGAGTTTGAAAACTACATTATAAAACAAGATCACTTCAATGCAAATGTTATGAAACAATTGAAATACAATTATGATATGATTGCTCGCTTGAGTGACTTGTTATTTAGAATCTCAAATGATGTTAGAGGTGTTGGAAAGCATGCTTCTATGGTACAAACCCAACTAGAACAAGTTGCTAAACCACAAAGAGAATTGCTTGATGAAATGAATAATAATATCAATGATCATGCTGTTAGAGTAATGATTAGAGGAGGTAGAATGACTCAGGAACAACTATATCCTGAGGGACACCCAAAAAGAATTGAACAGGATTCACAAAGGAACAACACCACTGCACCTAGTCCTTCTTGAAATAAAAAGAAAAAGAAAAATGATAAGACTTTGCATGCTTCTAGTGAACCTGAAATTGAAAAACCTCCTGATAATGATAATGATGTTTCTTTTTCTGATGCTGAAACTCAATCTGGTAATGAACACACTACTAGGAAAAGGGCTATAGATGGGATGGGCACTAATGGCGCACTGTACATGTGGTGCGCCATTACTAAATACTAATGGCGCACCATGTGTTGGTGCGCCATTAGTAATTTTTTTTATTTTTTTTCAAAACTATGTCAACATAGTAATGGCGCACCACTCCCACCGTGCGCCATTAGTAGTTTTGAAAAAAAAGTAAAAAAAATTAAAAAATATTTGTTACTAATGGCGCACCAAGTGCACCATTACTAGTTTGACTAGTAATGGCGCACCACCCCACGGTGCGCCATTACTAACTTGCCCCAACACCGAATGCACCCCCCCTATCTCCTTTTTAGTTTTAAAAAAAATAAAAGAAAATGATGGAAATGTCAAAAAAATAAAAGAAAATAAGTTTCCCATGTGATATGTGGTCTAGTTGTTGGGAAAATTTACAAATATGAATTTCGACTTTATTTGCAAAATCTCTCTGGAAATTTGTAAAATGGGCATAACTTTTGCACACGAACTCGGATGAAAAAGTTTTTTATATGAAAAATCATGTACCCTAAAAACCTAACAGAAAAAAGTTACGGGCCTTTGAAGATCTAGAGGAAAAAAAATTCAAAAAATTTCAAACTTACTAGTGGCGCACCGTGGATGTGGTGCGCCACTAGTAACAGAAAAAAAAATTGGTTTTGAATTTTTTTTTTGAATTTTTTTTCAAAATATGATACGTAATATGACCGAGAAGTTTGAAATATTTTTCAAAATTTCATCATAGTCATGAACATGAACAAAGTCCTAGACATCACAAGGTATAATAGGATTGATATGCTAGATATATCAACAAGTGCCTGTGAAGTGAGCTGTTGCTGGGGTTGGATAGAACTCTGAAGTTAAGCGTGCTTGGGCTGGAGTAGTGTGAGAATGGGTGACCTTTTGGGAAGTTTGATCACGGAGTGCGATTTGACCTGAGATTAAGCATATTGACCCGAGATTAGTAGGCCTTTTCCTAATAGTGACATCCACCTAGTGATAATGAAAAATATAATGTTGATGTTCATGAAGACACCCAATCAAATAGTAAAGAACCAGATATTGATGTTGAGATAGAACCACCTGTTGATCTCGATAACCCACAACCTAAGAATAAAAGATATGATGAAAGAGACTTCATTGCTAACTATGTGTAGAGACGTTCATTTTCATAGCTCGAGACACGTTATTTCATCTCTAGGCAAAACTAGAGTCGATTTAGTAAAGCGTCCTTGGAGCGTATCCCCACGGACCGTCTCAAAACAGGTAGACACGCTTTGTTAGCGTGTCTACGTTGTATGAGACGCTATATTGTGACGTTCAAAATCGTCTCTACAAAAATAGAGACGTTCTATCACACGCTTGTATCGTGCCTCTACTCATGTGGGCTCATTGCTTATAGACGCTATGTTGAGACGTCATATTCATCTCTATGTGAATAAGCTTCTTTGTGGATATGGAGTATTTTACTTTAATTGTTATTTGATTACTAATATTACCTTGTATTCCTCATTTCAAATTCAGTTACTTTATTATGATAGGGATGCATGTGTAGATTGATCAAACATCAATATATAAAGGCATCAATCGACATCAGCAATTGCATTCACAAGCAATCCATTCTCAGAATTAGCATCCTTTGTAACAAGTATAGTAATAAATACATCCACTAAAAGTGTATGGAGACATGGAGTTCACAACTGCATCAGATCCAACATTCATATGAAACATGTAAATAATTAAAAGATACTACAAACTAGAACTAAGCTTTCCATACATTATACATAATATGTGCTCATTTAAAGACTAATTATTGTGTGGTTGCTCCTTGCTCCTTCAATGCATTCCAATTATAAATTCTCAGCTACCCTGGAAGAAAAAATTAACAAAGAGAAGTTTAGAACATAAGATTTTGGATTAGTGCAAGATGAAATGTTCTATGATGAAACCGTGAGAGATGTTACTTACAAATGTCTTGATGTTTTCTTGGAGCACAAATGTCTTAGGTTATGTTGGAGCGGTCAGCTTTGTCTTTTTGACCTAAAATGTTTCAAAGTAGTATCAGATTGGCAAGCAAACAACAATTGGCATAATCATGCAAGCGTATGTGATTCAACTGACTGAAACTATATCTAGTTTGGACATATTTCAATATGTACATACCTTGGCTTGTTCTGATCTTACTCATGCCTAATTAAGATGCATAAACACTTCCTCAAATGGTACAATTATGAAACATACTGAGCATCTATGTAGCTAAAGTAAAAAAATATCATGAAAACAATATGTACAGTTCATTAGTGGTGAAACAAGAAGTACGCCTTGTCTGCTGCACAAAGTCATGTGCAGCCATGTATAACTAATAAAGTGCATACCACATAGACATGTCATTTTGATTCGTAAGTAGTAGGGCAAGCCAAGAGACGCTGGTTTGCGAAAGCTAAAACTATACATAGTTAATCAAAGATGAGCAACTTGATAAAATGACAACACTTTTCCTCGTACATTTATCGTATGACCCACCTTTCATTTTTTTGATAAAATGGCACACGTTTCATTGATAGCTAGACAAAATGGCACAAGCAAACCGTCTTCCTCTATTTCTACGTATGGGCCCGCACATCAGATTATTTACGACAGTTTTGCCCTTTAGCTTGTTTACTCTAGTTAGATTGAACCTATCGGTCGATACAAGAAACAGGCACGAGACAGGAGGATAGGAAGAGCAGCGCCACCGTCCTTCCTATCGACATGCTGTGTGTTCCCCACTGCCATCTCACCATGCTTTTCCCGTTCTCTTGCCATCGCCTCGCCGCAGCTGTTCCCCTGTGTGTCCAACGAACAGTAGCCGCTTTTTCAGACCCTGCAGTTTGATTCCTGCTCTCAAGTCCTCCTATCCCCGCAACTCCACATCCCTACCCCATGTTATGAAGTGTGCCATATCATGTGCTTACATCCCTACATGCTGCCAAAGTGTGCTACCTAAACATCTAAATCAACAAGCATCCATATCCTGTTGTTGTCAGAAGCTACAACTAAGCTAGCAACTCTTATGAATATTTAGAGCCAATTACTTTCTTCAGGCAGCAACTACGTCCATTACAGAGATAGCATCGAGCAAGTACAGAAGCTACAGCTAGCCAGTAGCTTTAGCGACATGAGCGACCAACGGACGCTCTAGCAGCCCGAGTGATCAATGCAGCCCGAGCGATCCAGCACGGTGCACGGCAGCGTCGACATCAGGGCATTATAGAGGGTCACACGGCAGCATGAAGAAGATGTCGAGGCACACTTTGAAAGAACGGTGCGGCAAGAGTAAGGAGCGGTGCTTGCCTTCCGCCGCTTGGCGAGGGAGCATCGAGCTTACCACGACACATCCACGCCTCCTCCTCCACATGAACGGGCGGGCGGGCATAGCATGGCAAGGCGACGGCGGGAGAAGAGCGGCGCCTGGGAGGAAGGATGGCGAGGTGGCGGCCCTGTTGTTCCTCTCCTTCTGTCTCGCGGCTAATTTTGGTACATGAGGGAAAAATCGTCCCAAAAAATCTATCGTGCGGGCTTTGATCTAGAAATAGAGGAAAAAGATCACTTTGTGCCATTTTGGCCAACCATCAATCTAAAGTATGCCATTTTATCAAAGAAAATGAAAGGTGTGTCACAGGATCAAAGTATGAGGAAAAATGTGTAATTTTATCAAATTGCTCTTAAAAGATAGATGTAGGAATCATGTTGTGATAGCAGATTAAAGTGGATCTCTCTTAGAACAAGTAAATGCAACCTGCTTAATAGCAAGTCATTCTATCATACTGGCATAATGGGATTTGAGGTAGCACCTGCTAGTAAACCAGATTAATGTACTCGCTCCTTTTCCGCTAAAAGGACGAACTACAAAATTCGTAAATTAAAGAGTGGATAAGGAGCAGAAAATGTGTAGACAAGTTGCAAGACGCACCACCAATGTGGTTGCTCCATCAGATCTGAATCTGATACATGAGTTCCCTGATTGATGTTGGTTGGTCTTAATGGTGAGATTTGGTGACAACTAATTTGGATATACACCCGCAAAAAAACTAATCTGGATATAAGAAGCGTGAGATGCGTAATTGAAAGATGTAAAGATATAATGGTAAACTGTAGGGAGCAGATGGAATTCGAGGGAGCACCGGCTTGATAGAGCAGATGGGATTCGAGGGTGCGCCGTCTTGATGTGGCAGAATTTTGCAGGAGGATGACGCCGGCATGGACCTGGCTTGCGGACGTTGAGGACGACGCTAGGAGAGGTGCGGCCAGGGGACGGGGAGGACAAGGGAAGCCGGCCGGCCCTGACTGGTGAGGTCGTCGACGGAGGAGACCAGACGTAGCCGGGAGAGGGCACCGCTCGGGGCAGGCTTGGAGCCGCCGCAGATTGGATATGGTGGGTTGAAGAAACTGGGAGCGGAAAATATGGGGTGCGTGGGAGGCGACCCCAGTTTTAGTTAGTGAAAAAAATCCAAAACAAACGCGGGATCCATCCATAAGAAAAGCGGTAAACCAAAACGAATTTGGTAGCGCCAAAATTTTATATACCAAAGATAAAGTCGCGTATGAAACGTCTCAAAAGTCATCATTAACTTATTTAAAATATTTATTTATTTTATAAATAGCAAATTCTTATAATAACTGTGCAGCGCCTTTCAATCGTCTTAAGAAGCATCTTTATTTTTCTAGTGTCCACGCATTTAGAGGCGAACTGAAAAGCGTCTCACAAAAAGCGACCTTACTCGACAATTTTGTTGTAGTGTAGAAAACACGGTGAAGAAAGAGAACCGTGGTTTCAAAAACCTATGCCTTTTTCACCCAAGTCAACTAAAAAGAAAGATGATGAAGAATTTGAACGCTCTGTTGAAATGCTGAGGCCAGTCTTTTTGCGTACTCGCTTGACTGACATCTTGAAAATGCCTCCTTATGCAAAGTAGATGAAAGACATCATCACCAATAAGAGAAAAATACCGGAAGCTGAAATCTCCACCATGCTTGCTAATTTTACATTTAAAGATGGAGTACCTAAAAAATATGGAGATCCGGGAATACCAACTATATCATGCTCTATCAAAAAGAATTATGTGAAAACTGCTTTATGTGATTTAGGAGCAGGTGTTAGTGTTACGCCTTTCTCTTTATATAAAAGACGACTTGAATAAACTCACACCTATTGAAATATCTTTGCAAATAGCTGACAAATCAACTTCCATACCTATCGGTATTTGTGAGGAGTGCCCGTTGTTGTTGCTAATGTTACTATTTTGACTGACTTTGTTATACTTGAGATGCCCGAGGACAACAACATGTCGATTATCCTTGGTAGACCCTTTTTGAATACTGTAGGGGCTGTTATCGATTGATCACTTTTCATATTAATGGTAATGAGCATACGGTGCACTTTCCGAAGAAACAATTCCAAGTGAATGGTATTAATGTTATTGAAAAATCTCCGACAATCGCTATTGGAAGTTTTCAAATACCTCTACCTACGGTTAAAAAGAAATATGAAATGCTTATTGTTGGGGACATTCATATCCCCGTTGAGGTAACTTAGTGATTTGCGAAAGTTCTTCGGTTTCATGCTAACCGAAAGTGGTTGTTAATAAGACCTGATCAACCTTATTAATGGATCATTTTTGAGCGGTATGAAGTTGATGAATTTAGTAAGCACTACCTTCTGTCCCGACCTTTTGTTTTCTGTTTTTACTAGTTAAATAAAATAAAATGCCATGTTTTCTCTGTTTTCTGATTTCCATGTGCAATAAAAAATGACCCAAAAATGAAAGTTCTCAGAATGCTCCGAAAATTTAATACGATTTTTTCTGAATATTTCGGAATTTCTGGTGCAAATAATACCAGAGGGGGTAGCACCAGGTGGGCACAACCCACCTGGGCGCGCCAGAACCCCAAGGCGCGCCCTGGTGGGTTGTGGTCCCCACGTTGGCCCCCCTCACTTATCTCTTTAGGCCACATCATCGCTTACCTCCAGAAAAAAAATCTCCATTGCTCTCTCACCCGTGTTCTTGCTCTCAAACCCGCGAATTTCGATCTCTTTGCTCGAAGCTCCATTTCTGATGCTGTTTCGGGGGATTGTTGCTTGGTATGTGACTCCACCGTTTGTCCAATTAGTTTTTGTTTAGTGGTTTATATTTTGAATAATTAGCTACTCTTGGTGCTGCTGTAGTTGAACTTGCATGTTGAATTCTTAGAGTTCTAAGTAGTTTGAATGCTTGCTATGGCCTCTATGCATCCTGTGAGTAGTTGCTAACAATTTTGTGAAGTTTTGTTGAGAAAAAATTGTGGACTAAAAAGTTCAGAGTTTTTGTTCATAGGAAAATCATGAATATCTTTAGGAAGTTTGGCTCTAAGAAGAACTCCAAGGGTGTTATTGGGGAGTCATCTGATAGTGATCTCCATCCTCGGAGGTTGGCGGAGGTACGGCCGTGTGAATGGCCGCACACCCCATTCCTGGAAGAGGCTGGAATCCTTCAGGAGTTCACACAATATGCTGCTAATGCTGGCCTCACCAACTTCATCGCAGATGATTGTGAACAACATCAAATCCTCAAAAATATCTTTGTTCAAAGTTTCCCTTTCCTGCCTAGGAATAATCCTCCTGAAGTGAGCTTTGATTTATATGCTGAAAACCATCATATACCACTAACTGAATTTTGTGACATATGCATGATCCCTTCTGATGGGAGTTTAGCTGAGCCTAGGCCGGCTGGGTTTGAATACTTTTATCGCACTTTGACGGTGGGAGATGAGAGAGGGGTGTCAGCTACCATTGCCACTAGCATACACTTTCCTGCCGTACATTATTTTGCGTTATTTGCTGCTAAGTGTTCGCTTGCTAGAGAGATAGTAGGTACGCTCAACGCACCAGACTTTGCTATTTTACGTCGGGCACTAGACGACGACAACACTCATAGCTTGGGAGCTATTGTGGCTCGTCGCCTCCATCTTATTAAATCCCAGGTTTAAATACATGGTGGGATTTTTTCTACTCGTTTGTCGGCTCACTTTAATGTTGAAATACGCCCTCATGATTATCCTCTGACCAAGGTTTACCTAGACCGAGCAGCCATGGAGCACCATCATTTTATTGCACGAGATTACCCTAACATTCCTATTCCTTATAACCTGGTTTTTAGCATTAAACTTATGATATTATTCCACTGCCTGCTCCTGCTTTGTTTGATCATGTTTCTAGGGGCGGATATAGGATTATGCCTGCAGATCATCGCCTACCGGAACACTCAGGCTGCTGCAGATGCAGAGGAGGAGCCTCAACAATGGGATGAGTGGATGCCCGCCCCTCAGTACCCCGACTACCATCCAGACTACTATTCGACTACCAAGTTAGGACAAAAGCCTAAGCTTGGGGCAGTATGTGTTTCTCACCGAAATTACATTCATGTCCACTTATTTATATTTGTCGGTGTTCACACTTATTCATTGAATCATACATGCTTAGATTTATTTTCTTGCTTTCTTCTTGTGTGTTTTAAAAACTTGAGGAAAAAACCAATAAAAATAGTTGTGGCAGTTTCGTTTCTTTGCATGCTTAGTAGTATTACTAAAAAGAAAACCCGGAAAGATTTCTTTGTTCTTCTTTTACTTGTTGGGAGCTTTCACGTGTAAATATTTTTTTCTTCCTTTTGCTATTCCCTTTAATTTGCTTGTTCAAGAAAACCAAAAACTCCAAAAATATTCCAGTGTGTTTCTCTAAATTTCTTTTATTTTTATTCGAGTCTTACCGAGGAGAAGACCACGATGATAATTTTGAGTGGCTCTCATATGGAATAATAATTGATCTAATGAAGATCCCATTTTACCTTGTCTTCTCCTGTTGAATAAAATGTTTTTAGATTCCAGCTTAGTCCACGGCATTCTTGCACTATTATTATTTTCACATCATTCGGTCGTGCAAGTGAAAGGCAATAATGACATATTCGATGAGCTGGCCGTGGCAGAGAGAAAGTGGTATGAACTCGACTTGTTCGTCTGTTTGTGTAAATATGTTTAACCTACTATCCATGATTCAGCCCATTATGATTAAACATGTTTGCAATGACAATTAGAGATCATAGTTTCTCATGGCATGCATAAGTAGCTGGGAGTGGATAATGATTTATCTTGGATATCAACATTGCGTGAAAATGATTGTAATGTACTATGATGATGTGGTATCCTCCTCTGAATGTTCGAGTGGCTTGACTTGGCACATGTTCATGCATGTAGTTGAATCAAAACCAACATAGCCTATGATATTTATGTTCATGGTGTTCATATCCTACTCATGCTAGTGTCCAATGTTACTTATGCATAATGCATGTTCATGACCGTTGTTGCTCTCTAGCTGGCCGCTTCTCAATCTATTTGCTAGACTTCGCCTGTACTAAGTGGGAACTCTACTTGTACATCAAAAACCTTGAACCCAAGTTATCCCAGATGTGTCCACCATACCTACCTATATGCGGTATTACCCTGCCGTCCTAAGTAAATTTGCATGTGCCACCTCTAAAAACTTCAAATAAATTTCCTTTTTGTGTGCCTGGAACGTTCATTGAACGACATGAGGTGGTCGGTATCTTCCATGCTAAGCGGGTTATTCTCAGGTCGAGTGTTTATTCACTCGCCATTACACGAGAAAAGGGCGGTTATAGGGATCCCCAGCCCCGAACTAAAAAATGCAAATAATTAAACAAAACTCCACCGGGATTGTCATTGTTTTGGACAGGCCGTGGAGTGTGATTGTTGGTGCAGGGGGAGTAAACCTTTACTTTTATCGCTTGGGAACGGCCACTAGCGTGCTTAGCATGGAAGATTTTGATAACAGATGGTTGTGAAGTAAATGAGAAAGGTGCATGTCTCAAAATATCATTTACCTCTGTTTTTAAAACTTGAGCTCTGGCACCTCTGCAAATCACTTCTTCCTTCTGCGAAGGGACTATCTATTTACTTTTATGTTGTGTCATCACTTTCTAAAACAAGCGCTATAACCTGAGAGCACAGCTGTCATGACTTATGCATTTTTTGTAGCTAATGTTGGGTGCATCATGACTAGATCTTTTCTACCATGAATTACAATGTCTAGTCGCTGCTTGAACTTTGGAGGTGCTCTGCATTTATGTTTTGCGGTGTCAGAAAGGGCTAGCGAGATACCTCTATTGTCATATTATATCATGGTTGTTTTCACAACGTGTTGCTATTTGAGATGTCTTATTATTGCTCACTAGCTGATTATGTCATTGATATGAGTCAATATAATCTTTAACAGTTATTGTCGGCATGGTTAGTTATGATGATTGGCTGAAAACCTGGGTGCTGTTTAAGCTTATTTATGCAAACAAGAGCAAAAGAGTTCGTAAAAGTTTTTCTTTTTCACTTTTAGTTTATCAATTGAATTGCTTGAGGACAAGCAAAGGTTTAAGCTTGGGGGAGTTGATACGTCTCCAATGTATCTACTTTTCCTAACGCTTTTTCTCTTGTTTTGGACTCTAATTTGCATGATTTGAATGAAACTAACCCCGGACTGACGCTGTTTTTCAGCAGAACTACCATGATGTTGTTTTTGTGCAGAAATAAAAGTTCTCGAAATGGAACAAAACTTTGCGAGGAATTTTTATATAATAAATAAGAATTTCTGGAGCCAAGACCTACCGGAGAGGGGCCCCTGGGTTGGCACAACACACCAGGGCACGCCCCCCTCTCCTAGCGCACCTAGGTGGGTTGTCCCCACCTGGTGGCCCCGCAGACCCTGAAACCGACGCTATAAAATCCTATTTTTCCAGAAAAATGAGGGAGAAAGAATTATCACGATCCACAAGACGGAGCCGCCGTCACCTCCTGCTCTTCATCGGGAGGCCAAATATGGAGTTCGTTTGGGGCTCCGAAGAGGGGGATCTTCGTTCTTCATCATCACCAACACTTCTCCATTGCCAATTCCATGATGCTCCTCACCGGGAGTGAGTAATTCCTTCATAGGCTCGTTGGTCGGTGAGGAGTTGGATGAGATTCATCATGTAATCGAGTTAGTTTTGTTAGGGCTTGATCCCTAGTATCCACTATGTTCTTAGATTGATGTTCCTATGACTTTGCTATGCTTAATGCTTGTCACTTTTGGCCCGGGTGCCATGATTTAAGATCTGAACCGTTTATATTATCATCATTATATTCATGTTCTAGATCCGATCTTGCAAGTTATAGTCACCTACTACGTGTTATGATTCGGCAACCCCGGAGTGACAACAATCGGGACCACTCCCGGTGATGACCGTAGTTTGAGGAGTTCATGTATTCACTATGTGTTAATGCTTTGTTGCGGTTCTCTATTAAAAGGAGGCCTTAATATCCCTTAGTTCCATTATGGACCCCGCTGCCACGGGAGGGTAGTACAAAAGATGTCATGCAAGTTCTTCCCATAAGCACGTATGACTATTTATGGAATACATGCCTACATTATATTGATGAACTGGAGCTAGTGTCGTATTGCCCTAGGTTATAACTGTCTTATGATGAATATCAACCAACAAGTCACCGATCCAATGCCTACGAATTAATCCTATATTGTTTTTGCCAAGTTACTACTGCTATCATCACTGCTACACTTGCTACAAAATACTGCTATCACTGTTACTGTTACATTGGTCCTGCCACCATTACCAAAACTATCAAACTACTGTGCTACTGATCAGTTTGCTGCAGATAATTAATATTCAGGTGTGGTTGAATTAACAACTCAGCCGTTATACCTTCAAATATTCTTTGGCTCCCCTTGTGTCGAATCTATAAATTTGGGTTGAATACTCTACCCGAAAAAACTATTGCTATCCCCTATACTTGTGGGTTATCACTTATCAATCAAACACCTTAGCATCTTGCAGAACCCCAAACCGCCATGGAGTTCCAGTTTCGCGCCGGTGATGAGCGCAGCAGGCCCCCCCCATCGTCGACGTACTCTACGTCTATGTCGGTGGATTCCCAGACTGCGAGTGAGTGCGCGTTTATTCAAGTTTCCCCCTCTTGATCTTTCTTAATCTCTTCTCTCCTCGGTGTGAAGCCATGCATGTGCAAGATACTTATGGGTAGTCCCTCGCCTGTAAGGTACCACGACGATCCATTTAACTACGAGCCAACCTTGTGATGCAATTGAAACCCCAGCCAGCAGGCGGGGTGATTCATTTCATGCGATGAGTGCCGGGGGGAGGAGGTACTACCGTTGCATGTGTCCTCGAGTAAGTTTTTATGTTTGATCTTTGTCGATTCTGGTCATTTTTAAAATCTGGTCTAATGTGCTCATATTTTTGTTGCATTAGTCTGAGAGATGCAGCAACTTCCTTGGTTGGATGGTCAACCTCCAGCTTCTTTAATACGTTTTCATATTATTTCTATACACGTTTTACATTTTTGAAATGCTTGTGCGCTGAGATCTATCGCAGCATCTCGCAAATCAAGGGCAACCCCGGGCTCCCCGTCGGCGGTGCGGCCTCCGCTTCGAGCCCCAATCGTGTGAGAGGAATTCAGCGCTCGTCGGCAGCGCACCTCCTCCCTAGATCACCATAGGAGGGGTAGTCGTTTCGCCCTCTGTGGGAGAAAGCTCGTGAGGAGAGGGAGTGGTTATTGCGGCATTAATTTTACCCTCGAAGGTTAGTTTTGCACTCCAGGGTTAGTTTTGTATTTGCACATTAGTTTTGGACAATCATGTTAGTTGCATAGTTTAGGGATAATTTTTCCTTGATGGGATAGTTTTAGGACCCAAAGTTAGTTTTACAATTTAGGGTTAGTTTTGAAACCTAGGATTAGTTTTAAAGTTGAAGGTAAGCACAACAAGTTGAGGTCACGGATGAGGCCGTGGGCTTAGGGTTTATTGTTTAGGATTTAGGGTTCTGGCCGAGGATGATGGTCAATCATCTCTCCTATATTTTTTCCAACCGCATGTTTAGCATGCAATCGCCCTAGCGGTTAAGTGATATGGGACCTGCCAAACTAATTTGATCCAAGAAGGCCATGACTGCAGTGGTTCTTCCAGCTTGCGCCCGCGACGAGCAATTCCGCCTCACGATGGGACTGAAAGGGGATTCCTCTGGTGAATCCACTGATAGCATTCCTCATTAGGCTGATCCTCTAGATTGGACTCCATCTTCTGATTAGATCCAAGAAAGCTACGGCGGCGGTGACTCTTCTAGCTTGCACCCGCGACGAGCAATTCTGCCTCACGGCCTTGCTTCCCTCCTCCTCACAATCTATCACTATTCCTCCCACCACCTTCCTTCTCCTCTTCATCATCCCCGATCATGACACTAATGCAGCAACGACGGTGGAGGAGCAGGTCCAACTTCTAGACTTCGAGATGGAAGATCCCACGGGGGATTGCAGAGATGTCATCCAGGAAGTGGTGGACTACCATGACATCGATGTAGCGGCTGTAGGGGAGGAAGAGTAGAACCAACTTAAATATTTCCAAATGGAGGAGCCCATGGGGGATGGCAGAGATGTCGCCGAGGAGGTGATGGAAGAACATGACGCCGATGCAGCGATGACGCCAGAGGAGGAGCAGGACCAACTTCCAGACTTCCAAATGGATGAGCCCACGAGGGATTGTAGAGATGTTGTCCAGAAGGTCGTGGAATAGTTAATTTATGCAGATCATCTTGAGTGCACCTCTAAAGACTTCACTCTCGTCGAAAGCCTCCCCACTTAAACCACTTTCTCTCTCAAAGTCTCATTGATCCCTCCACTCACCACTACACTAACCAGGACGAGGGAATCCCGATCGCCGGCCACAACCCGTTCTTCATAAAATCTGTTGGGAGGTTATGCCCACAAAGAAAAAAAATCAAGAGGGTGACTCAAGGTTGATGACGGGTGGTCGGATAGATAAAACTGGGTAATAGTGCAAGACTCAAGCTCTTCCAAGAGAAAGAAAAATGAACGGGGGAAAACAGATACGAGACGCAATAAAAGCGATGGCGGACGAACGGGCCCTGACGCCTGGTAGCATCAAGCCCTCACCACAAGAACCAGCCCATGCCAGCCGTAAGTGCGAGGGGACAATCGAGCCCCACCGCCTCCGACGCCGACCGGGGCTTTGCCCGGTCATGCCCTATGGCGGCGGTTGGGTAGAAGGAGAGTGGGGAGGGTAGCTTGGCGGCATCTGCGGGATTAGGTCGCCTCCCCGTCGGCACGCGGGGGCGAGGGAGAGACATACAACGATCCTTGGGTGTACCACTCCAAATAGCCAAATTTGCAATTTGCCTACTCTATTTGTCACACACTGTGGGTGATGCTACAGACTAAAAAGGATAGTCGAAGGTTGTCGGTTGGTCAATCTTGGAGAGCTACTAAAATAAATCGATGAACAATGAAGTGGGTTAAGAAAATGCTTGATCTTTTGATCGACTTTGTATATTCGCGCCAGCTCGAGCCCTCGTGGTGGTGAAATTCACCTAAGCTACTAAAATAAACCGAACAACAATAAATCAAACATCATTGAAGTACTTGAGCTGCTGCGAATCGAGTTTTTTTATTGATCAACTCAAAACTTTATTCCTCAAACAATAGCCATATCATTTACAATCTGAGGAAGAATAAAGTCAGGGGCATCCCGTGCCAAAATTCGGACAAATTTATACTAAAACAATGCTTAGCTAACCTATCCGCCACTAGGTTTGCTTCTCTATCACTAGCTGCTGCGAATCGAGTTGATTGGGAAGGAGAGTAGAATGGGAGGTTTGACCAGAGGCCCTACCCCGACCGCTCTTCTACTTCGCGCCTTTCTAACGCCCACTTCTCTCTCATCGCGTATGCCCAGGAACGCATGCAGACATGCTATATGCTAGATGACTTGCTAGATACTAGACTTGTTATATGCGAGGCTGCGTCAATTGTCATCCAACTATCTGTGCACATTTTTGTGAAACAATTTTTTCGTGAAGTTTATTTTAGCAAGATGCTCAACTTGAGGATTAAATATTAGCGGTTATTGTTAGCATTACCTCCCATCGGAATTAGTTTTCGCAAGTTATATACCAAGTTTTTACTAAACTAGTTAGCATCACGAGCAGCGGTGTGCCCATTTAGAAGTAACATAACATCAGGAAAATAAGAGATAACATACGATAAAAACTACAGAGTACCCATCAGATAGCAGAGTAGCTCAAGTTCAAAATAAAAGGGTGTCCTTGATGCAAAGTAGCAGAGGCAACGGTGTGCCTATCAGATGAAACGGCAGGAGAACGGAGTGATGTCAGCTTCATCATGTCTTCTAGAGAGTCCTCAAGTTCTTTGTTCTTCTTGTTGTGTGCAGCTTCTGGAGCCTCCAGTTCATAAATTCTGTCGCGCAGGTCCCCCAGCAAATTTGTGACATACTGAGTAAAAGGAGGATAATCCCATTCCAAGAATTTGCATCTCCCTGGGTCCGACTAATGCCAAAAAAGAGCATATTAGACAATTTGTTTTGATCAGATTCAACAAAGATCAAAGAAAAAAACTTACTGGATTGCGCATTCACCCGAAGTACCTCCTCCCCGGGTAATCGCTCCACGAAATGAATTGTCCGGCCTTCGGCTTGCCGTAGCACTTGCAGGACTTGGCTGGCTTGTAGTCTAATGGATGCTCGCGGTTACGTACCGGCCCCGACCCATACCTATGCTGGTTGATCTGCCCCATGGGAGACGACTACTCCCTTGCCGACAACTAGGGCTGGAAGGACCCCCCAAGCGAACTGCTCCCCCCTAGCCTGCGACTGCGGCTGGAAGGGCGCTGTGAACTGCTCTTGCCCGTCCTCGCTGGTCAAGACCGTGGCTGGACGCCCCCCGACGAAATGCTCTCCCGGCCCCAAAAAAGGGCTGCTCTCCCTCACCGGCGACCGCGGCTGGAATGGCACCGACGAACTACTCTTGCCCGTCCACGCCTGTGAAGACCGTGGCTGGAAAGCCCTCCCAGGGAACTGCTCTCCCCAAATCGCGACGGCCGCAACGATGACCTGCCGCCCCCCATCAGCAACCCTAGATCAGGGTTGGGAGGTGATAAGTATGTGGCAACATAATAGGATTTTTAGATAGCGCTGCTCACAATTGACTTGCAAAGGATTACCTTGAAGCGGCGGCCAAGAGATGTTGTCGCGACAAGCCTCTCCCCTGAGATATTCTTCATACTCATCCTCCCACTTGTAGAACTGCATGGGGCATAACAAACTATCCTGCACATCAAACCGAACCATGTATCAGCTCATGCCAACAGAAATTGGACAATAACTGCCTGGGCAAAATTGGATTATCAGAATATAGAAGAGAGTGAAGTATCTGTTCATACCAGATTTAAAATATGAGAATAACAAAAACTGGTGAAAGAAGTCATGTATTGTATATGGAAATTCATCATAACAAATTATTCACAGAGCGTAGCACACACATAGCTTGCTCAAAAGCATGACTGATATGCATATCACATACACCTGGAGCTACAAATTGGTGCTAAAAACTATTGCATCACAAATTTGCAAGGAAAAAATTGCATTCATAAAATACTAGGCAATAAGCCACCACATATATAAATGTCTCATTTACAGATTAAGAAAGCACGCATGTCATAAGACACCTCTAACTACAATTGTTTTGTTCCTACCCATGCCATCATCAGTATTCAGTCACAAACAACAAAGCTATCCTCCTTAAACAATACATGATCGAGAAGATAGTACTTAGTTAGACAAACTGCAAGCCGAGGTAACACATTATGTAAGATCAAGTGTACTATCACTCTGTTATCACAATATTCTATAGCTAGAACCATATCATTATGCCCAGGCAGTTATTGAACATAAGAAATCATGCATGACCACATCATCAAGTCCTAGAATCAGATTTAAGAGACTACTGCAGAACAATTGGATGTTGGCAGTTATTGTCCAAAATTGAGATTGGAAAAATGAAATTACTACCGTGTTATGAAGTGGACACTTGTTGAAATATTTGGGGATTCAAATACTTCCTTTTTTTGTCTCCTTCGCAGTAGCTTATTCTTTATGTCTCTTCCTGCGACCACCCACACAAGAGTAGAGAGAACACAAATAAAAAATCCCTTGATTATGTCGGCACTGATTATTTGTGACCCTAGCTCCTCCGCTTCCTTGTCGGCGTCGGTGTCGATGGGATCCTCCTCCTCCTCACCGTCGTTGGTGTTATGATGAAGATGAGGCCGGCGAGGAGGTCGATGGTGGTTTCCCACCTCTTGGCTGGTAGTGGAAGCATGGGAGGGAGGCGCGGGTGACAACCGACGGCACCATCTCCTCCACTGGCATGTTTTCCAAGGAGGAGGAGGAGCCCGATGACATACTTTTGGACTGCATACCCGCAGTGGCCTCCTCTCACACATGCCAACAAAACCTGCTTACATTCCTCCGGCGCTGACGGCTCGGCGGCGCGAAAGGCGAGGCTGATCGGACCGCTCGGCAGCGCGGATTGGTGTCTAAATAAAAAGCATAATCCATATAACATGACTGTTCATTATCTTGTGATCTTGCCTTCACCTAAAAGCTATGTATTTGTTTAAAAAGCAATAGGCACCTAAAAGCTACAGTATTTGCTTAAAAAGCAACATGGACATAAACGTAACAGAATACTTCTGCTGATATATAAGTGTTGTTGTATAAGTGCTGCTGTTTTTGTAAGTGTTGTTGTGTACACAACAACACTTACAAAAATGGCAGCACTTAAACAAAACAGTAGCACTTGCAAAACAGCAGCATTTGCAATACAGCAACACTTAAAGAAAACAATTCCAATGTAGAGAATGACCATCCAAGCAAGACTCAGAATTGATCCTCTTATGCAAATTCCAAGTGTCAATTCTCTACACATCCAAACAACAGAATTCGGGTTCAATGCAAATATCAAAGTCAAACAGATTTGATATTGGGGCCAATTCAATTCCATGTCCCTCAATATCAACATCCAAACGAGGTGCACTAACAATCAAGCCACGTTGGCTTTCCTTTTCTTCTTATTGCTTTGTTCCATTACCTCCATAATATCCTTACGCCTATCTGCAGTGTTGATCTCATGGATCAAAAGATGCGCCAGTTTTGATCGTTTCCGCTCCATAGCCATGTCGTGTTTTGAAGGTACAATGGTTCATAATTTTTTTCATGTGTTCTTAATAATAAGACAATAATGGTTGGGGAATGCACTAACCGAGGTCTTCATAACTTTGGGCACTGCATTTCAATCGTACTTCTCAATGAAAATCATTGATGAAAAGGCATTGTCTGTCTTGTTGGCATTAGGAACAGACCAAACCACTTTTTGATCGGAGTTGGAGGAAAATGGCGAGGCATAGCCACAGTCCTCAAAGGGTTTGCCTAACACAACCAGGAATGCCTTAGCAAATTTGTCCACTGCGCCAAAATATGTTTCCCTTTCATTGTATTTCGAGTCATTGAAAAGAATAAAGAGATCTGGTTTTTATGGCACTATTGACAGAAAGCATAAAGCTTTCATGTTCGTCAATGATATGACAATGTATTAATGTGTGCAGTTCAGAACGTCTCGGTCTTCCTTCTTTCCTTCCTCAACCTGTTTCAATCCTTCCCCATGGGCTTTCAGAATCTCTTCTTTCTTTTGCCCAACTTCTTCTACCACCTGCACTCATAAATATTATGCTATGACCTTGCTTTTAATAGACAACCAAAGCTATGTTACTTGCAGCAAACATACCTGCTGTTGAGGTGGGATAATGATTCTTTTTTTGTCCATGCCACTCTTTAAATCAGCATTCTGGAGGCACTACTAGGGAAAAGCTTATACACAGACGCTTACTAGCAGCGCGGGTTTATACCCCTCGCTACTGCTACTTACTAGTAGCGCGGGTTTTTAAACCTCGCTACTACTACCTTGATAGCAGTAGCGCTGGTTTTTAACCCTCGCTATTACTAAGCGGTCTCTACCGTGCGCCCCGGGACATGCCATCGTAGTAGCGCAGGTTTTTAACCCTCGCTACTACTAAGTTGATAGCAGTAGCGCTGGTTTTTAACCCTCGCTACTACTATGGCATACGATGTCAGAAAAAAAACGTATAATATATCAAAATTTCAGCACGAAAATACGCATCCGATTTTGACGGCCTATGGCGTGTTTGCAAATTTTTAGAATCCTCAAATTCTAAAAGGAAAAAAAGTTATGCTCAAATTTCTGTTTTTTTATTTTGGTCAAATCTGGTCAAACTGTGGTCAAACTACTTATTCAAGAAGTATTAGTGTTACTAAATAATTATTCAAGAATATTAGTGTTACTAAATAATTATTTCTGTTTTTTGTAATTTTGGTCAAATCTGGTCATACTGTGGTCAAAATATGGTCAAACTACTTATTCAAGAAATATTAGTGTTACTAAATAATAATTGTTTTTTAGAACAATAGTTTTAAACTCAAACAGTCAAATGTGTGACTCCATGGTCAAGCGAAACTCCTGAGGGTTAATAGGATTGACATCTTATTATTGTCAAGAAAACAACAAGTGCAGACTTGGAATCGAAGGAGAATAGAATCCGGAAGTGAAGCGTGCTCAGGCTGGAGTAGTGAGAGGATGGGTGACCGTCCGGGAAGTTAGATGATTTGGAATGATGAGGGGTGAGTAGAGATTAAATTGAGCAGCGATGAGGGGTGATTAGAGATTAGAGGTTAAAATAATTCAGAAATTTGAAAATTCGGGCTAAAATTTGAAAAAAAATCAGTTTTTTTTAAAGCACGGGTTAGTAGTAGCGCGGGTTTTAACCCACGCTGCTACTAACGGCTACCTATTAGCTGTAGCGTCGTATCAGTAGCACGGGCACCCGCGCTACAAATATACCTAAAACCCGCGCTACTGCTAGGCTTTTCCCTAGTAGTGAGGTAAGGGCCGAAAGCATGCATAAGTTTCTGGGCACTGGCATCTTCATTTAAGCAATTTAGCAGCTCGGCCCCCGTCATGTGTGTCCCGCCCACAACAAACATCTCAAGCTCACTTCACCAATTCAAAACATTTTATGAATATCAATAAAAACAATAATTAACACAACTCCACATGTTTTCATCGATAAACTTACCCTTTCTCTTCGATCAATTCCAAGATGGCATCTACAGTCTATCCAGCATTGTTCCTCCTGCCCATCTTATAAAACTGGCGAATTTATTGTGGTAGTGGAGGAATCCTTAGGACGATGAGTCTTGGCCCTTTTCCCAGTCTTTCCCTTCTGATGTTCCTCTCATATGGTATCAGCCTTTTCCACTTCGCCTAAAGTGGATGCCAGACATGATCCCAACACCCAGGTTTAGATGGAAAAGTTACCCAAAAGCCTCATTTGTATGGTTTCGAACTTAAAAATAGGTAGGATCCCAACCTGATGCATGTCGAGAAGAATCGTGGCTTGCTTCCTCCGCCTCCTTGTTAGAAAGGTGGACTGCGTTTCTTCGGTTCATTTTATGATGGAAGAGTTCCATAGAAAGCTCCATTCGGAACTGCAACACCTGGTCTTGCATTTTTCAGGCTTAAACCATTTGTTCTAGAATTTGAATAGAACAAAACACGAAAACCACAAGGCTCATGGTTTGCCGTGGTTATGTCAAATATGTCCATCTGCCGGACATCAAGTATGTCCATCTGTTTGAGCCCTTTGATGAATAACAAGGCATGAAAACCGCAATCATAGCTGCAATAATTTGAGGTATAAAGAACTCATAAGATATTTTCAGCGCTAAAAAAGGCTAACATCTACAAGTATTCAGTTAAATAAAGAGAGACTATGGTTTGTTACATCCACTTACTTGTTCTCTTGCATGCGAAACTTTAGCGTGTCTTTAGCAAAATCTATATCCAATCCATGTCTAGTAAATAAATAAGACTGGAGTACTTGTACCACACGGTCTGCCTCAGCTTTATGTTGCTCTGTGCAGGAGTCAACAATATAAATCTTCTTCATAGGAATGGAAATCGGAACAAGGGGAATGTGACCAGCAAGAGTAATAGGAATATGTATTTGGAAAAAAAATTGTCAAACTCTATTTGGGAAAGGATAGTCGAAGGTTGTCGGTTGGTCAATCTCGGTGAGCTACTAAAATAAATCAAAGAACAATGAAGTGGGTTAAGAATGTGCTCGTCTTTTGATCGACTTCGTATATTCGCGCCAGCTCGAGCCCTCATCGGGGTGAAATTCACCTAAGCTATAAAATAAATCAAACAACAATGAAGTACTTGAGTTGCTGTGAATCGAGTTTTTTTTATCAACTCAAAACTTTATTACTCAAACAATAGCCATATCATTTACAATATGAGGAAGAATAAAGTCAGGGGCATCCCCGTCCCAAAATTCGGACAAATGTATAATAAAACAGTGCTTAGCTAACCTATCTGCCACTAGGTTTGCTTCGCTGTCACTAGTTGCTGCGAATTGAGTTGATTGGGAAGGAGAGTTGAATGGGAGGTTTGACCGGAGGCCCAATGCCGACCGCTCTGTTGCCTCGCTCCTTTCCAACGCCCACTTCTCTCTCATCGCGTATGCCAAGGCACGCATGCAGACATACTAGATACTTGACTTGCTAGATGCGAGGCTGCGTCAATTGTCATCCAACTATCTATGCACATTTTTGTGAAACAATTTTTTTGTGACGTTACTTTAGCAAGATCCTCAACTTGAGGATTAAATATTAGGGGTTATTGTTAGCATTACCTCCCATCGGAATTAGTTTTCGCAAGTTATACACCAGGTTTTTACTAAACTAGTTAACATCACGAGCAGCGGTGTGCCCATTTAGAAGTAACATATGATCAGGAAAATAAGGGATAACATACGATAAAAACTACAGAGTACCCATCAGATAGCAGAGTAGCAGGAGTAGCTGAGTAGCTCAAGTTCAAAATAAAAGGGTGTTCTTGATGCAAAGTAGCAGAGGCTACGTTGTGCCTATCAGATGAAACGACAGGAGAACGGAGTGATGTCTTAGAGCTGCATGAGCTTCATCATCTCTTCCAGAGAGTCCTCAAGTTCATTTTTCTTCTTGTTGTGTGCACCTTCTGCAGCCTCCAGTTCAAATCAAGGGATTTTTTATTTGTGTTCTCTCTACTCTTGTGTGGGTGGTCGCAGGAAGAGACATAAAGAACAAGCTGCTGCAAAGGGCACAACAGAAGGAAGTATTAGAATCCCCAAATATTTCTACAAGTGTCCACTTGATAACACGGTAGTAATTTCATTTTTGTAATCTCAATTTTGGACAATAACTGCCAACATCCAATTGTTCTGTAGTGGTTTCTTAAGTCTGATTCTAGGACTTGATGATGTGGTCATGCTAAATTTCTTATGTTCAATAACTGCCTGGGAATAATGATATGGTTCTAGCTATAGAATATGGCGATAACAGAGTGATACTACACTTGATCTTACATACTGTGTTACCTCGATTTGCTTGCAGTTTATCTAAGTAAGTACTATCTTCTCGATCATGTATTGTTTAAGGAGGATAGCTTTGTTGTTTGTGACTTAATATTGATGATGTGGCATGGGTAGGAACAAATCAATTGTCTTATGACATGCGTGCTTTCTTAATCTGTAAATAAGACATTTATATATGTGGTGGCTTTTTGCCTAGTATTTTATGCAGTGCAAATTTGTCCTTGCAAATTTGTGATGCAATAGTGTTTAGCACGAATTTGTAGCTCCAGGTGTATGTGATATGCATATCGGTCTTGCTTTTGAGCAAGCTATGTGTGTGCTACGCTCCGTGAATAATTTGTTATGATGAATTTCCATATACAGTACATGACTTCTTTCACCAGTTTTTGTTATTCTCATATTTTAAATCTGGTATGAACAGATACTTCACTCTCTTCTATATTCTGATCATCCAATTTTGCCCAGGAAGTTATTGTCCAATTTCAATTGGCATGAGCTGATACATGGTTCGGTTTGATGTGCACAATAGTTTGTTATGCCCCATGCAGTTCTACAAGTGGGAGGATGAGTATGGAGAATATCTCAGGGCCGAGGCCTGTCGCGACAACATCTCCTGGCCACCGCGTCAAGGTAATCCTTTGCAAGTCAATTGTGAGCAGCGCTATCTAGAAATCCTATTATGTTGCCACATACTTATCACCTCCCAACCCTGATCTAGGGTCACTAATGGGGGGCGACAGGTCATCGATGCGACCGTCGCTGTTTGGGAAGAGCAGTTCCCCGGGGGGAGGGGGGAGGGTTTCCAGCCACGGTCTTCGCAGGCGAGGATGGGAAGAGCAGTTCTTAGGCGCTCTTCCAGCGGCATTCGTCAGCGCCCTTCCAGCCGCGGCCGCTGGTGAGGGAGAGCAGCCCGTTTGGGGCCGGGAGAGCAGTTCGCCGGGGGGCTTCCAGCCACGGTTTTGCCGGTGAGGACAGGCAAGAGCAGTTCACTGGTGCCCTTCTAGCCGCAGTCGCCGGCTAGGGGGAGCAGTTCGCTTGGTGGTCCCATCCAGCCGCGGTTGTCGGCGAGGGAGCAATCGTCGCCGGTGGGGCAGATCAACCAGCAGAGGTATGGCCCGGGGCCGGTACGTAACCGCGAGCATCCATTAGACTACGAGCCAGCCAAGTCCTGCAAATGCTACGGCAAGCCGAAGGCCGGACGATTCATTTCGTCGAGCGATTGCCCGGGAAGGAGGTACTTCGGGTGCATGCGCAATCCAATAAGTTTTTTCTTTGATGTTTGTTGATTCTGGTCAAACCAAATTGTCTAATATGCTCTTTTTTTGCATTAGTCGGACCCAAGGAGATGCAAATTCTTGGAATGGGATGATCCTCCTTTTATTCAGTATGTCACAAATTTGCTGGGGTACCTGCGTGACAGAATTTATGAACTGGAGGCTGCAGAAGCTACGCACAACAAGAAGAAAAAAGAACTTGAGGACTCTCTGGAAGACATGATGAAGCTCATGCAGCTCTAAGACATCACTCCGTTCTCCTGCCGTTTCATCTGATAGGAACACTGTTGCCTCTGCTACTTTGCATCAAGAACACCTTTTTATTTTGAACTTGAGCTACTCTGCTACTCCTGCTACTCTGCTATCTGATGGGTACTCTGTAGTTTTTATCGTAAGTTATCTCTTATTTTCCTGATGTTATGTTACTTCTAAACGGGCACACCGCTGCTCGTGATGCTAACTAGTTAGTAAAATCCTGGGGTATAACTTGCGAAAACTAATTCCAATGGGAGTTAATGCTAACAATAACCGCTAATATTTAATCCTCAAGTTGAGGATCTTGCTAAAATAAACGTCACGAAAAAATTGTTTCACAAAAATGTGCCCATATAGTTGGATGACAATTGACGCAGCCTCGCATCTAGCAAGTCATCCAGCATCTAGCATGTCTGCATGCGTGCCTGGGCGTAAGCGATGATAGAGAAGTGGGCGTTGGAAAGGCGCGAGGCAGCAGAGCGGTCGGCGTTGGGCCTCTGGTCAAACCTCCCATTCAACTCTCCTCCCCAATCAACTCGATTCGCAGCAGCTAGTGACAGGGAAGCAAACCTAGTGGCGGATAGGTTAGCTTAGCACTGTTTTAGTATACATTTCTCTGAATTTTGGGACGGGGATGCCCCTGACTTTATTCTTCCTCATATTGTAAATGATATGGCTATTGTCTGAGGAATAAAGTTTTGAGTTGATAAAAAAACTCGATTCGCAACAGCTCAAGTACTTCATTGTTGTTCGATTTATTTTAGTAGCTTAGGTGAATTTCACCCCCACCAGGGCTCGAGCTGGCGCGAATATACGAAGTCAATCAAAAGACCTTGCATTTTCTTAACCCACTCATTGTTCTTAGATTTATTTTAGTAGCTCACCAAGATTGACCAACTGACAACCTTCGACTATCCTTTTTAGTCTGTAGCGTCACCCAGAGTGTGTGCCAAATAGAGTTTGACAAATTTTTTTCAGATACATATTCCTATTACTCTTGCTGGTCACATTTCCCTTGTTGCGATTTCCATTCCTATGAAGAAGATTTATATCGTTGACTCCTACACAGAGCAACATAGAGCTAAGGCAGGCCATGTGGTACAAGTACTGCAGTCTTATTTATTAAGTAGAAACGGATTGGAGATAGATTTTGCTAAATATACGCTAAAGGTTCGCATGCAAGAGAACAAGTAAGTGGATGCAACAAACCGTAGTCTCTTTTTATTTAACTGAATACTTGTAGATGTTAGCCATTTTTAGGGCTAAAAATATCTTATGAGTTCTTTATACCTCAAATTATTGCATCTATGATTGCGGATTTCAAGCCTTGTTATTCATCAAAGGGCTCAAACAGATGGACATACTTGAGGTCTGGCAGATGAACATATTTGACATCACCACGGTAAACCATGAGCCTTGTGGTTTTCGTGTTTTGTTCTATTCAAATACTATAATAAATGATTTAAGCCTGAAAATGCAGGACAAGGTGTTGCAATTCCAAATGGAGCTTTCTATGGAACTCTTCCATCATAAAATGAACCGAAGAAACGCAGTCCACCTTTCTAACAAGGAGGCGGAGGAAGCAAGCCACGATTCTTCTCGACATGCATCAGGTTGGGATCCCACCTATTTTTAAGTTCGAAACCATACAAATGAGGCTTTTGGGTAACTTTTCCATCTAAACCTGGGTGTTGGGATCATGTCTAGCATCCACTTTAGGCGAAGTGGATAAGGCTGATACCATACTAGAGGAAGATCAGAAGGGAAAGACTGGGAAAAGGGCCAAGACTCATCGTCCTAAGGATTCCTCTGATACCACAATAAAGTCACTAGTTTATAAGATGGGGCAGGAGGAACAATGTTGGACAGACTGTAGAGCACCTTTCTGTTCAAAACTATGATGTATTGTCTACGAAACAGGTTGATGCCATCTTGGAATTGATCGAAGAGAAATGGTAAGTTTACCGATGTAAACATGTTGACTTGTTTTAATTAATGTTTTTATTGATATTCATAAAATGTTTTGAATTGGTGAAGTGAGCTTGAGATGTTTGTTGTGGGCGAGACATACATGACGCGGGCCGAGCTGCTAAATTGCTTAAATTAAGATGCTTGTGCCCAGAAAATTATGCATGCTTTCGTCGCTTACCTCCAGAATGCTGATTTAAAGAGTGGCATGGACAAAAAAGAATAATTATCCGACCTCAACAGCAGGTATGTTTGCTGCAACTAACATAGCTTTGGTTGTCAGTTAAAAGCATGGTGCTAGCATAATATTTCTGAGTGTAGGTGGTAGAAGAAGTTGGTCAAAAGATTAAAAAAGAGATTCTGAAAGCCCATGGGGAAGGATTGAAAACGGCTGAGAAAGGAAAGAAGGGAAGACCGAAACCTTCTGAACTGCACACATTCATACATTGTCATATCATTGACGAACATGAAAGCTTTATGCTTTCTGTCAATAGTACCATAAAAAACCAGATCTCTTTATTCTTTTCAATGACTAGAAATACAATGAAAGGGAAACCGATTTTGGAGCAATGGACAAACTTGCTAAGGCATTCCTGGTTGTGTTAGGCAAAGCCTTTGAGGGCTGTGGCTATGCCTCGCCATTTTCCTCCAACTCTGATCAAAGAGCGGTTAGGTCTGTTCTCAATGCCAACAAGACAGACAATGCCTTTTCATCAATGATTTTCATGGAGAAGTACGATGGAACTGCAGCGCCCAAAGTTATGAAGACCTCAGTTAGTGCATTCCCCAAATATTTCTAATACTTCCTTTTTTTGTCTCCTTCCCAATAAGCTAGATACCACCCATTGCTTTCCCTATAAACCTGGTTTGTCTTTGTTGTGGGAATCCCCAAATATAATCCACAACGTTGGGCCAGGTCGGCGGCCGTCGCTCGCCATCAACGACGGGAATGGGCTACCAGCCAGTTTCGTCATCCTCTGTGACGCTGCTGCCGCTGGAGCCACCAGCAAGCACATGCTCTTCCACTGGCCACTGCAGTCGCAAGGAGCAGAGGAGAGCTAGCTAGTTTGACCACCGTTCCCCTTCCCCACGATACCTCACGGGGAGTTCCTCGCTGGATCAAGCACTGTCGTCCTCCCGAGCTATTGGGATTTCTTAAGCCCGCTGCTTCTCTTTTTAGGTGACCCAACACGACACGACTGAGCAGGATGCCGGACAGGAGAGGCGCGGCAAGATCCTCATCCTGCTACCACCCAAGGACATCGCCGAGCATCTGCCTCTGGAATCTGAATGTACACTTTTATGTATGTTGCAGGCAATGAACTCTTCTACAACAGAAAATATCAGGAAGCAGCAGCTCACTATACCAATGCTCTGAAAAAGAATCCAAATGAACCCGCAGTAAGGACTTTGGTTTACAACGATTATGGCGGCACTGATTATTTGTGACCCTAGCTCCTCCGGACAGGAGAGGCGCGGCCATGTTGGACGACCTGCCCGACGACATCATCGTCGACAAGATCCTCATCCTGCTGCCACCCAAGGACATTGCCAAGCATCTACCTCTGGAATCTGAATGTACACTTCTATGTATGTTGCAAGCTATGAACTCTTCTACAACAGAAAATATCAGGAAGCAGCAGCTCACTATACGGACGCTCTGAAAATGAATCCAAATGAACCCGCAGTAAGGACTTTGGTTTACAGCGATTATGTCGGCACTGATTATTTGTGACCTTGGCTCCTCCGCTTCCTTGACGGCATCGGTGTCGCTGGGATCCTCCTCCTCCTCCTCATTGTCGTTGGTGTTATGATCAAGGCGAGGCCGGCGAGGAGGTGGAAAACGACCATGATGGTGGTTTCCCACCTCTTGGCTGGTAGTGGAAGCATGGGAGGGAGGCGCGTGCGACAACCGGCACCACCATCTCCTCCAATGGCATGTTTGCCAAGGAGGAGTATGAGCCTGATGACATATTTCTGGACTGCATACCGGCACAACGATTATGCTGGCGCTGATTATTTGTGACCATGGCTCCTCCACTTCCTTGTCGGCGTCGGTGTTGCTGGGATCCTCCTTCTCCTCATCGTCGTTGGTGTTATGATGAAGACGAGGCCGGCGAGGAGGCGGAAAACCACCATGATGGTGGTTTCCCACCTCTTGGCTCGTAGTGGAAGCATGGGAGGGAGGCGCGGGCGACAACCCGCATCTCCTCCACTGGCATGGTTGCCAAGGAGGAGGAGGAGCCCAGTGACATACTTCTGGACTGCATACCCGCAGTCGCCTCCTCTCACACATGACAACAAAACCTGCTTACATTCCACCGGCACTGACGGCTCGGTGGCGCGGAAGGCGAGGCTGAACGGACCGCTCGACACCTCGGATTGGTGTCTAAATAAAAAGCATAATCCACATAATATGACAGTATCAACCATCGCGGCGTGCCGCCGCGCGGGCTCCGCTAGTATTAGCTAGTATACTACATTCTATCAAGTCGCATTGCAGTGCGTGCTCTCGTTGGCAGCTGGGCGCTAGTCGGGCCACTTGGATCGTCCTCCCTGCCTTCGTTGCTCCTCTCTGTCCATCTCTTGAAAGATTCACCACCGCCGTAGCCTTCTTCAGTCTAGAGCTGGCCTCCGCCCCGGGGCCTTTTGTATTATGCGGCTTTTAGAGAAAGCTTCTTACGACAGATAATTTTGACTAGCCCTTCTTGTATTTCGTGTTTCTGGTACATCTCCACACCGCTTACGCGAGCACGCCCTGCTCGTGCCAGGACCAGGATTCGTATTGGGCCACGGTACAGTAACATGTGGTTATTCCCCAGGCAAGGTACTGTTCCAGGTGGGCCACCGAAAAGTACCATGGGGTGATTCCCCCAGTACCTGAAGGCGGAGAGGGAAAACCGTCGCTCCCCTCGATCTGTTCTCTCACTCGTAATTGTGTACCACTACTAGGGAAAAGCCTAGCAGTAGCTCGGGTTCTAGGCCTACCAGTAGTGATGGCGGCAGCGCTACTGCTACGACGCTACAGCTAGAGGTTAGCAGTAGCATGGGTTAACCCACGCTACTGCTATATCCACTTAGTAGTAGCGCTTCCTAGAAAGGGCGCTACTGGTAATTACTAGTAGCGCTTCGAGGTCGGGGTCGGGGGCGGCGTCGAGATCGGGGTCGGGGGCGGCGTCGAGGGTGTTCGGAAGGTGATGGAAGAGCGCGCGCCGGCCGACGGTGATGTAGGGCGACGACCGCGGCGACAGCAGAGGAGTTCGATTCGGGGGAAGTGGTCGTGGGGAAGAAGAATACGCGCGGTTAAGTCAAAAATAACAGTAGCGCGTTCCAGGAAAAGCGCTACTGCTACATTAGCTATAGCTATCTTAGCTATAGCGCTGTTTGACAAAACGCACTACTGCTAAGTTAGCTATAGCGCAAGTCCTGAAAGCACGCTGCTGCTACGCCTTTCATTTTATTTTCCTTCACATTAGCGGTAATTTTCTGCGTAAAACACGCTGCTACAACAACATTAGCAGTAGCGTGCTTTTCTTAAGCTCGCTACTACTATTGGTAGCCTGGCGAGAACAATAGGGAATTGTAGTTGTAGTGCTTCTTCCTTGAGACGTGCTACTGCTATAAACTGAGCTGCCGCGCGTTTGGTTGCCACGCGCTAGTGGTAAGTAGTAGTAGCGCTTGTTTTTGTGCCGTGCTACTAATAATTCTGTGTATAAGGTTTTCCCTAGTAGTGTACTGCCGCCTGCTATCGTGTCTGATGATGGCGTACTGCATGCCTCCACCGCCGCAGCCACCGGTGCTATCGGGGAAGAGCTGCACCGCTTACTCAAGCACACCCTGCTGGTGCCCGGACATGGACTACTCCTCCTCCTCGGTGTTAGGTAACTACGTAATGCCGCCCGCAGTCGTGTCCACCGAGCTCACATCCGGCGGCGGGGGAGGGGAGAAGGGGAGGAGGAGGGGGTCCCGGCGGCGGTGGCGCTGGGGTTTCTCCCATGACGCGCGTCGCGGGAGGAGGGGGGTCGACTTAAAATGATTGCCCCGCCGTCATAGCATTTACGGCGGACTGGAGCCCCTGTTTAGCAACATGTAACATCTATGATTACAGAAAATAGGAGAGCTGGCTAGTTTGACCACCGTTCCCCTTCCCCACGATACCTCACGGGGAGTTCCTCACCGGATCAAGCATCGTCGTCCTCCCGAGCTATTGGGATTTCTTAAGCCCGCTGCCTTTCTTTTCAGGTGACCTGACACGACGCGACTGAGCAGGATGCCGGACAGGAGAGGCGCGGCCGTGTTGGATGACCTGCCCGACGAAATCATCATCGGCAAAATCCTCATCTTGCTGCCACCCAAGGACATCGGGTGCTGCCGCATGGTCCGCACGTCGTGGCGCAGCGCCACATTCACGCCGGAGTTCATGTCCGAGGCGAGAAACAGAGGGTTTTTTTCATCCATGAATAGTTACCTTCGGGTCTGGAATTATACAACTAGAAGAAGGCAGCGATTGTGGTGGTAATGTGGTGGTTATCATGGCGGCAACAAGGTTGATGTTTGAGAGATACGTCCTGAGATCAATGGCGGTGCTACCATGAGCACGGAGCAACGGGATGGTGGTCAAGGAGAACTCCTGGACACGTTCCTCCCGCTGTGGTACAAGGCCAAGGAGATGGTGCCTCATTGCTCGACCAGAAAAATATGGAGGTCAATAGATTC
>LR880972.1:45400763-45445885 GCA_904067115.1 Aegilops sharonensis | reverse complement strand
ACGAGATCCGCTGCGGGTGACACCAGAAGCGGCGGGCGCCTCCGGGTCGTCCACACCGACCGCGGGTGGAGGATCGCTCCGGATCCACCCCTTGCGCAGCATATCGAGTGGCTCCTCCATTTGGGGCGGGGACGTCGACGTGCTGGGAACGATGAGATCCGCTGCTACAGGTCCGCCATGATGCCAGGACGTTGGGAACCTCCGTGGGAGGCTCCAAGGAACACGTTCTTGAGCTCCCGCCAAGACTTGATGGAGCACTTGGGTAGGTTGAGGAGCCATGCCTGGGCATTCCCCTTCAGAGCCATCGGGAACCAGTTCACCATGACCCATTCATCCGCTCCCGCGTACGCGGCCGCCAAGGACTAGAGCCCGATCAGGTACTCGGGATTGCCAGTGCTGTTGTACTTGTCGACGTCAATCTTGAACTTCTTCTGCCACTGAACCTGGCGCAGCTCAAGGCTCCAAGTAACACGTTCTTGAGCTCCCGCCAAGACTGGGCGGAGCCGTCGCGCCACCGTGTATGCATCACAGACACCCCTGGGTTCCTGGAACTTCCCGGAGCCACCTCCGGGAGTGACGAGCTCGCCACCCTGGTTGTCTGTGTTACCTCGTTTCTAGGTGCAGTCCCTCGTGATGTGGCCGGGTTGGCGGCAAGCGAAGCCGGTGAACCCATTGTTATTGCCCAAGAAACGCCACGGCTGGCACCGCCTTCCACGCCGGCATTCCTTCTTTGAATGATTGCTGTTGGGAAACCAGCCTTTTGGAACATTCTAGATTGGATTGGGGATTGGATTTGATTTGGAATGGAGATCTTCCTCTTCCTCCCGCCGGACGAGCCAACGGCGCTCGTGCGGGCCTCCTGTCGGTGTCAAAACCGGCGGATCTCGGGTAGGGGGTCCCGATCTGTGCGTCAAGGCTGATGGTAACAGGAAACAAGGGACACAATGTTTACCCAGGTTCGGGCCCTCTCGACGGAGGTAAAACCCTACTTCCTGCTTGATTAATATTGAAGATATGGGTAGTACAAAAGTAGATCTACCACGAGATCGTAGAGGCTAAACCCTAAGAGCTAGGCTATGATGGTATGATTGTAAATGTGATCGGCCTTCTAAGGACCAACCCCTCCGGTTTATATAGACACTGGAGAAGGCTAGGGTTTACATGGAGTCGGTTACAAGGAAGGAAATATAATATCCGGATCGCCAAGCTTGCCTTCCACGCAAAGGAGAGTCCCATTCGGACACGGGCCGAAGTATTGAGTCTTGTATCTTCACGCTTCAAGCGAGCTGGTATGGTGCCTTGGTGGCCCTTACGGCCGACTATCCTGGACTGCTCCTTGCATCGCGCGTAAGCCTGAACTAAAAAACCCTATCCTCCGACGAGGACTCCCCTCAGGTATTACGATTCACCCTTGAGGTGTCATGCTGTTTGCAGAGGCGACGGCCGGAACGCGGGGCCGAGCCCCTAGGGACTTGTCGACCACAGGCGTCCGAATCGGGCAGGCTCAAAAGAAAGGCAGTGAGGGTGGACACACCGCTGCAGAGGTAAAGTAATAACCTGTCTTGCGATTATAGTATTTGAAATATGACAACGCCCTTCGTGTCTGGCAGGAAGAGGAGTAGCCGGACTATATCCGGGGATCCCGCCAATCATGCCTCCACCAGCTGTGTTCAGAACCGGCTCCAAGGGCGGAGGCGGACACGTGGCCAGTACCGCATAGTTCCCCGACAGAGGACGCGGATATGTGTTCGGCCACGAACTCCGAAGTGGAGAGAGCCATGAATCACCGACGCCGGAGGGCCGTGCTTCGGCACAACATCTTTTTCGAAGAGGCTTTTAACGCCTTCAATTCAGCAGACGCATACGTCCGAACTGCTCAAGGCGGGATTGCCCAAGCGACTAACCAGTATACCAAAGATATACGGGTAAGAAATTTTGATAAGTATATATAGTAGTAGCCCCAGAGACTTGAAATAGCTGGAACAACTGTTTAAAGGATCAACCTATGCACAGGTTCTCGTGGATAAGAACGAACAATTGGCTCGGGAGCTGGAGGAATGTAAGTCCAAGCTGAGGGACGCGGTTGCCAAGTTAGAGGAATCCCAGAAGGCCTCCTTTGGTAACATTTGTCTCAATTGTACGAGGATGCACCAGTTAGTAAATGGCTGGTATGACTAGTCTAACAGAAAATTCTGCAGACAATCCCGGGTGAATCCGGAGGGCGTAACGGATGACGACTCGCATCTTAAAAGGCAGCTAAAGGCTGGCGAGTGCATCCTTACGCAAGTAAGGCAAGAGAAGAACAGTCTTCAAGATGCCAATATTCGGCTGGACGTAGAATTAAAAGACGTCCGTGCTCAACTGGCGAACTCCGTGAAGGAGAACCAAAGGCTGCGACGTGGCATTTATGGTTAGTGCCCTAACGAACTGTATGATAGTTTAGCGAGGAAGTATATTGAAAGAATTTTGCTTGCAGGAATGTTAACGGGTCGCTCTGAAGAGGAGTTGCCCTCATCTGCAAGTGATTTACTCCAAGAAATGTCACAATTGCACGAGCGAGCTCTGCGGGTGATGAATGGCATTGCTCAGGCCTTGTGGCCCTCAAGCCTCCTGTTGAACGCCATGGGGGAGCTTGTGGACCTGCTTCAAGGAGCCCGGCGGCGCTTCCGACTGTGGAAGATATCAGCGTGCCGGCAAGGTGCCAGAGAAGCCTGGGCAATGGTGAAGACGCGTTACACCAAGCTGGACCCGAACCATATGGCGGAAGTAGGACCGGCGGGGCCCGATGGGCAAGAAATTCCTGTAAATCTGGTATATCACCAGGTAGCGTTAGCCGCTAAGTATTCTCAACAGGATTGTAAGCGAGATAGTCTGTTGGATGGTATAGAGGAGGAATATAGTCAGTCCAAGTGACTGTGTAATTTAATGGGCGTAAGAAGCCCCTAGCCGGATTGAAATCATTTGTCATGGCGGACCTTTTCGCTTCAGCCCCCGGACCCTATTGTCCGGGGTGTGTCTGAATACCCGCTCAGTTATACAAAACCGGGGTATGCATGGACACCAGGCGTAGGGGTCATAAGTGCTTGAACAGACAAGTACCCAACTAGTTATGTTATATTACATGGATAGTAAGAAACATCTTCGAGGGAGAATAGTTCCGTTAGGGGTTCCTTTCCCTAGGTACGCATGTGATAATGCACATGCCCGAACTGTGAACAATCGCGCAGGATACAAAACTTCTGCGGATTTACGTTGTAATAAATGAATACATCTTTTGTTCACTGATCGAATATTCTCTTAAGGAAACTAGCTTTCGGCTTCACCCAGTCTGAGGTACACATCCGGCTGAACCGGCAGTAACAATCGCAGAGGTGCTCCCCATATGCCCTAGCCGAATTAACGGGAATGTAGGGCATAAATACAAGAGCCAGACAACCCAGCTTGGCCACATCTTAAGTCATATCGATGCATATAATGGTGAAGAAAAGGCACATATGAAAAAGAAACTCATATGTGATGGGCAAAAAGCCATTTGAGTAATTATTTTTAGCTTCCGTAGAGGAAGCACCCAGGTAGAGCTTACACACATATTGCGGCCGGAGTAATCCGGGAGTCCGCACTGTATGAAATACTTTGTGTGAAGAGAAAAAAGGTCGAGAAAGGAAAAGTGGGGTGGAGCATAAGTAAAAAGAAAAGAAAAGAGGGAGCAACGAGATGAACACTGAGTTCGGCGTTAGGCGTAGAATCTCCGGAGTCTGGCCGCGTTCCATTGGTTCGGCTCGAGTCTGTTATCAGATGCATTACGTAAGTGGTACGCTCCTCCGGTGAGAACTTTGTCAATGACGAATGGACCTTCCCACTTTGGTTTGAGTTTGTCCTTCTTCTTCTCCGGTAGGCGTAGGACGAGCTCGCCAATATTGTAAGTTTTGGCCCGCACTTCTCTGTTTTAATATCGTCGAGCCTGCTGCTGATAGAATGCGGAACGGGCTTTTGCGACATCGCGCTCCTCTTCTAGGGCATCAAAATTATCCTGCCGATCTAACTCGGCTTCCTTCTCTTCGTACATGCGTACGCGTGGCGAATCATGTATTATGTCGCAGGGTAGTACTCCTTCTGCCCCGTACACCATGAAAAATGGTGTATATCCGGTGGTGCGATTCGGTGTGGTCCGCAGCCCCCAGAGTACGGAGTCGAGCTCCTTCACTCAGTGCATGTCAGATTCTGTCAAAGACCGCACTAGTCTGGGTTTGATGCCGCTCATGATTAGACCGTTTGCCCGTTCGACTTGGCCATTTGTTCGAGGATGGTAGACGGATGCGTAGTCGAGCTTAATGCCCATTTTGGCGCACCAAGTTTTCACTTCATCGGCTATGAAATTTGAGCCATTATCAGTGATGATGCTGTGGGGCACACCGTATCGGTGTACGACCCCGGATATGAAGTCTATAACTGGTCCGGATTCGGCCGTTTTGACTGGTTTGCCTTCTATCCATTTGGTGAACTTGTCCACCATGACCAATAAGTATTTTTTCTTATGGCTTCCCCCTTTAAGAGGGCCGACCATATCCAGCCCCCAGACCGCAAAGGGCCATGTTATGGGGATTGTTTGGAGAGCGGTAGGGGGCATATGACTCTGATTGGCGAAAAGTTGGCAGCCGATGCAATGTTGAACAAGGTCCTGTGCGTCTGCTTGAGCCGTCGGCCAATAGAAGCATGTACGGAAAGCCTTGCTAACCAGCGCTCGGGCCGCAGCGTGATGTCCGCCCAGTCCGGCGTGGATTTCAGCCAAGAGTTGCCGCCCTTCCTCTTCGGAGATGCACCTTTGGAGCACTCCGGTCGCGCTTTTCTTATAGAGTTCCCCTTAATGGACTTTGTAAGCTTTGGAACGCCGTACAATGCAGCGTGCTTCGTTTTGGTCTTTGGGGAGTTCCTGCCTATTTAGGTAGGCCAAGAAAGGCTCAGTCCACGGGGCGATGACGGCCATGATTTCGTGGGCTGAAGATGTTATTTCGGTGGCAGAGCCCCCGATTGAGTCTGATGGTTCGGAATCTGGGGGTGTGTTCGGGTCCGTGCTGGTATTGCCGGACACCCCTTCCCATACTACGGATGGCTTGAACAACCTTTCCAAGAATATGTTAGTTGGGACGGGGTCGCGTTTAGCGCCGATGCGGGCGAGGACGTCCGCCGCTTGATTGTTTTCTCGGGCCACATGGTGGAATTCGAGCCCCTCGAACCGAGCTGACATTTTGAGGACGGCAGTACGATAGGCCGCCATTTTCAGATCCTTGGCATCGAAGTCTCCATTTATCTGTGATATTGCGAGGTTCGAATCCCCGCACACCTCTAGGCGTTGGATGCCCATAGAGACTGCCATCCGAAGACCATGCAACAGAGCCTCGTATTCGGCTGCATTGTTGGAGTCTGTGTATAATATTTGGAGGACGTACTGGACCGTGTCTCCGGTGGGAGAAGTCAGGACTACCCCTGCTCCCAATCCGGCCAGCATTTTAGAGCCGTCGAAGTGCATGATCCAGTTGGAGTACGCGCCGTACTCTTTAGGGAGTTCGGCTTCCGTCCATTCGGCGACAAAGTCTGCCAGTACTTGCGACTTGATGGCCCGCCGTGGTTTGTATATTATGTCCAACGGAAGGAGCTCGATAGCCCATTTAGCAATCCGGCCCGTAGCATCGCGGTTATTTATTATGTCGTTGAGTGGTACTTCGGAGGCTACTGTAATCGAACACTCTTGAAAGTAGTGTTGCAGCTTCCGGGATGCCATGAAGACCGTGTATGCTATTTTTTGATAGTGTGGGTATCGGATTTGCACGGAGTGAGGACCGTGGATACGTAATGAACCGGCTTCTGGAGTGGGAATTTGTATCCGTCCACCTCTCGTTCGACGACGAGCACTGCGCTTACAACTTGATATGTTGCAGCTATGTACAATAGCATAGGCTCGCCGATATTTGGTGTGGTTAGGACTGGATTACTGGCCAGTAAGGTCTTTTTTGCATCGAGTCCGGCCGTGGCTGTGTCCGTCCACACGAAGTATTCGGTGCGCCGAAGGAGGCGGTAAAGGGGTAATGCCTTTTCTCCTAACCTGGAGACAAAGCGGCTCAAAGCGGCCACGCATCCCGCTAGTTTCTGTATGTGCTCGAGGTCTGTTGGTATAGCCAACTGTGACAGAGCTCGGATTTTTGCCGGATTCGCTTCATTTCCTCTATTGGAAACAATGAAGCCCAGCAGTTTCCCCGAGGGGACGCCGAAGACGCATTTTTTCGGATTCAACTTGATGTCATATGTCCGGAGGTTATCGAATGTAAGCCTCAAGTCGTCTATTAGAGTTTCAACGTGTCTAGTTTTTACAACCACGTTATCCACATATGCCTCCACTGTCTTGCCAATTTGTTTTTCCAGGCATGTTTGAATCACGCATTGATAAGTTGCGCCGGCATTCTTCTAGCCCGAAAGGCATAGTGTTGAAGCAGAAAGGGCCATATGGCGTTATGAAAGCTGTTGCAGCTAGGTCAGACTCTGCCATCTTTATTTGATGGTATACAAAGTATGCGTCGAGAAAACACAGCGAGTCGTGTCCAGTTGTGGCATCGACGATTTGGTCGATGCGAGGGAGGGGAAAGGGATCCTTGGGGCAAGCCTTGTTGAGGTCTTTCAAGTCGACGCATAGGCGCCAGGATTTGTCCTTCTTTGGTACCATTACCAAATTTGCCAGCCAATCCGGGTGTTTAATATCTCTGATGAACCCGGCCTCGAGTAGCTTAGCTAACTCTTCCCCCATTGCTTGACGTTTGGGCTCTGAGAATCGCCTTAGGGCATGTTTGACAGGTTTATATCCCTTTAGTATATTAAGGCTATGTTCGGCCAATCCACGCGGGATGCCCGGCATGTCCGACGGGTGCCGGGCGAAAATGTCCCAATTCTCGCGTAAAAAGTCTCGTAGTGCAGCGTTCATTGCGGGGCTCAACTGTGTCCCGACGGAAGCTTTCTTCGTGGGGTCCGTTGGATGGACTTGGAATTCGACTATCTCATCTGCGGGTTTAAATGAGCTGGACTTGGGTCGCTTGTCGAGTATCACGTCGTCCCTGTCCACGGTGGCCCGAAGGGTTGTTAGTTCTTCGGCTGCTAGGGCTTCGGATAATGCCTCCAGGGCCAGCGCTGCGGTTTTGTTTTCGGCGCGGAGTGCGACGTCCGGATCACTGGCTAGAGTGATGATTTCATTGGGCCCGGGCATTTTAAGCTTCATGTACCCGTAGCGGGGTATGGCTTGAAAGCTTGTAAAGCGTCACGCCCCAAAAGGGCGTGGTATCCGCTGCTAAAAGGGGCCACTTGGAATGTGATCTCTTCGGACCTGTAATTGTCCGGGGTGCCGAATACCACATCAAGTGTGATTTTTCCCGCACACCTTGCTTCCCGACTGGGGATGATTCCCCTGAAGGTGGTGCCGCTTCGCTCAATGCGGCTTTTATCAATTTCCATCTTGTTGAGCGTTTCTTCATAGATCAGGTTTAATCCGCTTCCGTCGTCCATAAGTACTTTAGTGAGCCGGAAGCCATCCACGATTGGGCTAAGGACCAGAGCGGCCGGTGCCCGGACAGTCTGGCATTGAAAGTCATAGCAGTGTCGTTCCAGGGGTTTATCTTTGCCATATGGCAAATTTCAGCAGAGCTTCGATGAGCTTGCTTGTGCCTATTGTTCGAGGCGAAAGCCTCGAGGACTGTTAATACCGCATTGTGTTCGTTGGCGGGATATTGTTCTGCTTTATGGCTCGCAAGAAGATCCTCGCCGCTTTTTGCGACCTGCCGGAGTATCGAACATGCTCTAAGGCTATGAGTTGGTGTCGTGCCCGGAGTGTTGTGGAGTTTACATGGCCCACTGAGCCATTTTAACAATACGGTTCCCCGCCCTGAGATATGTTTTGGTTTCTTGGGGGCGGGATCGGGCGACTTACGAGAGTTCGCCCATTTAGTTCGGACAAAGGTCTTGGTGAGAGCCGTACTGTCCCAAAATTTCGTTTGGGTTTTCCAGGCGCTTTCCATCGCACAGTACGTACTATGACTGTCAGATCCGCGAGGTGAACTATGTCACGACGGTTTATAGCATTAAGGAGTCCCTTGTCCGTGCAGTTTTTACAAAAGAGTAAGACTACGTCCACCTCGCGGCAGTCCTTGACCCTGTTAAGCGCAAGGAGGAATCTGGCCCAGTAGTGATGTACAGTCTCCTTGGGCTCTTGCCTGATGCGGGAGAGACAGCTTAAGTCCTGGCAGGTGTTGTTGGCAGAATCTGGATTTTGATCTGGCCTAGCACCTAGGGGCGTGGGAAGTTCCGAGCCTGACGGCTCGGGATCCGGAGTGCCGCCCAATTTCTTTGGCCCGATGCCCGCCTCCAAGTCCGGGAACTGGGTCATGTCTTCCTTTGAGCATTTCTTCGGCTCAAGGAGTTCGGTGATCCGGATATAGCTCGTCCTCAAAGTTGAGGGGCGGTCCGTGTGTGGTTCCTCCACTACCGCCATCTCGTGGGTGGCCGGCGGGGATCTGATATCCCTTTGGTCGGGTTTAAGCCCGTTCCGGTCATAGTCTGTAGCGACTCCTAGAGCGGCGATGCGATACAAGAGCTCATTAAGGGTGGAGAGCTCTATCGGATCTATATGTTCGGCGAATTCCGAACTGACGCGAAGGTTACGATTGATGACTTCAGAGGTCATCGTCGGCTCTACCACCGACGGGGCGGTCATGGTAAAGCTGCCAAGTCGGAGTGTTTGGCCTACAGCCAGAGCTCCCCCCGAGGTAATGTCGTCCTTGACGACGAGACGAGCCGTCGGGCCTTGTGGCGACGACACAGAAGAACTCTCAATGAAAGCACCAATGTCAGTGTCAAAACCGGCGGATCTCGGGTAGGCGGTCCCGATCTCTGCGTCAAGGCTGATGGTAACAGGAAACAAGGGACATAATGTTTACCCAGGTTCGGGCCCTCTCGACGGAGGTAAAACCCTACTTCCTGCTTGATTAATATTGAAGATATGGGTAGTACAAGAGTAGATCTACCACGAGATCGTAGAGGCTAAACCCTAAGAGCTAGCCTATGATGGTATGATTGTAAATGTGATCGGCTTGCTAAGGACCAACCCCTCCGGTTTATATAGACACCGGAGAGGGCTAGGGTGTACATGGAGTCGGTTACAAGGAAGGAAATATAATATCCGGATCGCCAAGCTTGCTTTCCACGCAAAGGAGAGACCCATCCGGACACGGGCCAAAGTCTTGAGTCTTGTATCTTCACGCTTCAATAGTCCGGACGATGTATACAGCCCGGCTGTCCGGATACCCCCTTATCCAGGACTCCCTCACCTCCCTCGCCAGCAAGCCCTGGCTCCGCATCCTCACCGGCCCCGCCTTCCGCGGCCGCTACCGCGAGTTCCATGGCACTCCCCCATTGCTCGGCATCCTCTACTCTACCCCAATACCGGGCCTCCCATCCTTCGGGCCAAGCCCCAGATACGAACCCGACGGGTGACATCCGGATGTGTGCCCGATCGGACATGAATCCGGTGGAGATGCACTAAAACGGGCCAATAAACCAAATACATAGAACTTTTTATACCTAGGCTTCGCGCCGGATTTTCTCCATGTGCTACCGGGCCGCCGCCATCGTAGGCGGCGACGAGGACAATGACATGTGCGCGGTTACTGAATCCCGGGCTCGAGAGAGGAAGAGGTGTGAGGAAGTGCACATCTTTGGAGTAGTGCTGTTGGCTGGCGTAGATCACCGCCTAGTGCATGTCCTCCGGAAGCATGTTCTGCTCGCCGCGGTCGATGTAGTAGAGCTCGCGCCGGATTTTCTCCACGTGCTCCTGAGCCGTCACCATTGTCGCTGGCGACGAGGACAATGACATTTGCGGGGTTACAGAATCCCGGGATCCGGAGAGGAAGAGGTGTGAGAAAGTGCACATCTTTGGAGTACAGCTCTTGGTTGAGGTAGATCAACGCCTAGGAGAGGAAGGGAGGGAGGAAGGAGGTGACGAAAGCCAGCGAATTGCAGGGAGGTTTCTAAGAACCTCGTTGAATACCCTAGCCTGTCTACCCAACCAACGCCGCGTTTGGCATAGCCCGAAGTGTCAGATTCGGCTGAATATTCAAAACGGGTTCATTTTGTGCTGAATTTGTTTGTGGTAGGGTTAGAAAAGTGGAAATGGCTCCCATCGAGTTGTTTTGCACTTTCGCCGCCACCTCTTCTTCTTGCACCTCTTGACTCGACTCGACTAGATACCCATTCCATTCCAAATCCAATCCAATCCCCAATCCAATCCATGGCGTCTCCCCCATCCTTTGACTTCTTCTCCGACGCCATGGAGGAGGAGGACCCACCCTCCGCCGAGCAACAAAACCCTAACCCACCGCCATGGCTTAGACCAACGCCCTTGGGACAAGAGAAAGGCCATAGTGGTGCCGTCGTGGGTTATCTTGCACCAGGTCAACCCTTGATACTCCATGCTGGTTACAGACCCATCGTGAGGCGGTGCCCATGTCGACACCGCGCGAGGAGGCCATGTACGTTTTTAGCCCCATCATGCTGGGGGCCGGCCTGTGGCCCCCCGTGAGACCGGCGCACGTGGGGAGCGCCGAAGGAGGGCATGTGGGCTGGAGGCGAGCCGGGTTGGAAAAAAGCCTCGAAATGGCACGAGGGGTCCACGGGCCATCCCGGCCTGTTTACAACGTGTCGGGTGAGGTCCCTAAGAAACCCCCACATGCCTCAAGAGCTAAATGCTCCCGTATCCCGAAGACCTAATTGAGCTAGCACACGGAATGCGCGCGCGAGGCTGAGAAGACGATGAATATAAACCCCGTTGCTTTTAGGTACCCGTAGCTTTTATATTAAATCCGGTAGCTTTTAATATAAATACCGTAGCTGTTAAATTCAATTCCATAGATTTTAGGTACCCGTAGCTTTTAATATAAACCCCGTTGCTTTTAGGCCCCCGTAGCTTTTAAATTCAATTCCGTAGCTTCCATATTAAATCCCAAAGCTTTTAATATAAATACCGTAGCTTTTAAATTCAATTCTGTAGCTTTTATATACTGTAGCTTTTAATATAAACCCCGTTGCTTTTAGGTGCCCGTAGCTTTTAAATTCTATTCCGTAGCTTTTAATATAAATACCGTAGCTTTCAAATTCAATTCTGTAGCTTTTAGGTACCCGTAGCTTTTAATATAAACCCCATTGCACTTGGGACAAGAGAAAGGCCACAGTGGCGCCGCCAAGCATCCAAAGAAGGATAGTTCCATGCAAGCACCCTCGCTAATGGAGGGCGCGGCCTGCGGCCTGCACCCGGCCGGCCCTGGTGGACACGATCTTTGTTGGTGGCTGTATCGTGGCTTTGCTGCGGTGCTCCCTGCCGCCCTCGCCGGCCTCCACGCAAGCCATTTATTGATTGGATTGGACAATGGGAGCCGAGCCGTGTCTCCCTCTGCATTGTTGCCGCAGGTACCTGATGTCGTTCCTGATCTTCACCCCGTATTTTCCATTAGCCCGCCGGGACACGCCGCGAAACTCAGTCCAGGCATTCGGCCTCGCCTTCTTCCCTCCCCTCCTCCGGGAAGATGCCGCCGTGAACCGGTGGGATCCACGGGGACGACATGGCACTAGGCAAGACAAGACAGGTCCATCTCTTCATCCAACCCATCCATTCGTCCAGTCTACTTAAATTAGTTGATCATTGGTTGATCCATTAGAGATTTTCCCACATACTTCTTGCTTAGTGGCCAAACTATTCGGCGCAATGTCCGACAGGGCTGGCAAAGAAGGGAACACCGACACGACCATGGTCGGCTGCGTGGATCACATCAGCGCTGAATCAGATTGTGCGAAATCCAGGTAATGTTCTGTATTTCATGAACATTCCCAAGAATCTCATGAAGCCAAAGTCTAGGTAATGTTGCTAATTTCACAAACATTACCCAAGTATAGCACCATCAGATCCCAGATAATGTTTTAACAGTTCGTTAACATTAGCGTGGATTTGGTTCAAAAGACCTAAAGACGCATCTTCACCAAGAACGTCTATTAAAGATTTGATTCAAGCGAATAAAATGACTCCTTTTCAGCATAAGAAGTGCGACAATGCAAATAAATGGGCAAGTAGCTTTGCTCAACGAGACTAATCTTCAGAAATGAGGATACTCAGCTATGAAATATGCTAGGTTGGCGGTTGGTATGATGGAACGCTAATTGTCAAATCCTTGCTGTTCATTGTCTTGTGTTTTAATAATATAATAGATTATACATCTCTGAATATTTGGTTCTATGCCTGTGATGATGCGTGCGTGTTTCATATCTATTATGACTTCTGCTTACTGCTTATCTTATGCCATATACATGCTTCATCCTTGTCCAAGTGAGCTTATCTTTTTCTCTGATTTTGATACGTAGAGTGGAGGAGAACCCGGATCAAGCAATGGAAAAACTTCATCAAGCAAAGTGAGACGATGGAGGAAATTGAGCTTTTGTTGGATAGTTTGGCAGAAGATAATTGGAAAAAGTTGTACAACGATAGCGATAGGAAGTTTTCTCGTCATTTTGCACCAGCTATAAATAAGGCCTTCAAACCGGGAATTTTTTATGAAGCCATGGTTAGGTCCAAAGTTAGGGGTCTTAGTTCATTATTTCAAATTCGTGTCCCCAACTCAGATACACAGAGCTCTGCATCTACATAAAAGGTATTTGCCCCACTCCTGCTTGTTCAATGTTCAGTTTTTTTGACACAAACTGGTATGGACAAACGATCTATAAACAAACGATCTTATTGCTCTGGTATAAAATCATAAAGAAACTACATTGACTTGGCTCTTCTATTGGTCTTTTTATGAACTGTCTTGCTGAATATATGGTTCTCTTCCTTCCGTCCCAAGGTAAAATTGACAGGATCATCAGTCTCCTTGCGAAGCATAAGGAGAATCTCATTTCAGTTTTCGTTCCGGGTAAAAGTTCAACTTCAGGTCTACAACTGGATCTTGGAGAATGGAGGGAGCCCAAGTATTGGAGAAAAAGGGATGCATTAACATGGTTCGGTCTATTTGTTAGCAACCATCACAGAAAAGTTGTTGAATTTTCACGTGCACTCGATAGTCCGGCGGCAAGGCCCTATCTGGATTCTTTACCTGTGGTTGTTGACTATAACAACAGGAAACAGATGATATAACGACTGGTACGTGAAACCAACAAGATGTAATGTTGTAATGGTGTTACCCTGGTCGCTATTGATGTACTTTTCGAAATACTGTGGTTGTTGATGTTGCATTTCTTAAGCCCCGCTATTCTATAATTTGAAGATGATTCTAGCTTATTAAGTAGACTCTCATGGCTTATGGCATAACGTTGTTTTGCATTTAAAATTTATGCTCTGTTTTGCAGTACCCGGACCCAGAGTTTCTACTACTACTTATTTGTTTTTTTAATTCATTCAAATTTCGAATTTGTTCAAGAAAATATGGTCCTAAAAAGGACTACAAAAAAATACGGTCAGAAATATCACTCACTGTATTTTCTTGTTTTTCTTGTTTAATTCCCACTAACTCAAATGAACGCGGTCAGTGAGGATGTCGCAGGCAAGCTTCTCTTGTTCCGGATTTTGTAAGCAGCAGCAGGTGTTGCTTACAGTGAGTGATATTTCTTAGGCGGAATCGAGTTAGCTTCCGCTGATCAACTGCCCCTTCTGCCCAGACCACCCACAGCTTATGAAGAACGTCTCAGGGAAACATCATAGCAAGGGGGCACATTTTGTCGCATGTCCGAAATGTGATAAGATGCTTGAGGTACCCCAAGCTAATCCATAACTATTTTTTTGCTTTTTAATTTATGCTTGTACTGCTAAAATCAATATCACCTTATCGTCTCCCCTTTGTATTTGAGGTAGTTTCCAAGCCCTATTTCCATGTCCTTCCACAATACAAAAGCTTTCTAAAACGTCTAATATTGTGACACGGAGGAAGTATAACACATATTGGTCTATTGTTTTTTAACATGTACTGCAGAAGCTTGAGAAATGCAATTTTTTCAAGTGGCTGTCTGTTTATGCGGAGTATCTGCTGCTGAAGGATGACATGTTTGGTCACAATATTCTTCTTCGTAAGATTCAAGCACTTTAGAGGCTGATAGAAGCACTTCGGAGGGAGAAAGGACCACTTCAGCAGGAGAAAGAAGAGGCGACAAGTCGATGGAACCTGAACTACGAACAGGGGAGCAAGCTGTCAATGATGAACAGTGCCTCTGATGTTATGATTAGTGCCTCTGAACTGAGGGAAGTTAAGGAGCTACTTCATAAGGTGCTGGGACAGCTTCGAATCCTCATGTTTGTAGTTGTCGTAGCAGCTCTCATTCTCATTGCTCTTAAGTAATAACTAGGAATGTAACGCTAGAACATTGGATGGCAATGGTAGAACTGAAGTGGCAAGTCCTAAACCCAAGTATATCCCTATGAAATATCACTCGGTTCCATCTTATATTATGGTCTTATATTACTCATGTTTGCAGTTGTCCTAGCGGCTCTCTAGTTTCTTGTTTACAGATTCAGGTGCATGCTTTTGTTAACGGCATAGATGCACAACATATCTCCTGATGTGCATTCGATAATGGAATCTGATGCCTTAGAGGTTATCAACCTTTGGAAGGAAGTTGGCGCTAGTAGATTCATAATGACTAGCATTGCCAATAGATTAACCATTCAAACCCTTTTGATACTCACCCGTTCCTTTTGGTCCCCTAGGTTCCTTTTGGTACCAATGAGTTCCTTTCTGTCCCCACCCGTTCCTCTTGGTACCCACCCGTTCCTTTCTATACCAACCCGTTCATTTTGGCACCTATCTGTTCCTTTCAATACCCACCCGTTCCTTTTGGTACCCACTCGTGCGGCCGCGCTCCCGTGCGACCACCCATTGGCCCTTCGTGTTTATTTGTGCCAACCCGTTCCTTTTGGCCCTTCGTGTTTCCGAGGCGCTCCCGTATTTCAAATTTGGATCGCCCCTCTTTTTATTCTTCGCGCTCCTGCCCCTCTTCGTATTCTTTGCACGACATCGCGAGTGGGCGTCGACGAAGGCTGAAGCGGGCAGGGCGGGCTGAGGCTTCACGGTGAGCAGCGGCTAGGCGGGGCGGAGGATCGGCACGGGCCTCGCAGTGAGCAGAGGCTCGGCGGGGCAGTGGATCGGCACGGGCCTCGCGATGAGCAGCGGCTCGGCGGGGCGGAGCATCGGCACAGGCTGAGTCTTACGGTGAGCACCGGCTCGGCGCGGTGGAGGCAGCACCTGGAAGGTGCTAGACGAATTGCCTAGAAGGTGCCCTCCCTGTCTTCCCTTGATGCAAATTGTTTGGCAACTAAAACTAGGGATCGTTCTTTCTGCTCCTGGTGTCATCCTTTTTGACAAATTCTTGCTGCTCCTGGTCCTGGAAGTGTGTTTGGTTCAACACCAATATGTATACCAATTGAACAAATTCATTGATTTAACAAATCTATCAATCTCACCTCACCAATCGGTGAATTCCCAAACCAAAGGAACTTCTTAAACTGAAGGAACTACCCAAACTACATGTACTTTGTTGGATTGTGAATAATTGAGAAATCGTACCAAATTCTGCCTGGAACTAATCCTTGTTGGCAGGTGCTCGTTGGGTTTGGGTTTAAGGTATAGATTGTAGGCCCCTCGGATGTGGAGGAACGGTGGGAAGGTGATAACACTAGTCAGATAAGGATGGCGTGGTCCAACTTTCCATTAGGCATGCTGGACCTATCTACGATATGTAGCATTCTTAATCAATCACTATGGGTTAAACCTCGAGCCTTACATTCACTCGGATAACTTCTCTACAGACAAAATTTAGTGCGGTTTTAGAGACTAGAGTAGACCATCAGGCACTCCAACTTTCATGTTGCACAGTCTTCGTTAGGAACTCAAATTTTCATCTTGCACAATCTTTGTTATTTCATTGCCTTATTTTACATTGTTGGCTAGCATTTCCATGATTCCTTCACGCGGAACTGTATGTAAATTTGCTTAGTGTTCTTACTAGCCAGCACTACTCTTTTTTTTTTTTTAGTTTTGTAAGAGACACAATGCTTAACTCTGAATTTCAACCTGATGCAATTTTCCTACATTATTTCACTCTCGTATTCATAGAAAAAGTACTAAGACATATTTACCTTGTGATGGAACCATTAAGCCGAGTTTTTGTAATGGTGATCCTTTTGCACCGGTTGAAGTCTTTGAAGGGGTCTTTGTTGTTGTTATGTAGCATCTGTATGATTTTCTGCTTTAAATCCTGGTGACCTGAAGATTGTGCTGGTCTCTTGGTTCCACTTAACATGGTTAACTTAAATTGTTTAGGTAACTAGTAGTTCTACTGTATAATATGACCATCTATTATACACGAGACCAAATAGTTGTGCACATGCCTTGTTGTTTCAAACCTCTGTATTATGGCTTCTAGTGGCCTCTAAGCGCAAAATCACATTTCAGGCTATGCAGTAGTGATAATTATACCATACCAGAATGATGCTACATAGACTAGTGAGTTATTACTTTGGTTGATTACATCTAATTCTTCATATATAATATCATGTATTATGGCTCACTTAGTAGTGGAATTTACACTTGGGTAAGACCAAGTGCAGTGTATTATGACTCAGTGCCTACTTTCTGTTTTACTAGGCTACTTCATTCATCTTAATTATTTTTATTTTGGTGTTTTGCTTTTTCATGAATCATTAGGCTCTGCTTCAGCAGGCAAACAAGTTAGGCATGCTGGACTTATTTATGGTATGTAGCATCCTTAATGAATCACTATGTGGTGAAGTAGCCTAGTGAATGTAAGGCTCGAGGTTTAACCCATAACTTCTATAAAGAGTATGCTCTGTTGTGTTATCTATACTGCTTTTGCTTTAGTTCTACAACTCTGCAAAGCACTACATTCACCGGATGCAAAATTCCAATTTGTTTCGGCTATGGAAAATTTGTTTTCATTATGTTTTCTATTTGGTCAGGTGCAATTCCTCAGAGGGCCAAATGGCTAGTGAGGAAGAAAGGCTACATATGGCTAGTGAGGAGAACCAGATAGGGCTACTGAGTCTGCGAATTAAGCGCCAAAAAGGGTTACAAAGGCCAGAGTGCCGGAAACCCGGTGCAACCCCGGCGTTCCAACACAATTAAATTCGAAGTTTCCAACTAGAATGCTGGAATTGTTTAAGAAGTTCGAGCTCAGTAAGATGGAGATGGCGGACATGAAGCTAACATCCCTTCACTACAGACGAACCTGTGTAGAGCTTTTGGACAGATGTGTTGTTCATCAAGACTCAAATCAAATTGAACTTAATCTCAAGGATGGTAAATCAACATGGATCAATCCAACAGTTGTTCAGCATGTTCTTGACCTGCCGCAAGGCACTGATAAGGAGTTCGAAGTTGCACATGATGTAACAGAAGAATACATCAAGATGGTCTATGCAGTTAGGCTCGTAGTTGCAAAGTACCCAGAAAAAGACAGAGAAAAAGGCAAACGCAAACGTAAAAGAAGAGACATCAGGCCACTGCAAGAGGAGAAGAATAATGCCAGATCAATCATGACGCCGGAGAACATTGGTTTGTTGTTTGCACACAGTGATGAGGAAGATATCAGGCCACATGCTGAAACAGAGATGCTCATGAGGCACTGCATGATAGAATGTTACTGCCAGGAACGACATCTTATGTAACCAAAAGCGCAGTTGAAAATATATATCATCTAAAAAAACTTTGTAAGCTTGACTGGGCACATCTGGTCTTCAATGCCTTGAAGAAAGCTGCTCTGGCAAAGGACAAAGCTTATATGAGGTGTTGTGTGGCTGTCCTTTTGGTAAGTACTACTAGCTGCTGCAAGTAATAACTATTCTCATTTTGTGTCTACATTTAGAGTTATTGGTTCGCAGATAGTTTTTGCGGACTGCATTGTGGATAATCCTGTGAGAAGGTAATTATCATGGAGAATCAAACACTATACTAATGACATCCTCATGAAGCTTCTCGAATATCAGGATAGGAAAAGGAAGGCTGGGGGGGTAAGAAACTGTAGCAACTTCTTACATTTCTCTAATATCTTGATATTCAATCAACCATCTCAGGGGATGAATGAATACATAATTCGACCATCTCATACCTTGCACATATGTTTAGTGGCATATTCTATTTGTATGCTAATACTGAACTATAAACTTTCTTGCAAAAACGCATATGCTAGAACAACGCTGCTGGCAAGAACTAACTCGTAGTATCAAATATATTACAGATCTATAGCCGGAGAATCTGGAGGGCCCATGGCTGATAAGGACAATCAAGCGACAGGAGCACACGTGGAGACGGCACCACAGTCGACTCTTACGTCTTCCAGAGAGGTATCATTTCCTCCAGCTAAAATGCAAAGACAGACAGTTGCTGCACGTGGTTGCCTATCACAGAGTTCAAAACAGTCGACCTCTACCTCTGGACTTGATGCGGTTCTTCAAGGTGCAGAGGAGTCAAATAGTTCAGTAACACTCACCAGATGCAATATGGTACAACCCTAATGAAGATCCCATCAGGTACTTGTAGTATCTCCATTAATGACATAGGGGTAATATTTGCAGGATAGTCTTATATTGAACTGCTCCCTCCACTTTTTTCTTTTCCTCTTCAATTTACATCTCTCTTGGACAGCTTAGCAATCTAAATGTACTAGACTTCGAAATTTGTTATATTGAACAGATCACACATATACATGCTGCAATATGAGTTTACGTTTGCATGTATTTAACATCGATGATAGTGCTACTTCAAGATTTTCTCCATCCATCGACTCATATGGTTTGCCATTTTGTAGACTCTAACTCTAGTGGCTCCGGTATCCAACTTCCTATCACTGATGAAACTGAACCTTGTGATGAAGCTACCGAATCTGGCGAGGTGGAAAACTATAAACAAGCAGCTCCAGAGCGAAGCATGATGCCTAAAATAAAGGACTTGGTGGAGAAGTTGCTCCCGTTAGTCCCAGCATTACCAACCGTCGACGTCCTTGCTCATGTATGGGCAAACAATCGGGAAAATGGTGCATCGACCTCTTCAGCTGGAGCGACGGTATTTGCCCCACTCCTGCTCGTTCACTGTTCGCTTATTTTTTAAAACAAAAACAGTAGCGGAAGCCTCCCTACTGTGTAGTTTATACTTCTCTGAATATTTGGTTATGTGCAGGGATCGTCCATCCATCTCCTTCGGAAGTACCCGAATCTCGATCAATATTTCAATGGGATTTCTGCAACTTCATCTTCAGTGCGAACGGGGACCAAAAGGAAACAGGTTCTTACATCAGATGATTTACTTGATTTTATGTTTCGCCATGACCCCAACAACGGCCTTTATCAGTATGCATCGGCATTTGAGCACGATAAGACTTTCGAAGCGACTGCTTTGCGATGTTTTCAGAGTCTGAAATGCCACAGACAGAAAGAAGATGTTATCTTCAAGCAAATGCAGGAGATCTTCCAGCGAAGATCAGTGGCCCCACAGTGAAGGGAAGAAAATGGTGGCTGGTGCCTCTTGCTGCTCTGCTACTAAGCTCTGCTTTTATCTGCATGTTGTTGTTGTATTGTTGTTGCCCTGGTGGCTGTTCATGAGACTCTGTAAAATTGCGGCTGTTATCTTATAGACAATCTTGAAACTGTTTGACTCGTTCTGTTTATGCGAGCTTGTGTTGTAAGCTTACTTTCGAATTTGTTTGTCGAAAAGGAATGCTTAGTGCTTGTGTTGCAAGGATATTTAGTACTTACTTTAGAATTTGTCCTCTGTTGTTGCCACTGAATTTGTTTTCTGCTTAGACTGTTGATGTTCCAAGCCTTACCTCGTTTTTGGCTTCATGAGTGTGTGGTTCCTGAATTCAGTAATATTACCCCACATTGGATTCTTGGTTTTAGTGTAAGTATGCAACTAGCAGTCTGTCCTGCGCATTTGCCCGGCTAGATTTCATATATATTATTATATTATATTTTGTTTTCATTGAAAAAAATGATCTTACATACTTTGTTCTATCATTATAGCAAAGTTATATGTCTTATGAAATTATGATTGCACTTGATAAAACTAATTTCATTTAGGGTATGTATCGACAACAAATTACAGGTTTCAGTAAAGTTGCAGCTTGGCATGTAAGACAATGAACTTCTAAGTAGGTCTCTATTTTTTCCTCTTGCACTCCTTACACCGCAGTGTCCTCTTTGTACCAATAGTATTTATAGAAATTGTGTTCACCAAGAACTAATTAGAACCATATAGATAGTTTGTATCTGAACCATAAGATCTCCTAGTCCACCTGCCTTCTATGTGAATGTACTAAAACGGTATTTATTTTGCCTTCAAGGTCTAAACACCATCATATACTGTTTGGCCATTGAATAAGATATGTAATGTAAACTTAGATAAACTTATGTTTTTACAATTATTAACATAAGCTGATGTTCTTACAATTACTATCTAAGTTTATCTGAATTGTAAGAACATCAGCTTATGTTAATAATTGTTGTTTATGAATATTGTGTTGTTTTGAATTGACATATATTTTGTACCATAAAAGAAGTTAGAGATTAATTTTTTACCCTCCAATCTTTGTTGTTTGGATTATTTTACATTTCGAGTATAATACGTCTGGCCACAACTATCACCTATGCATATGTACATGAGGTACTCATGTTTATTTTCTTTTATTGTTTTATTAAACTCATGCATATTATTATCTTACATCAATATTGGTCCATCAAAATAAAAGTAAAATTTAGAATATTATTATAGCTATATCACATTTTAGTTTCAGGTTGATTTTTCTTACATAAAAGTTGCCCGTTAATGTAAAAGTTTTACAACATTTAGCTCGCTTTATGGTTTTCCATGGAATCCACAGGAATTCCATGGAAAACCATGAAGTGAGCTAAATTTTGCAATACTTTGCTAATATTTTTTTTGTACCAAATTCCATAAAGGCATTTTAGCTTTAGGTTGAAAAGACGTGCATTTCTTTGATGGCACATAAAGACGCACATGTTTTTAACAGTGTATGTTCTTTTGAGGGGTGGCACATAAAGACGCACATAAAGACGTACTCCCTCCGTTCCCAAATAATTGTCTTTCTAGCCATCTCAAATGGACTACAACATACGGATGTATGTAGACATGTTTTAGAGTGTAGATTCACTCATTTTGCTCCGTATGTAGTCATTTATTGAAATCTCTAGAAAGACAATTATTTAGGAACGGAGGGAGTACGTGTTAACCTTTTTTTCATGAGATTACGTGTAGCCTTTTTTCAGATCGGATTTGTTTAGGGCTCTTCCATGAGAAGACGGCCCTGTATGTCTCCTGCGTGGTCGGTGATTCTAGCCTGTCTATATTTTTTATTTGCAATGGAAGAGTCCGTGTATGCCCCCTACAAAAAAGAGGAATCGGTGTATGCCTTTTCTTAACAGTTTTTACGTGTGTGTCTCTTGTTATCATCTTCCGGAGGCCATTTGTTTTTGTTTTCTACTTGCAGTGTATGACCGTAGTCCGTTTCAGTTTTCTTTTTTGGCGTGTAGCACTTGCCTAATCCGGTAGGGAACCATTGTGTGGTCCTCGGTTTTTACGTTTCCTAATATACTATTGCCACCGAAATCAATCTGTGTCAGTTTTTTTAAGTATATTACTTGTCTAATATCCACCGTTGATACATCTTGGTTTTTAAACTGTCAAATCATCACCGTTCGTTTTCTATCGTTTTAAGTATATAATAGAAGATAGATAGATAGATAGATGATAGAAGATAGATGTGTTTTAGCACTAGCAAACTCTCGTTAGCTAGCTTTACTTTCCCACTTTGTGAACTAGTCAATTTCTTGTCCAACGCTAAAAATCCCAAATGCTTTTGTTTTGGCAGCAAGATGCTTTTTTACTTGCTGTCAGAACTGAAACATTTGGGATTTTTAGCGGTGGAGAAGAAATAGACTAGTTCACAAAGTAGGACCATCTAGAAGTAAGAATTCCATCAACAAGGGGTGCAACACATTCAACAACTTGAGGGTGTCTCCTAGGATCTTAACACAAAGAATGGAGGACACAAAGTCTGAAAATGGGGCATGACCAAATTCTTTGTGATCTGATTCGCCTCCTCGGCCCAGTGCCTCTGAAAGCCGGTGGCACGAATGTCATATACTGGATTATCAAAGAATAGTTGGATTGGGGAGGTGCGGCGGTGGTTGTGGAATTGAACACTTTCGATCTGTGCTCCTTTCCCACCAGATGAGGAGTGAGACAACCTGGGTGAGAGCTCGTCTCTTGCTTAATGCTTGATAATATCTGTGAACCCCAATAGTTTACCAGCATCTGTGGTTCCAGACACCTTGGTAATATCGGTGATCCTAACTGAACCCCAATCTGTTACCAGACTCTGAATTCTCTTGATAAGAGCCTTAGCTTTTATAAGTTCCTCATCTTTGATCTTCTCTTCTAGCCTGTTCACAACCACCCCATCGCCTACCTCCTCGCTCTCAGGATCACGACTATCGAGGGCAAGGTGTACTGCAGCCGCTGCGACGCCCGGAAGACCATCTCCTATGACATCGCGTCCAAGTTTTAGGAGGTCCGCGACTTCGTGGCACACAACGTCCACGATTCTGGCCGGATGCTAGATCTCGGTCGGCTCACCGCATGCCCCGCCGGCGACCTGCGCCCGAGCTCGCCCCCGTCGCGGGGCGCGGTCTGCCTGTACGTGCACGCATGGCGCATCATGGCGGGCTTCCTCGCCCTCTGCCACTCCAACGGCGTGCCGCCGTCCCTAGCGGTGTTGGCGGCGGCTTGCCTCGGGAGGACGACGGCAGTCGCGTCGTCTTCGATGTTAGAGGTGTCCTCGCGGTAGTCCGTGTCGTCTGTGGAAGACGAGGTGAAAGACGACCGCGGCACTAGCACCCAAGCCCACAATGTCTTCTACCTCCTCCTCCTCCCCCTCCTCATACAGAAGAACCCCTCTTCCTGAGGTAGAAAAAAAGCCGAAACATGACGACCAACGATGTGATGCCAAGCTTCTTGCCACAGGTAATTTAGACTAGCCCTTCTTGTATTTCTAGTTTCCGGTACATCTTCAGATCTTTGCGACGCCACATGGGCTTGAATCAGGCGATGGTGGATGGCCATGAATCAGGCAGACGCAGCGACAAATGCCCCAGGGCGGAGGGGGCAAACCGCGTGAACTGCATCCTTCCATCGCCGCAGCCACCGCTGCTATCGGGGAAGAGTTGCACCATAACGGAAACAATTGGCGACGCCAGCTATAGTACCCTGAAGGCGGAGGGGGCAAACCGTGCGAACTGCATCCGGGAGGCGCGGGTGACAACCAACGCCACCGTCTCCTCCACTGGCATGTTCAACGAGGAGGAGGAGCGCGATGACATACCATGCCGCCAGATCCTACCTCTCCACTGCCCTGCCGCCCTCCTCCAAATCGGATGAATTGGTCACTTTTCTGTCGCCCCATTCAAGCCCTCTGTCGCCGCGTCTGCCGGTCCGGGCGTCGACGTGGACGGTGCGATCGAGACGACACCGTCATCGGTAGCCTCGGGCTGGCTGGAGTTGGTTCTGGCCGGATGCTAGCTCTCGGTCCGGTTGGTAATGCTGGGACTAACGGGAGCAACTTTGGCTTTTTGACGGTATTTGTCTTCAGATTCGTCGACAAGAAACCTCCGGTGCTGGTGGTGTATTATGCATACACATGATGCATTCGTCGACAAGAAACCTCCAGTGCGTCAGATGTCAAAAAAATCGATCTAGTCCTTACGATAAATGACTATTAATGTTTATGATACAACTTTACATACCATGCATAGGAAGTGTCCTCACCTTTCACCCACCTTAATTACTCTACATTCGCTATATTAGGGGATAAACATTTCCATTTACTCGCTTCTCCTGGCTCTTAGGTTTATACACGTCGTGTGAAATTGGGCTGACTGGGTGGTAAGTGCCCTCTATTGCGTTAATATGAAGAAAAAGAAACCTCCGGATCAAGGCCACAAAAGTAAGTTTTTCAATGGTATGTTCTCTACCTGGCAACCATCGGTGTTTTCTCTTCTCCACGGAAGTGTCGCCGACGAGGGTCGGCGTATGCAGCTCGCTGCCTCCATGCTGTGAAAGAGCTTGGGACGACATGAATGAATGCAACACCCACCGGTAGTAATGCCACTCGGAGCGCCCGATGGGATTGGATTTAGGCATGGGTCCGCTTTAAAAAAACATATTTACTTGGAGTGTTTTATGGTTCAGGGTTTAGGGTTTAGGGTTTATTTTTATAATAAAATAACCCTAAACCCTAAACCCTCAACCTTAAACCTCCGCAAAAAATAAATTAAATTTGATGAAAAAAATAAACTTAATTTTGAAAAAAATAACTTGATTTTTTTTGGATCAAATGGGCATCCGACACTGGCCGATGAATGTAGCACCCGGGGTCGGGGTCGGGCTCCTGTAGATCATTGCTACTACTATGATGTCTCGTCGGCCTGACCGGCCTACTCGGCAGCACGACCGATGGACCGACTTACCGCCGGGAAGCTGCGTTGTAGCCTTTGCTCAAACGGATCCTTTTCCTCTGAATTAGTTTTAATGTTTGTAAGTAAATTTCAAAAATAGACCAAGACGGAGGGACGATGGAATTGATGCAGATGTTCCTCACAGTTCCATCATAGCATACGACTACGTCTCGCAAGATGGCCAAATAGTAACCAGGGCCACCGGCTCGGCCGACGCAGGCATATACTTCCAGTTCCCTCCAACAGAGGGTAATGGAGACCTTCCTCGACAGCTTCACCGAGCCAACTCCGGCCTTCCCCACCCCGCCCTCCGTCAGGTACATGCGTCCGGCCAGCACCACCCTTCCTCCCTCTCTTGTGCTCACGTTCGGCCATGACCCTAGCTAAGCCTCGCTGAACCACGTCGATGCCGAGCTGCCTTGCTGAACCATGGAGGTGCTCGCTGCATGCATGCTGTGCTAACCCCCTTTAAACCAAATAGGGATTTCTTGTTGGATGCCTCAGATCTGGATTTTTACTAATGCTTATTTTCCGGTAACGAGACAACACAGAACCCCCTAGCGAGAAACTCCTGCAGAGCTGGTGGACTAGATCCTGTCACGTGTGTGTGGAATAGTTATTTTTTCCAGTTGAGAGTTGAGTCCTAGTTTAAACCGACAATTTATCACACAAATTCTTTGTGTACAGACATCTGTCCAATTGAAAGTTTGCCACAAACATTACACAAAATTAAAATGCTACTACTAGATTGGAAAATACAATAAATGAAAAAAAATCGATCTAGTCCTTATGATAAATGACTATTAATGTTTATGATACAACTTTACATACCATGCATAGGAAGTGTCCTCACCTTTCACCCACCTTAATTACTCTACATTAGCTATATTAGGGGATAAACATTTCCATTTACTCGCTTCTCCTGGCTCTTAGGTTTATACAAGTCGTGTGAAATTGGGCTGATTGGGTGGTGAGTGCCCTCTATTGCGTTAATATGAAGAAAAAGAAACCTCCGGATCAAGGCCACAAAAGTAAGTTTTTCAATGGTATGTTATGTACCTGGCAGCCATCGGTGTTTTCTCTTCTCCACGGAAGTGTCGCCGACGAGGGTCGGCGTATGCAGCTCGCTGCCTCCATGCTGTGAAAGAGCTTGGGACGACAAGACTACACATGAATGAATGCAACACCCACCGGTAGTAATGCCACTCGGAGCGCCCGATGGGATTGGGTTAAGGCATGGGTCCGCTTTAAAAAAACATATTTACTTGGGGTGTTTTATGGTTAAGGGTTTAGGGTTTAGGGTTTATTTTTATAATAAAATAACCCTATACTCTAAACTCTAAACCTTAAACCTCCGTAGAAAATAAATTAAATTTGATGAAAAAATAAAATAAATTTTGAAAAAAATAACTTGATTTTTTTTGGATCAAATGGGCGTCCGGCACTGGCCGATCGTTTGTAGCACCCGGGGTCGGGGGTCGGGCTCCTGTAGATCATTGCTACTACTATGATGTCTCGTCGGCCTGACCGGCCTACTCGGCAGCACGACCGATGGACCGACTTACCGCCGGGAAGCTGCGTTGTAGCCTTTGCTCAAACGGATCCTTTTCCTCTGAATTAATTTTAATGTTTGTAAGTAAATTTCAAAAATAGACCAAGAATGAGGGACGATGGAATTGATGCAGATGTTCCTCACAGTTCCATCATAGCATACGACTACGTCTCGCAAGATGGCCAGGTAGTAAATAGGGCCACCGGCTCGGCCGACGCAGGCATATACTTCAATTTCCCTCCAACAAAGGGTAATGGAGACCTTCACAGCTTCGTTCACGGTCCAAGACAGAGGGTAATGGAATCGATCAACCTGTCCATTACCCTTACAAGACAGATGTGTTCTCTCTATGTTGTGTAAGAGTGCACGGGGCACGCCCATGGCTCCGGCGACCTCAGGAAGAAGAAACCATGCGCCACAGGAGGACAGATTCTAGACTAGCTGTCGGGACTCCTCGATCTCCTGAAGAACCCGAGAAGAGTGGAGGAATAGTAGCGAGCTTAGGATAGATGAGTTTGCCAGCTCCCGGCGGCCGGCGGTGAACTATCTCGGCCAACCTCCCTTCACCGGGCAATACGGAGGGTAATGGACCATTTCACAGCTTCCATTACCCTCTGTCAGAGGGTAATGGAAGATGTGAAGGTGTCCATTACCCTCGGTCACGGTCCAAGACAGAGGGTAATGGAATCGGTCAACTTGTCTATTACCCTTGCAAGACAGAGGTGTTCTCTCTATGTTGTGTAAGAGTGCACGGGGCACACCCATGGCTCCGGCGACCTCAGGAAGAAGAAACCCTGCGCCACAGGCAGACAGATTCTAGACTGGCTGTCGGGACTCCCCGATCTTCCAGAGAACCACCTAGAACAGATCAACAACTGATGCATGTAAAATACATACATGAACTTTGCATTGTATTACTTATATTTCAATCATATTTGCATCATATACGGGTTATATGCCAAACCCAGATTTAAGCCTTATCTTTTTCTCTGATTTTGATATGTAGAGTGGAGGAGAACCTACACCTCCATCACCAAAGGGAAATCTGCATCAACCAACAACAGAAAACTTGTAGAAGCGTGGTCGCCTGAGGAAACTGAAGCGTTGTTGCGTAGGCTCGTAAAACATAAAAGGAAACAAGTGGAGGGTAAAAGCGAAAGGCAGTTTTGTCGTGACACTGCAGTAGAATTGAATGTGGAGTTCAAAGTGGATGTTTTTACTGAAGCCAATGTTAGGACCAAAGTTATGAGTCTTGGGAATTTATATGTTCAGTATGTCAATGGTTCAAATTCTGCAGGGAGCTCTTCACATTCATTCCAGGTATTTGCCCCACTTCTGCTTGTTCAGTGTTTAGGTTTTTTTTGGCACAAACTAGTATAGATGAGAGGCTATCATACGAATATAACAAAGTTTTAACACACACCCACAGCGGGGCAAAAGAACAGCTCAAAACACAGCAGAGGTGACACACTGACACCCTGCTGCGTCATAGCTAGGGAGCAACTTGCAGTAGCACGGGGAACTAGGAGCTTCTACGACGACATTATTGGGGGAGGTTGAGGGTCTTGAGGGTCTGGAGGGATACATCAACATTGTTCTTACTTTCTTTTGGGTAGCTTCTTAATTGGTGAAGTTACATCACCGCGCTCAACAGCACCACTGAGCCTCGGGCTCCTCCTAGTCCCCACAGCAGCAACAGGCTTCTTGGTAGCATGGCTTTTTGACTTGGCAGCTTTAGAAATCCCTTCTTCATGAACAGCTGTGTTGGCAGCTTGTCAGAAATGCTGCAGAAGTCACCAACATTGCTGCAGGAAGCACCAACTGGCTGCAATGCAATGGTCTCTTCTTCATCAGCCTTCTTTGTGCTGGTAGCTTCAGAAGCTTCAGAAATGCTGCAGGAGGCACCAACATTGCTGCAGGAAGCACCAACTGGCTGCAATGCATGCATCAAGTTGTGCTTGTTCAACTCCAAAAGATTCAGGATTCTGCACTGAAGAAAGGATCTGAACTGCGGACTGGATAACTTCTTGAGACTCGGGCACTCCAGAAGTTACCACGGCAGAAGTCGCCATAGCAGATCTTACATCTTGGAAGTCAACTGCGGACTGGATACAAAATCTTAATAATTGCCCATAGCAGATATCCTCTAGAGATTTCAACTGAAATGGGAAGAGAAGATGTAAGATTTGAAGCCAAGTACGGCATAGTATGCTTTAAAGATAAAGAGATGATCAATACCTTAATGTTCTCGAAGGAGATCCTACCATTGTCCTTAGCCTTACAAATAGTATCCATCAAAGTCGCCATATCATACTCATTGAGCCGAGGACGATTCTTGTTTACACTATCCGTCAGTTTCAAATTATCGACAATAAATCCCTGACAACCGAATATACAGTTAAACAAGTTAACTGTGAAGCACGCACATCAAATCCATATGAAGCAGGCAACTCAAGCACGATAAAAAAAATCCAAAGATGACAGCTAGCTGGGCAGGTAAAAAAAATACAAATCCGAATATACAGCTAGTAATTGATGAGAGCACCAGAATGCTTACCAGAATTATGACTGGGCAACCAGGCATAGTAAGTAATGCCTTGTTTTTTGTATTCTGCCTCTACTTCTTCCAAATTTTAATAGAATCCCTAAGATACTCATACACTATTTTACACATGTTATATTCCTTGAGGCTTGTCAAATCTCTTGTGTACATCACTGCATGTACGTTTATAATCTGTGAAGTGGTAGGCATTAGAAATCTTGAAAAGAGAATGCAGAAAAAACATTTGACCCTCAAATGTTTGTTCTCCTCTTTTTTTCATAAACTTCAATATATTCGCAGTGTCCAACGACGTTTCACCCAATTCAGATCGCAATTGAGTAAAGTCCTCATGTTGTTGCAAATTGTACTTGAGGGGGGCCTTAGGACCTTGGGGCAGCATCAAGAGATGATGGATCTCATCTTGTCTGATGTATACAATTACATCATTTTGTAGCTGCACCTTGATCCTATCCTCTTTCAGATCAACTAGCTTCATACAAAGATAGGTTTCCTTGCGCTGGCTGATTGGTCCCAACTTTAGGTTTAGGAAAGCTGAGTACCCAAGTTGCTCAACTTCACGTCGGTCTGCTTCATCAAGACAATCCTCTGCTTCCATAACATCTTGGGCCTTAAAGCAAAAGTCAATACACACGCGCTCATCTTTTTCTTCAATACGAGAAGTAGAAGACATCTTTTGAATATTAGGAAGTGTGCAATGAACCTGCTGTACGATAAGTTGTGTCAACTTGCAAGTCAACTATCATCAGTACAATATGCTGAAACCAGCAGCCAATTAATTTTTAAATGTATAAAAAAATAACAAAATAAGAGCAAATCGAACGATCTGCTTCAAAGCGTATCCTAGACTTGTCAAATTATGCACTGCGAGTGAATTTTTGCCTTCGTTGTATGTTGGATTGTGGTCAAGTACAGGGATATGGCATAAACTAACGGGATATGGCCTGGTGGCGGTATCAAGGGAGGACGCATGATCCTCATCGGCATCGCACAGGGACAGGCCATCAGATTCGTCGACAAGAAGCACACTCTGTAGCCTCTCCCAAGGAAGAGAATTGTCTGGCGGGGACGGCATGTTCATCCAGGTTTGACGATTGATCTTTTTCTTGTTTTATTATTTCTCAGGGATGTCAAACGTGCACCTGCACAACTCTTTAACATAAGAATTTCTTTTGTTGGCAAGTGAATCCCCTCGATGAATCCATGCGTGTGGCTGTGGCCAGAGAAAACTCGACCTATCTACATCCTGTTAACCAACAAGATAAGTAGCAGCTTTGATATCAATGTATTTTCCTTCACTGCATGTGCCCGCACCCTATAAATATTTGCCCCATATATAAATTCCAAAATGACCTGGACTTGTGCTACTCCTTCATGTGTTTATCAAATTAATAGATTACTCAACAAATGACTTTATCACTGTAATATGGCCCTATGCACCTCGTCTTCTTATATCACAGTAAAATTATTTGCAACAACACTGTACCCCAAGACATGGAAGAAGGTTAACTTCAGCTTCTCATCTTTAACCTTTACCAGATCAAAAAGGTGTGGAACTCCTTCATGTGTTTTCAACCTATCTTTCTCCTCATCCAACTCCTTTTGAGCACCTCTGCTTTTCTTTACATATTAGACGCATCCGATCGATAGTGCATTATCATCATCATGTATAATCCTTAAATAAGAGGAAGACTCGAAAGAGATTGGCTACTTACTTGCTTGATCGGAGCGGACTTCTTCCGAAATTTTGCATTCCGCGGTGGCTGCTTCCGAGGCGGCTGCTTCCGAAATCCCTCCCCAGCCGGCCGCTTTCTCCTCCGAGTCTCCATCGCGATTATATAAGGGGAAATGGCAGGCTTTTGGCTCGCCGGAGGCATTACTGCGAGATGGCGGATTGGACAGGCGACGGCGTTCGTACTCGTCTGCGAGCCTCTGCAAGGACGGCGCAGCAAGGAACCCCTGTCTCGTGTTGACCCAAAGCCCAAAAAACGAGGGAGTGACACCGTCGATCCTATGCTGCCCTCGCTGCCGACCGATCCTTTTTTTTCACAAGCTGTCGACCGATCCTTGGTTCTTCTAATTTCATCATTATATGGAACTGTTCACCCTTGCAAACCTAGGTCAAGAGTGAGAAAAATTGTTCAAATATAAAACTGTCCGAAATCCTTCAAATTCAAATTTAACACCATCCATGAAATGTGCCAGCCATTTGGCCAGTAACTCTGATGTGTAGAGATTTGCAAAACTCTCAAAATATCCGATGACTGTGAACTGTGGAATGTTTGGGTGTATGCACTCCCTGTATAAAATAAAGATAAATCCTCCCTTGATGCAGCCACCAGGCCATATCCCGTTAGTTTATGCCATATCCCTGTACTTGACCCCAATCCAACATACATTGAAGGCAAAAATTCACTCGCAGTGCATAATTTGACAACTCTAGGATACACTTTGAAGCAGATCATTCAATTTGCTCTTGATTTTTATTTTTTTATACATTTAAAAATAAATTGGCTGCTGGTTTCAGCATATTGTACTGATGATAGTTGACTTGCAAGTTGACACAGCTTATCATTTTCTCTATTGTAGGACAGCAGGTTCATTGCACACTTCCTAATATTCAAAAGATGTCTTCTACTTCTCGTATTGAAGAAAAAGATGAGCGCGTGTGTATTGACTTTGCATTTAAGGCCCAAGATGTTATGGAAGCAGCGGATTGTCTTGATGAAGCAAAGCGACGTGAAGTTGAGCAACTTGGGTACTTAGCTTTCCTAAACCTAAAGTTGGGACCAATCAGCCAGCGCAAGGAAACCTATCTCTGTATGAAGCTAGTTGATCTGGAAGAGGATAGGATCAAGGTGCAGCTACAAAATGATGTAATTGTATACATCAGACAAGATGAGATCCATCATCTCTTGATGCTGCCCAAAGGTCCTAAGGCCCCCCTCAAATACAATTTGCAACAACATGAGGACTTTACTCAATTGCGATCTGAATTGGGTGAAACGTCGTTGGACACTGCGAATATATTGAAGTTTATGAAAAAAGAGGAGAACAAACATTTGAGGGTCAAATGTTTTTTCTGCATTCTCTTTTCAAGATTTCTAATGCCTACCACTTCACAGAATATAAACATACATGCAGTGATGTACAAAAGGGATTTGGCAAGTCTCAAGGAATATAACATGTGTAAAATAGTGTATGAGCATCTCAGGGATTCTATCAAAATTTGGAAGAAGCAGAGGCAGAATACAAAAAACAAGGCTTCCCTTACTATGCCTGGTTGCCCAATCATAATTCTGGTAAGCATTCTGGTGCTCTCATCAATTACTAGCTGTATATTCGGATTTGGATTTATTTTACCTGCCCAGCTAGCTGTCATCTTTGAATTTTTTTTATCATGCTTGAGTTGCCTGCTTCATATGGATTTGATGTGCGTGCTTCACAGTTAACTTGTTTAACTGTATATTCGGTTGTCAGGGATTTATTGTTGATAATTTAAAACTGGCGGATAACGTAAACAAGAATCGTTCTCGGCTCAATGAGTATGATATGGCGACTTTGATGGATACTATTTGTAAGGCTAAGGACAATGGCAGGATCTCCTTCGAGAACTTTAAGGTATTGATCATCTCTTTATCTTGAAAGCATACTATGCCGTACTTGGCTTCAAATCTTACATCTTCTCTTTCCATTTCAGTTGAAATCTCTAGAGGAGATCTGCTATGAGCAATCATCAAGATTTTGCATCCAGTCCGCAGTTGACTCCCAAGATGTAAGATCTGCTATGACGACTTCTACCGTGGTAACTTCTGGAGTGCCTGAGTCTCAAGAAGTTATCCAATCCGCAGTTCAGATCCTTTCTTCAGTGCAAAATCCTGAATCTTTTGGAGTTGACCAAGCACAACTTGATGCATGCATTGCAGCCAGTTGGTGCTTCCTGCAGCAATGTTGGTGCCTCCTGCAGCATTTCTGAAGCTGCTGAAGCTACCAGCACAAATAAGGCTGATGAAGAAGAGACCATTGCATTGCAGCCAGTTGGTGCTTCCTGCAGCAATGTTGGTGACTCCTGCAGCATTTCTGACAACACAAAGAAGCTGCTGCTGCTGCGGTGCCTGAAGCTGCCAACACAGCTGTGCATGAAGAAGGGATTTCTAAAGTTCCCAAGTCAAAAAGCCATGCTACCAAGAAGCCTGTTGCTGCTGTGGGGACTAGGAGGAGCCCGACGCTCAGTGGTGCTGCTGAGCGCGGTGATGTAACTTCACCAATTAAGAAGCTACCCAAAAGAAAGTAAGAACAACGTTGATGTATCCCTCCAGACCCTCAAGACCCTCAAGCTCCCCCAGTAATGTCGTCGTAGAAGCTCCTAGTTCCCCGTGCTACTGCAAGTTGCTCCCTATCTATGACGCAGCAGGGTGTCAGTGTGTCACCTCTGCTGTGTTTTGAGCTGTTCTTTTGCCCCGTTGTGGGTGTGTGTTAAAACTTTGTTATATTCGTATGATAGCCTCTCATCTATACTAGTTTGTGCCAAAAAAACCCTGAACACTGAACAAGCAGGAGTGGGGCAAATACCTGGAATGAATGTGAAGAGCTCCGTGCAGAATCTAAACCGTTGACATACTGAACATATAAATTCCCAAGACTCCTAACTTTGGTCCTAACATTGGCTTCAGTAAAAACATCCACTTTGAACTCCACATTCAATTCTACTGCAATGTCACGATAAAACTGCCTTTCTCTTTTACCCTCCACTTGTTTCCTTTTATGTTTTACGAGCCTACGCAGCAACGCTTCAGTTTCCTCAGGCGACCATGCTTCTACAAGTTTTTTGTTGTTGGTTGATGCAGATTTCCCTTTGGTGATGCAGGTGTAGGTTCTCCTCCACTCTACATATCAAAATCAGAGAAAAAGATAAGGCTTAAATCTGGGTTTGGCATATAACCCGTATATGATGCAAATATGATTGAAATATAAGTAGTACAATGCAAAGTTCATGTATGTATTTTACATGCATCAGTTGTTGATCTGTTCTAGGTGGTTCTCTGGAAGATCGGGGAGTCCCGACAGCCAGTCTAGAATCTGTCTGCCTGTGGCGCAGGGTTTCTTCTTCCTGAGGTCGCCGGAGCCATGGGTGTGCCCCGTGCACTCTTACACAACATAGAGAGAACACCTCTGTCTTGCAAGGGTAATGGACAAGTTGACCGATTCCATTACCCTCTGTCTTGGACCGTGACCGAGGGTAATGGACACCTTCACATCTTCCATTACCCTTCACATCTTCCATTACCCTATGACAGAGGGTAATGGAAGCTGTGAAATGGTCCATTACCCTCTGTATTGCCTGGTGAAGGGAGGGTTGCTGAGATAGTTCACCGCCGGCCGCCGGGAGCTGGCAAACTCATCTATCCTAAGCTCGCTACTAGTCCTCCACTCTTCTCGGGTTCTCCGGAAGATCGAGGAGTCCCGACAGCCAGTCTAGAATCTGTCCGCCTGTGGCGCAGGGTTTCTTCTTCCTGAGGTCGCCGGAGCCATGGGCATGCCCCGTGCACTCTTCATAATTTTACTGTGATATAAGAAGACGAGGTGCATAGGGCCATATTACAGTGATAAAGTCATATTTGTTGAGTAATCTATTAATTTGATAAACACATGAAGGAGTACCACAAGTCCAGGTCATTTTGGAATTTATATATGTGGCAAATATTTACAGGGTGCGGGCACGCTTCTTCTGCTCCTGGTAGGTTGTCAATCTTGCTCAGGTGGAGGATGTCCGGCGGTTGGTCGCAGCCGACTGGGCTCGCGTCCAGGCTTCCCGGGAACAATCCTGCCAAGACCTGGAAGTGTCCCGGTCCTCTGCCGAAGAAATGGAGCGCCTTCGATCTGTGGAGGGGGGATCTTGAGGCTGCGGCCAAGGGGCATGCCTCCGCCGTGGATTTCCTTGGAGAAGGATAAGGCCTCCCTATCCTCGGCGCTGGAGGCAACGCGCCGGCAGCTGAAGGAGCAAGGGGCACATGTAAGGCTAGATGACCTTTCCAAGCGCCTTCCCGACTCCACTGACGACGCTGCTCGTCGCTTCCTGGGAGAGGTGGAAGAGTGGGAGCGTCAGGTGGAGGATGTCCGGCGGTTGGTCGCAGCCGACTGGGCTCGCGTCCAGGCTTCCCGGGAACAATCCTGCCAAGACCTGGAAGCGTCCCGGTCCTGCACCAAAGAAACGGAGCGCCTTTGATCCATGGTGGTGCAGCAGCGGCATCAGCTTTGAGGTCTGATAGTGGCCGTTGAAGCGCGAGAATGACACGAAGACCATGGAAAATGGTCTCGCCCAGGGATTTCACTTCATGTCGATGTAATGGATACCGGGGTATCCCGGTGTGGTTTATCGAATTCGATTGTGGTTTATCGAATTCAACCTCGCGAGGTTGGCATCGGCGGAGGGAAATGAACGTGTTAAGAAGTTCCATTACCCCAGTTTACCGAGAACCAGCAACCTGGAAGGACATTAGGAGCAAGATCGACAACCTACCAGGAGCAGAAGAAGCGATGCCTGCACCCTGTAAATATTTGCACCATATATAAATTCCAAAATGACCTGGACTTGTGCTACTTGTATTCTAGAATGAAATTGGAGGGTAGGCTCAAATTAATAGATTACTCAACAAATATGACTTTATCACAGTAATATGGCCCTATGCACCTCATCTTCTTATATGCACCTCGTATTCTTATATGACAGTGTAAAATTATTTGCAACAACACTGTTCCCCAAGACATGGAAGAAGGTTAACTTCAGCTTCTCATCTTTAACCTTTACCAGATCAAAAAAGCGTTTACCAGCTCCTTCATGTGTTTTCAACCTATCTTTCTCCTCATCCAACTCCTTTTGAGCACCTCTGCTTTTCTTTACATATTAGACGCATCCGATCGATAGTGTTTTATAGCATCATTCATTTCTTCGCAGATTAACGGTGCTGAGCCCGCCGATCTCGATAACCACAATCGAATTCGATAAACCACAATCGAATTCGATAAACCACAATCGAATTCGATAAACCGCTATCTTGCGCGCCAAGGACTCGAATACTTCCATCTTTGCCTAAAGAAAAGCGGAGGTGCTCAAAAGGAGACAGGAGGGGTCGCCGCCCCGAGCCAGAGAATCAAGGCGCCCCAACATGTGTATGTTGACAGTCTCAGCGGCTGGTGACAGGCACGGAGGTTCGACCCCAATCTTCTTGCCACCAGCAATGGACATCGCACATATGATACAACCTTGTGGCAAATGCACCATGCATAGGAAGAGAAATAAACATGTGTATCATAAACATTAACAATCCAACTTTGACGCACTGTAAGAAACCTTGTGGTGCCCCAACATGTGTATCATAAACATTAACTATCCAACCTTGTGGCAACAAGTACAGGGCGAAGCACTGAGGCAGGGACAGCAGTAGCTGTGACGCCTATTGCTCGTGTCGGCTGTCGCTGCTCGAAGCCAGCTGCCAGATCCAGGTCTACCGACGCCAACCTGAACTAGCATTACCAGAAGGGGCGACAGTGCTCCCCTTTAGCAGCGATGATCGGGTGACCGTGAGCCTACCTTCACCTCGACTGTGAAGGTATTCTTTGCTTAGCATCCATCGCTTGTTCATTGGTAATTCGATATTCATTGCTCTCTGCTTGGCTCTCTACTCAAGTCATTTCTTTATGAAGCACGAAAGACATGGACAAACTCCAACAAGTACTTTAATCATCTGTTATGCCGGTTACTATATTATTTACCATGATAAACTAAATTTGTATTTACTTGAATTGCAGTTTGACATGGAGCCATATTGGAAGAAATTGACACATATTCTACACGACAATGAGAATGTTATCTGGCATGAGTGTTCTACATGATATCACAATGGAATATCTAGAGATGTCCATCGAACTTGTGCTTTTATGTGGCATGTAAGAGTGATAGACAAAACTTATATTTTGGGTCTACAACTTGGTTATACCTGATAGTTGTTAAGCTTGATAAAAAATTATTAACATTCTATAAGTATGACAAAATATTAACCAAATATGAAGTAACAAATTATTAATATTGCTCTTCTTTTATGTGGTTGTTATGTTGTTTTGATTTCAGTTAATTTCGCCGATAATATATGTGTACCGAGTTGGTCAAAATGTAACATCCCACCCTCATTTGGAATGGAGAAACCTAGAGGAAGAACAACCTGCCGAGACTGGTTGGCACTTAAAGACTCCAGTTGTACTACGCATTCTGGGATTATTCAACAAAGTTCGGAGACCCTTTCGAAGGACCCCAATATGAGAGTGATCGCTTGTTTGGACGTCCTCTATGTTCATCTTGGCAAGGGCGGATCTGATGGCGCAGTCCGTGCCCTCCGTGATGTCTTCATAATATGGTAGGAATGTTCAAATTGGTAGGCCCACACCCACTTTCATCTTGGTAAGGGCGGATCTTTGTTCCAATATGGCGTGGGTGAGGAATGTGAGCAGGTTTCGCTGTTGCATGAACCCATTCCACTCCACCCACACACACTCTGGCGTTGAGCTACTTCGCCCTCAATCCCCTGCCACTCTGGGACCGAGTCTATCTATAGCTGCCGCCCACAGATGGAGGGCGCCACCGGGCTTCACACCGCTCTGGCCGATGAGCTGTGTGATGCAGAGGACCACATCGGCGCCTCGAGCGGCCTTAGCTACCTGGACTCCAAGAATCTATCAATTTTTTTAACATGATCTTGATAGCTGAAGTTAACATTCCCCGGCTCACCAAAAAGTACACAAACTCTATCCTTCAATTTTCGAACCACCTCTACCTCTGTCGGTTGATCATATGGATGATGGAAGAACACAAAAAGTAATGAGTAATAGTTCCCCCACATTGCCCATAATTCCATTAAGGAACATTCCATGTTGGAAGAGGTAGCAGGCACAAGGATATATGAAATGAAGAAGAAAGCTGCTCTCAAAACATTCGGGAAGAAGTAGAATAAAGTTGATGAGATCAATATGTCAAACTTACCGTACTGAACGCACCTCGCCGCCAGCCCATGACGGCGGGCTCCGCCTCGCACACCTCCACCTCGTCCGCGAGCTCGGCCACAAACACCTCATGTGCACGGAGATTCGTCTGCCACCGGCATCCCCTCTCTACGCGCTCAAGGTTGTCGACCTCCTTGACGATGATGGATGACCTCCCATGTCCTCGCCAAGTCCTGCATTGTCTCCTCACTAGACCACCCATTCGTGCCCACCCTGTACGGGCGCCTCGATGGCCTGTACCTTCACCAATTCCGCCTCTGCCGAGGCGAGACCGCCTTTCACCAGCTCCGCTTCCGTCTTCATCTACGTCTGGATTCCAAGCCCATGGGGGGGGGGGGGTGTCGTCGGTGGCCGCGCACAATACATAATCTTTCAAGTCGATATAGTTTAGTATTACCATTGGCGCACTTCACATATTTCAAGAATGTATTTCTTGTTTCAAGAATGTATTTCATATTTCAAGAATGTATTTCATGTTGGCAAGAATGTATTTCATGTTGGCAAGTATGTATTTCATGTTGGCAAGAATGTCTTTCATATTTCAATGTATTTCATAGCTCAAGAATGTATTTCATCTTGGCAAGAACTATTCCTCATTACTCTTTGTGTTCTTCTAGCCGGCGCCACCATCTTCTCCACTGGGATAATGTTCCTGACAATTACCCCACCCTTCGGGCGGCAATCACGGACACTCGCCGCGGTGCCGGGCGCATTCGTTGTTAACCTTACCGTATTGAACGCACCTTGCCACCAGACCACGACGGCGGCCTCCGCCTTGCACACCTCCAACCCGTCCGCGAGCTCAGCCTCATGCGCACGGGGATTCGTCTGCCACCGGCCTCCCCGCTTTACGCACTCAAGGTTGTCGACCTCCGTGACGATGACAGAAGACCTCCCACATCCTCACCGAGTCCTGCGTTGTCACCTCACTAGACCACCCATTCGTGCCCACCCTGTACGCGCGCCTTGACGGCCTTCGCCTTCACAAACTCCTCGGCTGCCTTTCACCAGCTCCGCCCCCCGTCATGGCGACCTCATCCTTCGCCTTCGCCAGCTCCCGTAGTGTCTTGGGCCCGGAGACGACAGAGTTTTGAAGAGCCGCGGAAACGAAAAGGTTGCAGCCCCCAATGGGCGCGAAACAACCAATTTTCCGGCTGTCGTGGTTTGTTTGGGGTGGATACGCATGGTGCACGCGGTTGCCTCTTGTGGAAGCTCCGGCCCACTGACATGGTGCACGTGATCACTTTGGGGTTCACTTCGCAGCCTCAACTACCTACCGCAGTCTATGAACATAATGGCGTCCAACCCTACTTTTTCCCCGCAGGCTACCGCTGGTTGAGCCCAACCCATTCCACTCCACCCACACACACTCTGACCTAGCTACTACCATGGATATATATATATTCCAGACATTCATTAGTCTATAACTTGTATATTAAGAATCACATATGCCCACTCTCTAATGGAGCCCTAAGGTCGATTTCCTGTCTTTAGCAAGTGTTATGTGGAAACTCCTAAGCCATTTCCTTCAGCTCTAGATTAATTTTTATAAGTCGGTTCCTTCACTTTTACGGGTGCAGTTTTTGTTCGTAGAAAACATGACAATCAGTATCAGTCAAGGTGTAACTGAACTTCTGTATTAATAACAGACTTTGTGCAACTCGGTTCTTTCGCTTTGACGGATGAACTTTTTGTTTGTAGAAAACATGACAATCAGTATTAGTCCAGGTGTAATTGAACTTTTGTATTCATAATAGACTTTGTGCAGTATGTATGTAAACTAATTATTATAAGTGTGCTCATTTTATTCCAGGAGTGAGAACAATTTCTTTAGAGTTATATACATAGTGTTTTGGCATGAAAATGGATATTCTGGAGCAAATCTGATATGGTCAGTTTAACTAGCATAGTCATTTGACCCAAGATTAAATTGATTGATATCTGTCTGTCACTTTAAAAATCTTTATACTTGAGATAAACCTTTTTACCATCTTCCATTCCAGAAAATGGTTAGTTGTATAAGATGAAAAAATAGAGGCACTAATTATAAGAAAGCATCTATATTTCTGGGATGCAAAATACTAAATATTTTGATCAATCAAAAGTACAAGTACCTTATATATTGGGTGTGTGCTTAACCTTGGTACTAAGGAATATGCAAATTCATGGATTGTTTTTGTTTACATGTTATTCAAGGAACACCAAAAGTTGAAAGATCTAATCTAGATATTGGTGAGTTCTGATTCGGTTTATTCTGGTCTTTCTACAGAAAATGTCGTCAGCACCTGAATGTTGATGGTGGCATGTTTGTTTCTGGTTAAGTTTTGTTAATATTTATATTTATGTGTATAACCTGAAAGCTGCATATGAACTTCATATACTCTGCCAACTTCGTTCAGTCAGAACAAAGTATGCAATATGTTTTTTAATACTATATGTGTTACTATCTAATAAAAATTCCTAAATGTTGAATTTCCATATAATTTTTTTTGTCTTCCGAGAAAATGTGTGTGCTCAAATATTATTCAAAATTCTATGCTTTCAGAGGCAAATAATCCTTTGGATTTAGTAAAAATATTCCAAAGCAATATCATTGTCATTCATTTCAGTAATTCATGTATTATGGATAGTGGTAGAGGGAGAGAAAATGCTCTTCAAAGATTATAAGAGAGTGTAAGCTATGCTATAGTGATGGATATATACGTTGTATTGTGGAGCCGTGAGGCGTACTAGCCCCCACTCGGATATAGCATTGCCCAAATTTGTTGTTCGGTGGCAACGCACGGGCATTCAGCTAGTACATAGTAATCTGAAAATCTGAGTGACATGATACACCTAGATTAAAAGAGGAAAACGGAAATCATGAAGACATATCTAGTAGCATCAAAATGTATATCTAATAGTAACAAAGCAGAACCTATATGTCATTAAGAGAAAGTCTAGCCAACTGAATCAAACAGAAGGCATTGAGTACTACAAAAAAGTATAATATAAGTTTAGATCTTACTTGCCGTCAAGAAGATATAAATTCACCGAAGCAAACAATATAATGCTTGTCAAAAGATCAAAGCGTATTATCAGAACCCATCACAACTTCTGCGTTCTGACACTAGCTAGCACAATCTGTTACAAGGTAAACACAAAAGCTGACATTCACACGTGGATCTTTCAGTTAAAATTCACTATTAATACAGGCATAAATTTGTAACAAACCAGTTGTAATATGATCCAAAACAGGAGATGCCAGACCTTCTACTGCTCTACAACAGCCAACGTGTCTCATGGCCCGAAACAAAATCCACCCGGAGCAAAGATGCAAGGCCGAACGTACTGGATCCAAAGCAGACGCTGCCAGGGAAGGAAGGAGGAACTAAACAAGAACTCGTGGGGAAAGGTGAACAATCCGAGAGGAAGGGGAGGAAGACGAGGCGCTCACCCGGCCGATCGATGGATTGCAGTGAAAACGGGAAGGAAATCCTCGGCAAGTTGTGTTGGTTCTTGATCTGCGTCGCAGGGAAGGGAAGCCCATTGGACTAGGCTGCCCGTGACGACGCCGGAGCTGGTGAAGCGCCGCCAGCGCGCGCTTGAGGACGTCGGTAGGTTTCCAAGGGGAATGGGGAGCGGTTCTTTGGTTATATCCTCGTCGCCTCGTCGATAAGAAGGGTGAGAGGGCGAGGGGTCATGGCGATGAGATTGGGAGTTCGGGCGGCGGCGGTCTTTATCTCGGACGAAGGAAGTGGAAGGGGAGGCGGCTGTTAGGTTAACGCGAGGGGCCGGGAAGGTGAAGCGCTGGCATCGCGTCCACATGCGTGCCAATTCTTTCCTTTTTCCTTTTAATTTAAGAAGGTAAATATGCCATTTCTTTTTAGCATCAGTACAGACATAAGCGCTCATATATACGCGCATACACTCATCCCTATGAACGCACACACGAACACCCTACCCCTATGAGCACCTCCGAGAGACTGAGCCGGTATATCATCTTGAGATGATTTGAACCCTGGTGGGTTGGGGATACCACTGTCCACCTAACCAACTCAACCACAGGTTGATTCGCGTAAATATGCCATTAGTACATAAACTTGCGCATGCTCAAATTGGTCCAAAAAAAGTTGCAAAATACAGATTTTCGGTTGAGAAACTTGCAAGTACGGTTCATCGCTGGTCAATCCGCCATATTCTGTCGTTTCTACCATGACATGGAAGACAGCGTGGCACAGGCCCGCAATGGTTACGGAGCGATGTTCGCAAAAGTTATTTGGTAGTACAAGCTGGTGTACGTGCGTGTGTGTTGTGTGAGGTGGACGACAGACAGAGCGCATAGATGACGAGTGAAACAAACCACTTGGCATGAAAAGGAACCTTTCTTATTTTTTTAAGTAGTAGAGGAAAAATTGATTAGTTTGTACTCCATTTGTAAACTAATATAGTAGTGATCTAAAAGATCTTATATTAGTTTATTTACAGAGGGAGTATATGCAACTCAACGCTACCATGAAAATCATGAAATCAAGTTATTTCTGAAACTTTAAATGGCTTCGCACGTAAGTACTCCCTCCGTAAACTAATATAAGAGCGTTTAGAATACTAAAGTAGTGATCTAAACGCTTTTATATTAGTTTACAGAGGGAGTAATATCTAATTGGAACTATGTATGTTGTGAGAATAAAGTGCCGTTAACCATGTGTGTGTGTTTTTTTGCGATGGAAGTTTACCATGTGTGTTGACATGCTTGTTACCTTAATGGTGGTATAAAGGAGTTTCTAATGAGTTTAGTATCGTCTATACGTGTTGTTGGTAGTTTTCTTAGTTTAAGATTTTGTTAATGCATCCTAGATACTTAGAGGGCAAATTATCTTCTTTTGAAATCTTTTCAGGTAAATATATCACTAGCATTGTTGATTCTGAATGTAATCATCATGGCTGATCAATGAAAGTTCTTTTCCCGCATCGCTGGGTGTGCTCTTACCGACTTTATGGTTGGCGGCGTTGTGCCTTATCCTCGCGACGGCGGTGTTCGCATGGACAGATTGCAGCATGCTCTTGTAGCTGTCACTGTTCAGTTTACTGCTTACGCCGATCGTGAGTGCGCTGCTCTCCTCATCTCCCTTCCTTTGTCGCGCCGCCCAGGCTAAGGTGTGGTTTCCACGCGCGGATCCCATGGGCATGGGTGGATCAGTGTGGAGAATAGGAACCCAGAGTCGAGCCGAAGCCATGTGTAAGGAGACACAGGGTTGACAGCGTCATGGTGCTGACTGCTGCGTGCGGTGAGGATTGGAGCCAGGCGGCCGCATCGTTGAGTAAGTGGAGTGGCTGGGCCGTCATGGCGGGGGTGGAGGAGGGGCAGCGGTGACACCGTGCCGGATGGGGTAGGAAGAGCACGTGGTGGATCAGAAAGAGCGCCGCTGTGGAGAAGAAGATCAGACAACACTAGCAACATCCTTTTTTCTGTACCATTGAGTATCGAGTTAAGATATTTTCACACGTTTTGGATGGTGGTGTACTATTGAATTTGAGTCAGATGTCAAGTATCCATCCATGAGCGCCATGAGAAAACAGGTACTACATGGATGCGTTCCCGTGTTCTTTTTCATCAAAATGTGACAAAGTTTAATTACCTCTAATGTCCATGCCCTTTTCAGTCTTAAGAACATGTAGCCTGCTTATTTGTCCAACATATGCCCTTGGGTGCAGATTCTAGACCTGCCAGCCTATTTAATAGGCCAATTGCCTATACAGAATATCTATCAAGAATGCATTACGACTTATGCAGACATCTTTCAGTGTTGTGAATAAAATATAAGACTAGGATCAGTGTTTCTATGACAACACAGGTGTGTTTCATGTATTTTTTTGATCATATTACCTTTTCTGCCGTTCCCAGTAATCCATGCCTTGCCACATATTCAATTAAATTCTTCTAATTCTGGCTTAGTTGTTTCCTCACCTTCTGTCTGACAAGGATGAGATGGATCCGAGGAAGAGCTTTGGAAGAAAGTTTTGCAGCGTGGTGTTTACATGCTGGTGGTACTCTTGATGGTTTCTATAATCTTATTGCCAACTGAAAAAAAGTAACATAACATTTATTGGGCTTTATTCATCCATCAATGCCAAAATATAAAAGGCTGTAAAACAAAAATGAATAGTTATATTCTTGCTTACTCCATACTGAAGCACAAATATATTTTTGTAAATATACATGTACAAACTCCATAATCTCCCCATATGCTTGTACTTATGCATTATAATGATATGTTGATCAGTCTCTTTAGTGTCTCAATATATAAGTTGTTGTTTTGTGGCAAAACATGTCCACATACTCTTGATATAGGCTACTCCCTCCGTCCCATGTTATAAAATGTTTGGTGGACGGAGGGAGTATTTTTTTTCTCCCGGTGCAACGCACGGGCATATGTGCTAGTCTCTACTACCTAAAAGAAACGGAGCGTTCCGTTTCCCCTCTTACGTTTCGTCAAACTTCCCTCGCCCCGCCCCAACGTACGCTCCCTCCCCACCTATCCAGTTTGTCACCCCCACCCACCCGGTTTTGCATTGCAACAAAAAGGAAAAACCGGACGCCTACGATCTCCCTCCCCGCTGCGGCGCCGCCATCTACCAAACGCATCTGCCCCTCCGAAGGGCACCGCCTCCCTGATCTCCCTCGCCTCAACTTCCCGCACTCCCGTGCGCTGCTGCAGGTGAGCGCTGTTTGGTTCCCACTGCCGCCGACGACGGGAAGGAGGAGGTGGGAGAGGAGGAGAGGCCGAAGGTGAAACTAATGAAGAGAACCGGCGCGTCGCCGATTGCTTGAGGTGAGGCTTATCTACTCGAACGCCTCTGCCAGTCAAAAGGGCACCGCCTTCCTGGTCATCGTCGCCTCAACCTCCCGCACTCCCGTGTGCTGCTGCAGGTCACCCATGTTTGCTTCCCACGGCTGTCAACAACGGGAAGGAGGAGGTGACCGGGGAGGGGAGGATGAGGGAAAAACTAACAAGGAGCAGTGGTGCGTCGTTGATTCCTTGAGGCTGGGCTTACACTCATCAACATTACTTTTTTGTTCCCCTCATGGCGATTTTTAGTTTCACACAATGCTCTTCTATTCTGTTTACAGGTCGATTAGCTGTTAGTTACTCCTACAAATCAAGGTCTGAACGTGATACAGGCTTGAGGTACGTACGCCATTCAGACTTAGCTATCTATGAATCTTAGTTAAGAGAGCATCAATGTATGAACGTGATACACTACCACCTATTTTTATGAGAAGACTTCAGGAGTTGATCGCATTGACTTGACTCGTATATGGACCAAATCATCAACGTTAAAATTCTGATGTCCACCTAAAAGTAACT
>LR880972.1:45363646-45379690 GCA_904067115.1 Aegilops sharonensis | reverse complement strand
CAAAGGGAACAACGTATGTTGTTATGCGGTTTGACCGATAAAGATCTTCGTAGAATATGTAGGAACCAATATGAGCATCCAGGTTCCGCTATTGGTTATTGACCGAGAATAGTTCTAGGTCATGTCTACATAGTTCTCGAACCGTAGGGTCCGCACGCTTAAGGTTTCAATGACGGTTATTATGAGTTTATGTATTTTGATGTACCGAAGGAGTTCGGAGTCCCGGATGTGATCACGGACATGACGAGGAGTCTCGAAATGGTCGAGACATAAAGATTGATATATTGGATGGTTATATTCGGACACCGGAAAGGTTCCGGAAGTTTCCGGAGAAAACCGGAGTGCCGGAGGGGTTACCGGAACCCCCCGGGGAAGTTATGGGTCTTATTGGGCCAAGAGGGGAGAGAGAGGGCTGCACCAGGAGGTGGTGCGCCCCCCCTCCATGGGGAGTCCGAATTGGACTAGGAGGGGGGGGCGCAGCCCCCCTTTCCCTCTCCCTCTCCCTCTCTTTCCTTTCCCCTTCCCTCTTCCTAGTAGGACTAGGAAAGGGGAGTCCTACTCCTAATAGGAGGAGGACTCCCCCCTCCCTTGGTGCGCCCCAAGGGCTGGCCGGCCCTCCCCCTTGCTCCTTTATATACGGGGGCAGGGGGGCACCCTAGAACACACAAGTTGATCTTCGTGATCGTTCCTTAGCCGTGTGCGGTGCCCCCCTCCACCATATTCCACCTCGGTCATATTGTAGCGGTGCTTAGGCGAAGCCCTACGACGGTAGAACATCAAGATCGTCACCACGCCGTCGTGCTGACGGAACTCCTTCCCCGACGCTTTGCTGGATCGGAGCCCGGGGATCGTCATCGAGCTGAACGTGTGCCAAGAACTCGGAGGTGCCGGAGTAACGGTGCTTGGATCGGTCGGATCGTGAAGACGTACGACTACATCAACCGCGTTAATATAACGCTTCCGCTTTCGGTCTACGAGGGTACGTGGACGGACACTCTCCCCTCTCGTTGCTATGCCATCACCATGGTCTTGCGTGATCGTAGGAAATTTTTTGAAATTACTACGTTACCCAACACAACTTCCCGTATTTCTTACAGTCCTCACTGTGCAATCGCATCAACTTGGCATGCTCTTTGTTTCTGAACAGTCGTTTCAACCGTGGTATTATAGGAGCATACCACATCGCCTTCGTAGGAACCCTCTTCCTGCGGGGCTCGCCCTCAACATCACTAGGGTCATCTCGTCTGATCATATACCGCAATGCACCGCATACCGGGCACGCGTTCAAATCCTTCTACGCACCGCAGTAGAGGATGCAATCATTAGGGCATGCATGTATCTTCTCCACCTCCAATCCTAGAGGGCATACGTTCTTCTTTCCTCCGTACGTACTATTGGGAAATTTGTTATCCTTTGGAAGCTTCTTCTTCAATATTTTCAGTAGCTTCTCAAATCCTTTGTCAGGCACATCATTCTCTGCCTTCCACTGCAGCAATTTCAGTACGGTACTGAGCTTTGTGTTGGCATCTTCGCAATTGGGGTACAACCCTTTTTTGTGATCCCCTAACATGCGATCGAACTTCAGCTTCTCCTTTTCACTTTCGCACTTTTCCCTTGCATCAACAATGACCCGGCAGAGATCATCATCGGGCACATCGTCTGGTTCCTCTGGATCTTCAGCTTCCTCTTGATCTTCAGCTTCCCCCGTTGCAGCATCACCGTATTCAGGGGGCACATAGTTGTCATCGTCCTCTTCTTCTTCGCTGTCTTCAATCATAACCCCTATTACTCCGTGCTTCGTCCAAACATTATAGTGTGGCATGAAAACCTTATAAAGCAGGTGGGTGTGAAGGATTTTCTTGTCAGAGTAAGACCTCATATTCCCACAATTAGGGCATGGACAACACATAAAACCATTCTTCTTGTTTGCCTCAGCCACTTCGACAAAATTATGCACGCCCTTAATGTACTCAGAGGTGTGTCTGTCACCGTACATCCATTGCCGGTTCATCTGCGTGCATTATATATAATTATGTGTGTCAAAATTAAGAAAATTAGACAAGTATCTATCTAAAGTAAGAATTTTTTTTTATTTCAGACAGAAGATAAGAACAAGAGGCTCACCACGGTGGTGCCGACGACGAGATCGGCGCGGGCGATCGACGGCGATGAAGACGAGGACGGGGCGTGACGGACCGCTAAACCTAGACAAATCTCCAAAAAATGGAGCTCGGAGGTCGAGCTTCTAGAGGAGAAAGTTTAACTAGTGTGGCTCGGGCATTTCATCGAACACCTCACATGCATAAGAGGTGAGCTAGAGCACCCAAATTCCCTTCCTCGCCGGCCAGCAAAAAACAGAGCACTGTGGAGTGCTCTGCTCGCCGGCTATGGGGTATGTATAGGCAACTCATTTATCCCGGTTCGTGGCAGGAACCGGGACTAAAGGCCATCCTTTTGTCCCGGTTCCTGCCACGAACCGGACCAATGGTTGTGGGCCAGGAGCGAGGCCCATTGGTCCTGGTTCGTGCCAAGAGCCGGGACAAATGGGCCCAGACAAACCGGGACCAATGCCCACGAGGCCTCGGCCGGCCCCATGGGGTCATGAACAGGGACAAATGCCTCCATTGGTCCCGGTTCGTGGCAGAACCGAGACTAATGGGCTGGCCAGGCCCGAATGAAAGCCCCTTTTTCTACTAGTGGTTGATTGGATTTTTCTGGAGAAAGATCTTCTCAAATGGGGCTTTGCTCCGGTTTGGGTTGACCGCATTATGGCATGTGTTTCTTTAGTTAAATATTCTGTTAAGTTTAATGGTAAATTATTGGAGTCATTCTCACTGTCAAAAGGGCTGCGATAAGGTGATCCATTGTCCTCCTTTCTATTCCTGTTTGTTGCTGATGCATTATCTGCTCTATTCAGTAAGTCCATGGCCGAGGCGGGTTTGGAAGGGATTAAGATATGCCGAAGAGCCCCGGTTATTTCACACCTACTTTTCGCAGATGATTCTTTGTTATTTTTTCATGCTTCCGTAGAACAGGCAACGTTGGTTAGAGGTTTGTTGAACACTTCAAAGGGCAACTCATAAACCCTTCAAAGTGTTCCATCCTATTTTCTGACAATTGTTTGGTGACATAAGCCGGGGGAGTAAAGTCAATATTAGGGGTGACTCAAGAGGTTTTTGATCCTAAGTATCTTGGTCTGCCAGTTCCTGAAGGAAGAATGCATAAGGGGAAATTTGAAACATTGCTGGACAAACTGAGTATGAGACTTATTGATTGGCCTCTCACTACAAGAAATATGTCAACTTGTGACCTTGACTATTGGCCACTGAAAGGTCACTGTTTTTCATTTGCGACCTTTTTTTGACCAAAAACAGAAGGTCAAAAGCTGGCGGTTGTAAACTGAAATTAACGACCCTCTCTGTGAGAAGGTCGTGGACGTTTACGACCAAAATCTGCCTATTGTTTTGTTTTGGTCACTAGCAACCTCCCCAGGCCACGTAGGCATCCAACGTGACAAGGTGATGTGGCACAAGATTCAGCCCGGTCCAATTCTGTCTTTTATATGGGCCGAGCCCACTAATTCCAACAGATTTATGTTTTTTTATGGTCAACTAAATGGACCAAGCCCAATTTTTGCAAGCCTTTTCTTTTTTGGGCCATTTACTTTTTCTTGTAAATTTCTTTTTTTGGCCTTTTCATTTTGTTTTTTGCTGGCCTTTTCATTTGGTTTTTATAACTTTTTGGCAGAATTATTATTTTTCTATTTAAAATAAAATAAACAATTCCACATCAACATCATTAGTTGGCTGTAGACTTTTCAGGTGCAGTACACAGGAATACAATTTTGCCCATATATATTGTTGAGAAATTTTCATAATTTTGCTGTCAAAGCAGCATGTACACAGGAATACAATTTTGCTATCAAAGCAATATTTCAAACGTACATCTTCATGACATCGTACATAAAAACCAGCAGTAAAAAGATTACAATATGTCATTTGGCTCAGATCTTGCATGCGCAACATCTCACATTCATGTACAGGAGAGGAGGAGGGGCTTGAGTTGTCCTGAAGGATACACATTCCTGAAGGACACAAAAAGTAGAGGTATTATTTTGGACAATAAGCTCCAAGACAACATTGTAGGCTATTAACGTAAAATAAGTTATTATCAAGTTTAGTTTAGTGATCATTTTCTCATACAATTTTATTTCAACTTAATAGTATCAAGAATCAAGCAAGGAACTAAACATCAGCAGCAAAAAGGTGAGAAACTGCATCAATCAACAAGATAATGGTGGTATGATTTGTTCTTCAGGAACTTGGACAGCCAATCGACCAAAAAAGTTCATGGAGCTTCACAATAAATGAATGCCATAAACATTGTACTGACATCCTTTGCAAACACTGCTAGGCTGCTAGCTGTGTGTGTTCATCCATCTATCCATGGACCTAACTAATGTTATTTGTATCTCTAGACTAGAACCAAATGATCATTAGTGTTATTATTAACTTGATGGTGGCATCTTCTAGTAGGGTACAGATTTCACATAAGACATGAAAAATAGATGAGGCAAGCAGTATCAAAGAGCACAGTCATAATGAACCAATACAATGTTGCTATGTTGTGGCCATAACAATTGCAACTAATGCCCACTTCATATCAGATCTGCAAGGGGTATAAGGAGGGGTGGATCTCACCATGTCAGGGGGGTGGAGGAGAGGAGGAGGGCATCCTGTAGCAGCCTAGAACCCTGTGACTTGCGGAAAGTGATGTTCACAATGCCCAATTCCTCACTATCCAGAACACCTGCTCAGACCAGGAGGAAACGTTAGCTGCTATCAATCAACATATCAGGGTGACAGGTATAACAAAAGACAAGTACAAAGCTGGAAAGGGAAATGGTAAGAACTGCTGTATAACTACACCAAAATGCATAGGTCTAATATAACAAAAGACAAGTACATCGCTGGAAAGGGAAATGGTAAGAAAGTCTATCTATCTGCATCAAAATGCACAAGTCTAATATAACAAAAGACAAGTACAGAGCTGGAAAAGGAAATGCACAGGTATAGGCGACCGTTTTTTTTTCAAAAAACGAAGGGGAATGTACTATATAGTTTTTTTCAGTCGAGGTGGAGCAGTCAGGGGAGCAGAGCACACAGATTAGCAGCCCCGGAGACCCGCATGACGTACTAACAAACTGAATGTACTATATAGTTTTCTTTTTCAAGCATGAGGTAACCAGGAAAAGCAAAATAAAACTGACATATGAAACAAATCCAAACCTCTAGGTGCAGATCAATTCCACATGGCAGACAAATATTGAACAGAAATTTGGATTCACAGATCGTGGAAAACATGGGCAAACCATAAAAGGAGTTAGGTACAAAGACAGGCTGAGATCTCGCAGCTGGCAACACGCAGGGGCCTGCACCTTCATGGCCAGAGTGCGGCGCCACAGGATCAATGTGCAGTTGTGGTTTGTGGTTGGTGGTGGAGATGTCGGTCCATCGATGACCATCAACTAAACTAACATCAATGCTTATATATTTATATGAGCATCCTAATTGTTTTTCATTCAAATTTAGAGCTCACAGTTCTAGTTTCTTCATCCCTTTTTGGCTGACAATTTTATTACGCATGACAACAGTGCTAGATTTCTTATGCCACAACATCTGCGCGCAGCAATGGGCGGGGATACCAGCTAGTACACATAAGACAATATTTAGCTTAAACTGTAAGAAGCTGAAAACTCAGACCTTCAGACTGTGTATATCAGTAGAATTACAAAGGACTCGTCAGATGCAAGGAAACTAAGATACCATAACAGTTCTCAGTTGCTGCACAATTCTAATACAAAGCATAAGATATCAAGCACCATAATAACACTTGACATAACTAAATTGAAGGGTGGATCCCGACCCGAGCCACTAGCGAAATCATCAAAATGCTAACCATTTGTACCACTGGATCATGCTTCCCGCGACCTCGCCATGAAAACCCTAGTTACCAGCATAGATCATAGCCGGGATTACCCACGCACGAAACCACGCATCTCCCGCACCATATCTGACCCCTCCGGCATGAAACCCTAAGCGCGCGGGTAGATCGGGGCAGGAAAATCACAAAGGGGATCGGGACGGGAGACGGGTACGAACCTGAGCCTTGTCGGCGAGGCGGAGCGCGAGCCTGGAGACGGGGAGCGGTGCGTCGTAGACGAAGGCGTGGTTGATGCACTCGTTGTGGAGGAAGCGGGAGAGGACGCGGCCGTCAGTGGTGAGGCTGGCGAGCGCGACCCCGGCGTGGTCAGCGACGCGGAAGACCTTGCACTGGTGCGAGGAGAGATCGTTGGCGGACTTGTTGGCGGCGGCGAGGTCGAGGACACGGGTCAGGTCGACGATGGCGACGTTGATCTGGGCGTTCGACCGAACTCCTTGCCGGCTTTCTCTCCCTTCTGTTCCCTTGCTTCCCTTCCCTTGGGAGAGGAAGGAGAAGGTGGGGGCGGCGGCGCGGGGGGAGGGGGAGGGTGAGATGGCCGGCGGCAGCGCTCGGGGTGGATCGGCGATGTGGGAGACGAGGAGAGAGATCGGGGTGGAGGCGGCGATGTGGGAGACGAGGGGAGGGTCGGGGTGGGTGGCAGATCTGGAGCCCTAGGGTTCCTGGGGTGAGAAGGTGCGGGAGTTTTATTTTTCTTTTTTTTGAGACAAAGAGGGGGCATGAGGGAGAAAGGGCTGCCTTCGGATCCGAGAGCATCCGACGGTGCTTGAGCACGATCCGCGTGACATGCGCATGGACCAATCAGAACCCAGTACACGTTATCGACTAAAAATAAGGTGTTGAACCATATTTTTTTTTCAAAAAAGGTGTTAAATCATATAAACAGTTTTATGATATGAGAAATTCAAAAAGAAAAATTTTCATTGTGCACAAGGGTGCATATTGGAATGACAAACAATGTTGCCTAAGGAAGTTTTCTTTTTCTTTGGACGAAAGAACCATTTTCCATTTTTCTAGTGCCCAAAAGAAGGTTTTTTTGTGAAGGACCTCCCAAATAATTGTTGCAAAGTTGGACCAAATCATTTTTCTAACATACTAGGCCATATTTAATGCACAATTGACCAAATGGTTGGGTGTAAAAAGTTTTTATCCACCTCTGGTGAAAAAGGCAAATTCTCGTCGATTCAGGTGGAAGCGGGTCAAATTTGAACTGTAGCTACCTCGTAGTTTTCTCTTTATTTTTTCCAAAAATCATTTCTAGGTACATAAGTATCTATTTAATCAGAGAAACACCAAAAAAATTCCAAGATTCAACAACTAGCTAGGAACGGTCATGCCCGCCGTTTTGACCGCATTTTGAAATGGGCATAAAAAATTCTAATAAATTCAAAAAATTGGGAAACCTTCGCATTGTGTCATTATATGTGGCCAAGTTCACAGGAAAAATATTAAACTTGTAATACGACAATTATTTTAAAAAAGTGTTCTCAAAAACGTGCTATCACGTGTGGAGATCAATGGCTTTTAAGCTAAATGATCAATCTTATGGCCACATTCATGGCATAGTTTGTTCAAATGATCTCATATTGTGCAAAGGGTGCATGTTGGAATGGCAAACAATGTTTCCTAAGGAAGTTTTCTTTTTCTTCGGACGAAAGAACCATTTTCCATTTTTTGAGTGCCCAAAAGGAGGGTTCTTTGTGAAGGACCTCCCAAATAATTGTTGCAAAATTGGACCAAATCATTTTTCTAAAATACTAGGCCATATTTAATGCACAATTAACCTAATGGTTGGGTGTAAAAAGTTTTTATCCACCTCTGGTGAAAAAGACAAATTCCCGCCGATTCAGTTGAAAGCGGGTCAAATTTGAACTGTAGCTGCCTGATAGTTTGCTCTTTATTTTTTTCCAAAAATCATTTCTAGGTACATAAGTATCTATTTAATCAGAGAAAGACCAAAAAAATTCCAAGATTCAACCACTAGCTAAGAACGGTCATTCCCGCCATTTTGACCGCACTTTTAAACGGGCATAAAAAATTCAAAAAAATCAAAAAATATTATATATCGCCAAGTTCCCCGGAAAAATAATAAACTTGTAATACAACAATTATTATAAAAAAGTTTTCTCAGAAACGAGGTATCACATGTGGAGATCAATGGCTTTCAAGCCAAATGATCAATCTTATGGCCACATTCATGGCATAGTTTGTTCAAATGATCTCATATTATGCACAAGGGTGCATATTGGAATGGCAAACAATGTTGCCTAAGGAAGTTTTCTTTTTCTTTGGACGAAGGAACCATTTTCCATTTTTTGAGTGCCCAAAAGGAGGTTTTTTTGTGAAGGACCTCCAAAATAACTGTTACAAAATTGGACCAAATCATTTTTATAAAATACTAGGGCATATTTAATGCACAATTGACCAAATGGTCGGGTGTCAAAAGTTTTTATCCACCTCTGGTGAAAAAGACAAATTCCCGCTGATTCAGTAGGAAGCGGGTCAAATTTGAACTGTAGTTGCCTCGTAGTTTGCTCTATATTTTTTCCAAAAATCATTTATAGGTACATAAGTATCTATTTAATTAGATAAACACCAAAAAAATTTCAAGATTCAACCACTAGCTAGGAAAGGTCAAGCCCGTCGTTTTGACCGCATTTTGAAACGGGCATAAAAAATTCAAAAAAAACAAACAGGAAAACGTTCGCATTGTGTAATTATATGTGACCATGTTTCCAGGAAAAACAATAAACTTGTAATACGGGAATTATTTTAAAAAAGTGTTCTCAGAAATGAGCTATCATGCGTGAAGATTCATGCCTTTCAAGCCAAATAATCAATCTTATGGCCACATTCTTGGCATAGTTTGTTCAAATGATCTCATATTGTGCACATGGGTGCATCTTGGAATTCCAAACAATGTTGCCTAAGGGAGTTTTCATTTTCTTTGCACGGAAAGTACATTTTCCATTTTCCGAGTGCCTGAAATGAGTATTTTTTGTGAAGGACCTACCATATATTTGTTGCAGAATTGGACCAAATCAATTTTCTAAAATACTAGGCCATATTTAATGCACAATTGACAAAATGGTTGGGTGTCAAAAGTTTTGATCCATCTCTTGTGAAAAAGACAAATTCCCGCCGATTCTGTAGGAAGCGGGTCAAATTTGAACTGCAGCTGCCTCATAGTTTACTATATATTTTTTCCAAAAATCATTTATAGTTACATAAGTACCTATTTAACCATAAATACATGGTTCGGTGGCGATACGTCGAGGTTTGGGCGGTGGTCGAGGCCCCCAACTCTAGAGCGCGTAAACTCGCATGCCCGCCGCGTGGTCACCGCGTGACCGTGGCATTGCCATGTGTTTTGGGCAGCCTAGGCATGTCTAGTGGGTTGGGCACTCCCCAGGTAGGTGCTAGGAAGAAAATTACAACATAAGATTCTCACGAGGAGACCGATCGATGCTCAAACATGAATTAGCAACCAAGTGTTTGATTAGCGGTACGGGAAATGTACATGGCTAATGGGCGTGAGTTTTCGCTGAGGATGATCAGTTACTAAGAAGACGGTCTTCACAAATTTTCAGATCAAAAGGAAGAGCCTAGGTGGTACTTGCTTTGCAAACTACCACACTGGACATAAATACGAATGTTGAAGCTCGGCTCAAAATAATGAATGGATTGAGCTGGCATTTGGTGGAGGATGGTTATTTGGGCATAGGGAAGCACTGCAGAAAATGGATACTATTTGGACATGCCAAAGTGGTACTTCCTTCATAAACTGTTGTTCTGAACAGAATAGGAAAATGAATATTTTTGAATTATTTTTGAACTAGGCAAGGAAGTTTTTTACATATTTGACGAAGATATGACCCAAAGAATTTATGAGAATTTTTTGGGAATTTCGGGAATGACAGAAATATAGGTTGCTTCACAACCTAGAGCAAAAACTGCCACATGGACATGACACATAGGCAAAACTGATGAGGTGGCGCCTAGTCATAGCAACCCACCACAATTTACAAGGCTATATGAACATCTATATTGGTCGTTAACAACTAGAAATAAGGCAGCGGACTAGCACTGTTTGCTTTATGACCATTTCATGTAAGGAAATTACGACCTTTCTGACCAAAATGGTCGCAATGGTTTAGGGTTTGGAGCCCCCCGAACAGCTTTTGACCAATTGGTCTGAAATGGTCATAGTTCTATGACCATTTCTTCTAGGGTCACTGACAAAAGGTCACTAGTTGACATATTTTTTGTAGTGTCTTCTAGCAATGAATTATTAATAAAATCTGTTGCACAAGCTATACCTACCTATGTGATGAGTGTATTCCGGTTGCCGGTGTCAGTGCTTGATGATCTTACACGGTCAATGCGGCAATATTGGTGGGGTGTGGAAAAAGGAAAACGGAATATGGCATGGTTGAGTTGGGATAAAATGAGATTAGCAAAGTCCAAAGGTTGTTTGGGCTTCCGTGACATGCGAGCTTTTAATCAAGCACTGCTTGCGAAGCAGGCTTGGCGACTCCTTGATTCTCCCGATAGCTTATGGTTATTACGCCAAAAATATTATCCCAATGGTAATTTTATGGATACAGTATTTTCTGGAAATTCTTCAGCTGTATGGAAGGGAATCGAACATGGTTTAGAGCTTGTTAAAAAAGGAATCATTTGGCGGGTTGGAGATGGATCTTTGATTCATACATGCAGGGACCCTTGGATCCCACGGGGCAATAATCTCCGACGGGTCACACCCAAAGGTAACTATCGTTTTAATCGGGTGACTGCTTTCCTTGATGAAAATGGTGCTTGCTTGGTGCAACATTTGAATGACCATTTCTGGCCGATGGACCTCCGGGAAATTCTAAAGATTCGAACCTCGCCTAGTTAACGGTGGGACTTTTTCGCCTGGCACCCGAAGAAGAATGTCCATTTTACAGTGAAAAGTGCGTATCACTTAGCGACGGCCGAGCATGATGATCAGTTTTCTGGTGGATCTTAACGTGCTAATCCTGAAGGAAACCGATCTGTTTGGAATATTATATGGCGTTCAAATGTTCCTCCATGTATGAAGCGTATGGCTTGGCGTGCGGTAACAGGTGCATTAGCGACTACAACTTGCCTGCAATATAGGCACTTAATGCGGCGTGGAACTTGTCCACTATGTGGTATAACCGATGAGGACAGCTACCATGCACTAGTTGCATGCAGCCATGCACGTAGTGTTTGGGAGAGCATGAGGCGTGTTTGGTCTCTCCCCCACGATCCTCTCTTTGTTAACAGTGGGCAGGAATGGTTGCTTAATTTATTGCTTAATTGCAACGAGGCAGAGAGGGATTGAGTACTAATGCTCATTTGGCGTATATGGCAATTACGTAATGATCTTACTCATCATAAAGAGGTTCCTCCAGTGGATATTACAGTTGACTTTTTAGTGAGCTATATGATTTCTATTTGTGATGCCAGGAAGTTGAGCACTGAGGAAATACTCAAAGGGAAAATGTCGGTTGCTTATTGGGCTTTGCCCGAAGTGAGAATTAATCCCGCTCCTAAGCCTTGGCCACCTCCTACTACAGACTCCGTTGCTCTATCTATTGATGGATATTTTTCAGTTGATTCTGGCGCCGCAGCCGCATGGATGATTCTCCGGCAACATGATGGATCTGTTATTTTTGCAGCATACCGGTATATTTTCAATTGCAATGATGCACTGGAAGTGGAGATACATGCGCTTATGCAAGGGATGTCACTTGCTATACAACATTCCAATTGTCCGGTGATTGTTCAATCAGATTCTAGTGTGGCGTTATCAAGTTTGACAGGAGATGGATTGATTCATTATGCCAATGGACATCTCGTAGCTGAAATTAAGGTGTTGATGAGGGATAGGGAGTTTATTCCCCAAAATTAAATAGGGATCAGAATAGAGTTGCTGACCGCTTGGCAAATTATTGTCGTGTAGAGTGTACCACGGCTGTGTGGATGCATCTAGGACCACCATGTATCGAGGATCTTTTGCCTCTCGACTGTAACTCTATCAATTTGGAATAAAAATCCTTTTTCATCGCAAAAAAATGCAACTCAACGCTACGATGAAGATCATGAAACCAAGCTATTTCTGAAACTTGAAATGGCTTCGCACGTAAGTAATATCTAATTGGAACTATGTATGTTGTGAATAGAATAAAGTGCAGTTAAACATGTGTGTTGACATGCTTGTTAACTTAATGGTGGTATGCAGGAGTTTCTAAAGAGTTTAGTATCGTCTATACGTGTTGTTGATAGTTTTCTTAGTTTAAGATTTTGTTAATGCATCCTAGACACTTAGAGGGCACATTATCTTCTTTTGAAATCTTTTCAGGTAAATATATCACCTTTGAAATGTCAATCAATTGTATTTTCTCCTTGTGCTACCTGAAAAAGGTTGCCACCACTACTACTAAGTTCTAACCCTGAATAAACTTTGAACAAGGTACCCTAGTAGTTCAAGAGCATGAATGAGTTTTTCGTTTATTTTCATAAACATGTTTATTCATTCTTTGTTCAAGGTTGTGAACTAGGAGGCACGGAAGAAGCCACATGCAGCTCATGCTAATCCTTACCTCTTGAGGAGGCTGGCGTCACAATGATATTGACATCCAAGAGTATATGTCCAATTTTCGGCCTGCTACCAACAGATGTACATTCAACTAATGCTTATATCAACTCCATAATCGCGCACATATAATTGTACTAACCCTCCCAGATGTTATTTTATTTTTAGGGCAGTATAACCGCACCTAAAGCGAGCTCTCTCAATGATTCGTGTTTTAGGCCGTCCGATTTCATTGCTCGATGGTTGCTTGTCGTCCGATACTGCTCCTCTCACACGTGGGCTGCTCCTGGGCCGACTGTCCTCTTGGCCACCACCACACCGTCCTCTTCCCCACCCTCGTCGGCCCCGCCATCCTCTTTGCCGCCCCCGTCGACCCCGTCGTCGCCATCGCCATGGGATCCGTTACGATCTCGCCATCCCTGCCGTCACCCACACCAACGGCCGCGACAGCCATCCAACACCAACGGCCATGTCCGACACCCACTTTGGTAGGGGAGCTAAGGTTAGAGTTAGGAGTACGTGGGTTATGGGGTTACTACGGCTAGGGTTTGTAGATCGTATATTGTAGTTACATTCTTTGTTCATAGATCATAGATTATACAAACTTTCTTATTCATATTCGTAAAACGTAGATCATAGATTATAGGAACTTTCTTATTCGTATTCATAGATCATAGACCGTACTTATAGGAACTTTCTTACAGGGATTCATAATAAGAGGTAATATTTTGGCGAAGCGTTGATTTATTTCCGTTTCGCCAAATATCTAGCACTTAATATGTCCATTTGAAAGCAGATTTCATGCCCAAATTTTAAGATAGCGTTGTTGGTATTGTGAGTTGCATTCTTTATCTGTAGATTATAGGAACTTTCTTATTCATATTCGTAGATCGTGGTTCACAGATTATAGAAACTTTCTTTACAATGATTCATAATAAGAGCTAATATTTTGGCGAAACCTTGATTAATTTCCGTAGCACTTAATATGTCCATTTTAAAGCAGAGTTCATGCCCAAGTTTTAATGTAGTGTTGTTAGTATTGTTAGTTACATTCTCTGTTCGTAGATTATAGGAACTTTCTTATTCATATTCGTACATCATAGCCTTAGATTACAGAGACATTCTTTACAGGGATTCATAATAAGAGCTAATGTTTTGGCGAAACATTGATTTATTTTCGTTTCGTTTCTAGCACTTAATATGTCCATTGTTTGTTCGTAGCTATTTAATGTTAGTTACATTCTTTGTTCGTAGCTATTTAGTGCTTTTATACAGGTAATATTTAATTAGTCTACTGATATTGTTAGCTACATTTTTGTTGGAGAGGGGGGGGGCAATTCTCACTCTAAATCCACATACTGAGATGACAGTTGTTTTGAGAGGAGGATACCGACTGTTGTCATAGGGGTCATCCTTCCTCTTCTTCTCCTATGAGAACTTGGTACAACATGAGGAGACGGTGAAGAACACGACCTTCACCAACGGTCAAAATAACATTGAGTGTACATCATATATATACAACCACTTGGGAGATGAACCGACTGTTGTCGTAGAGGGTCGTTCTGGCCTCCTGCTCCTCCGGTACGTTTATAAAGGAGGAGGAGAAGGTGAAGAACGGCCATCACCGACCGTCAAAGTACCAGTCCAACATATGTACAACCACTTAAGAGTGACAACTGCCCACCCGAAGAAAGGCAACCCGGATTGCCGTACATTGTTTTAATTATTTTCTTTTATAGTTGCTTTGGTATAGATGTGGTTTATCTAACTGTCAACTTTTGAAATTTAGATGGAGGACCCGACAAGCCTCATTACGACTCCTACAGCCCTAGACGCTGTTTCGAGGCTAGTTGGGTACTCGGTGTTCGCGCTCACCTATGCGGAGAGGACCCTAATAGACACCCAGAAGGTTCTACAATACGCCAAGAGCGCTGAAGGATCTTCCGATCTTGCGGGGACAGCCACCAGAAGCCGCAAAGCTGTTGCAGAGAGTGCGTGAGGAGCCGTTGAGGCTGCCGAGATAGGTTTTGAAACTACCAACTCCACCGTACCCAAGGTCAATAAGATGATTGATGACGAGGACAACTCTTCACAAACCTGAGCTTAATTGCAAGTTGCTATGATAGAGCTGAACTTTTGTTTGTCAACTATTTGTGCAGTGCCATAATGTGGTCTCCATGATGGATGCTTGAATGTACTTTCTATGTTTCTATGAAAATTCATGTAGACTTTGCTATATGTACTTGGGCAACTTGTTGTCACCTTGTTTATTAACTATGATAAAATGTGCTACTAAACTATGATACATCTTAATGCATAGAATCGAATATGTAAATTCTTGCTGCTGGTTATATGTATAGTTGTGGTCGATCTAGCTGTGGCGGGCGGCAGAATTTGACGGGCGGGAGAACATGCCCGCCACTAGAGGTGCTCTACCAGTGACAGGTGCGCGCACACCACTGATAGGGTACTAGCAGTGGTGGGAGGTCTATGGTGGGTAGGTCTGGGAGCCTGGCCTGCCACTGCTAGGCATTCTTGCAGTAGTGAAGGGGCAAAGGGCGGGGGCGATTGGGAAATCAAGTGGCGGTGGTCTTCATCTGGGAGAGCGGAAATGGATCACTAGTAGAAAAAGGGGCTATCGTTGAGGCCTGTTTTGCCCATTAGTCCCGGTTCAATCCAGAACCGGGACTAATGTGAGCATTTATCCCGGTTCGTGAGCCCAGGGGGCCGGCCGGGCCACGTGGGCCATTGGTCCCGGTTCGTCCGGACCTTTTGGTCCCGGTTGGTGGGACGAACCGGGACCAATGGGCCTCGCTCCTGGCCCACCACTATTGGTCCCGGTTGGTGGCATGAACCGGGACCAAAGGCTTCCCTTTAGTCCCGGCTCATGCCACCAACCGGGACCAATAGTGTTGCCTATATATAGCCCCTCGCGCAAGAGCAGAGCACACTGCTCTGTTTTTTCTGGCCGAGGGGGAGGGGGCTTGGTGGTGCTCTAGCTCACCTCCTATGCACACAAGGTGTTCGATGGAATGCCCGAGCCACACTACGTAAGCTTTCTCCTCTCCAAGCTCGACCTCTAACCTCCATTTTCCTCAATATTTGTCTAGGTTTAGCGGTCCGTCACGCCCCGTCCCCGTCTTCACCGCCGTCGATCACCCGCGCCGATCTCATCGCCAGCACCACCGTGGTGAGCCTGTTGTTCTTATCTTCTTTCTGAAAGGAAAAATATTCTTACTTGTATTATTTTCTTACTTTTATTATTGCATCTTATATAGTGCGATGGTTTTGGTATCCGCCCCCGTCGGCCCTCGTCCTGTCTATGATTCGGATGTGGTATATATTATCTTTTCATAACTATTGGTTCATTTATTGTTTATGAAAATTATGCCGACCAACATGACATAGATTTTATTTATCTAGGAGGTTGTTGAACCGGA
>LR880972.1:45273319-45290529 GCA_904067115.1 Aegilops sharonensis | reverse complement strand
ATTAAAGGGCGCGATGCCCTTTAGTCCCGGTTCGTGCCTCAAACCGGGACTAAAGATTAGACCTTTAGTCCCGGTTTGAGACACTAACCTGTGCTAATGGGGTTGAGACCTTTAGTCCCGGTTCGTGCCACGAACCGGTACTACAGGTCCCATTTTCAAACTCTACACCCCCCATCCCCCCCGGTGGATCGCCTTTTCAATTTTAAAAAAATAAAAGAAAATGATGAAAATGTCAAAAAAATAAAAGAAAATAAGTTTCCCATGTGATATGTGGTCTAGTTGTTGGGAAAATTTGCGAATGTGAATTTCGACTTTATTTGCAAAATCTCTCTGGAATTTATAAATATGGGCATAACTTTTGCATACTAACTCGGATGAAAAAGTTTTTTATATGAAAAATCATCTACTCGAAAAGTTTGAAAACAATAGTTTGAAACTCAAACAGTGAAATGTGTCAATTCATGCTCAAGCAAAATTCCTGAGGGTTAATAGGATTGACATCTTACTATTGTCAGGAAAACAACAAGTGCAGACTTGGAAACGAGGGAGAATAGAATCCGGAAGTTAAGCGTGCTCAGGCTGGGGGAGTGGGAGGATGGGTGACCGTTCGGGAAGTTAGGTGATTTGGAATGATGAGGGTGATTAGAGAAGAGGATAAATTGAGCAGTGATGAGGGGTGCTGATTAGAGATTAGGGGTTAAAATAATTCAGAAATTTGAAAATAAAAAATTATTCAAAAAAAATTCAAAAAAATTTCAAAAAAAAAATCATAAAATTTCCATTAGTCCCGGTTGGTGTTACCAACCGGGACTAAAGGTGGAGCCCCACGTGGCCGCGGATTGAACCGGGACTAAAGGGGGGAGGCATTAGTACCGACCCTTTAGTCCCGGTTCACCAACCGGGACTAAAGGCCCTTACCAACCGGGACAACAGGCCCTTTTTCTACTAGTGTCATTCTCCTAATGATGTGATCCCGTTATCAATAACATCCAATGTCCATAGTCAGGAAACCACTGTTCGTTGATCAACGAGCTAGTCAACTAGAGGCTCACTAGGGACATATTGTGGTCTATGTATTCACATGTGTATTACGATTTCCGGATAATACAATTATAGCATGAATAAAAGACAATTATCATGAACAAGGAAATATAACAATAATACTTTTATTATTGCCTCTAGGGCATATTTCCAACAAAGAGCTATGCGGATTCTAAACGCAAGGAGACAGTTTTCGAAGTCGGAGATAGAGTCTATCTTCAAGTATCTCCACTTCGAGGAGTTAAGCGTTTTGGAGTTAAAGGAAAGTTAGCGCCACGTTTTGTGGGACCATACAGAGTTTTGGAGTGCATGGGAGAAGTTGCTTACAAATTGGAATTGCCCGAAGGTTTGTCAGGGAGTTCATGACGTGTTCCACGTTTCCCAGTTGAAGAAGTGCCACTCAGAGATGGCTGATATACCGCTGAGGGATACTGTGCCACTGGAAGCGATTCAGTTGGGTAATGATTTGACCTACGAGGAGAAACCAGTTAAAATTCTCCAGTATGCTAGCCGAGTCACCCGCAGCAAGGTTATTAAGTTTTGCAAAGTCCAGTGGAGCCACCACACCAAGGATGAAGCCACCTGGGAGCGAGAGAAAGATCTGCTGAAGGACCACCCTCACCTATTTTCTATCCAACCTGAATCTCGAGGGCGAGATTCATCTTAAGGGGTGTAGGTTTGTAACATCCCAAATTTTCAATTTGGAATGTTATACATAGATCATCATTTGCATATATTATTTTATTGCATTTTGGCTCGATCCTAGAAATTTCACGTAACTCAAGGACCCACGGAGAGAGTTGGAGATTTCGTTATTTTCATATTTGAGTTTTCTCAAATTTTGAAAATAGGATCATTTGATTTAATTTATTTTATCTTCAATTATTTCTATTATCAAAATATGAGAGAGGGAATAAAATGACTTTCCCAAAATAAAGAAATATTGAAGATTTAATTAAAAAATCAAATAAGATTTTTATTTGGAGTTTATCGCTATTTTATTTGAATTTAGGAAAAATGCGTGTTTTACAAAATTGCATTTAGGCCCCAAATAAATATCCATCTTGTCCGGCTTGATTTTAGAAGCCTGGGAAAATTTATTTCGGGATTTTTGGAGTCCGTTTAGTATTTCTTTTGTTGGTTTTTCTGCGCGTAATTATTTTAAAAAAAATCTGAACCAACTATGGGCCGTGACAGGCCAGGACTCTGCCTGGCCGGGGTCTTTATATAGTGCGCCCCGGGCCGCCGCCCCAGCCGACCCGCGCCCGCGCCCCCAAACCCTAGCCGCCGCGCCGCCCGCCGCCGCCGCCGCCGCTAGAGCCGCCGCCGAGGTTGACCCGCCGCCGCCGTTTTTTAGAAAAACCGTTCGGTTTTTCCGTCGGTTTTTCGTCGGTTTTTTAGATCCGTTTTTTTATTAGATCGGTTTTTTTGGTATATGTTAATTAGTGAGCGTTCCCTCGTTTGTTCGTTTTAACGAACGCGTTCATCGTTTAGATCCAGATAACGAACGTTCATTCGTTAGTCTGTTCGTCGTTTTTCTTTTTCTCGGATTTATTCCGTGATTTTTCTGATCGCGATTTCTGATCCGATTTTCATTTTAGTATAACTTTTTGCTCGTTTATCGGAATCAGGCGATTCAAGCGCCTAGAGTTTCGTCTCGAAACCCTCTTTCCGAGTAATCTACTCAAACAAGTTTTTGCCTCTGTAAAATTTTACTTAGGTCCAGATTAGTAAACGAAGCTTGTTTCTTTCGCCGTTTGACTTCCGTTGCCTCGTTCGATTTGATTCTTTTTGAAACCGGAGTTCTTAAGTTGAACTTTCTGGCTAGATATTTTATTTGAGTTTTTCCTGTGCATTAGATCAGTACTTATTGTCTGCTTGTTTGTTTGCGATAGAGTAATCGGAGTGCGCCACTTGCTACTTCGAATCTCTAGGTTTCGCGGATCATCAACAAGGCAAGTAACACGTTGATCATATCCCTTTTCATACCTAGATTTTATGCATTAGATCAGTGCTCAAACATTGCATGATTAGGATCTAATTAAATTGTGGGTTTTGGGAAGTAGTTGATGCAGTACCTATTACCTTTTTTATTTTCAAACCCTTGGGAGTTACTTCTACGTTTGCTTATATTGCCATGCTATGCTAGTAGACGTGGATTGGATGAGTGTATTTCCATGATAGATGTGAGTTTGTTAAATAATGGTTTATTTAAGGTGGCAACTAAAACACACATATGGGTGGATTGAGGTACCTGGGTATTCCAGGATTGCCTGTTTCTTTTTGGACCGCCACCCAGGCTCAAAGGGATCATGAGATTATTCNTAATCTACTCAAACAAGTTTTTGCCTCTGTAAAATTTTACTTAGGTCCAGATTAGTAAACGAAGCTTGTTTCTTTCGCCGTTTGACTTCCGTTGCCTCGTTCGATTTGATTCTTTTTGAAACCGGAGTTCTTAAGTTGAACTTTCTGGCTAGATATTTTATTTGAGTTTTTCCTGTGCATTAGATCAGTACTTATTGTCTGCTTGTTTGTTTGCGATAGAGTAATCGGAGTGCGCCACTTGCTACTTCGAATCTCTAGGTTTCGCGGATCATCAACAAGGCAAGTAACACGTTGATCATATCCCTTTTCATACCTAGATTTTATGCATTAGATCAGTGCTCAAACATTGCATGATTAGGATCTAATTAAATTGTGGGTTTTGGGAAGTAGTTGATGCAGTACCTATTACCTTTTTTATTTTCAAACCCTTGGGAGTTACTTCTACGTTTGCTTATATTGCCATGCTATGCTAGTAGACGTGGATTGGATGAGTGTATTTCCATGATAGATGTGAGTTTGTTAAATAATGGTTTATTTAAGGTGGCAACTAAAACACACATATGGGTGGATTGAGGTACCTGGGTATTCCAGGATTGCCTGTTTCTTTTTGGACCGCCACCCAGGCTCAAAGGGATCATGAGATTATTCATGCTAGCAACTTCCGTGTGCAGCCACAAGTTACTATGGGCTCTAGCATAGTTGACTAAGTCATGCGAACTCTTACAGTGGTAGACTAGCAGATGTAGGGGATGTAGGTTGGTACTGTCTACCCATTCGTAAGATGCTAGCGATTCTGAAAGACTATGTCTCGGTCATCCGTTTCTCAAACACCATGTAGTGCGAGAATCCCAACGGAGGAGATCGAGTCTTGTGGGGAAAAGTGCACAAACCTCTGGAGAGTGTATCAAACTAATCATGGTTAGCCGTGTCCCCGGTTATGGACATCTTGAGTATCTAGTACTTGGATTATCATGTGAATCTCATCATGTTACTCTAATTAATGTTGTTGGGTTTTTAATGATGATGCTTAATTGGGATTGAGGATGATGTCAACCATTCCCAATGTTTAACAACAACCATGATAGTTAATTAAAATTTATTCCTTTGCAGTAGGGAAAAATTGGCTTTACGCAAAACTGTAACCATAGAGCTTTCCACCAGCCATATATGCATGTAGTATAGCATTACTCTTTCATATTACTCTCTATGTGTTAAATTGCCAACATATTCCATGTGGTGACCCGTTTTCGGGCTACAACGTTCATGTTGCAGACTTTTCAGACAACGAGTAAGGTGCCTTAGGTTGTGGTTCTATACTCAGTGATGCCGTTGGAGTTGATGGACTCGCTTATCTTCCAAGCCTTCCGCTGTTATCATATTAGATGGTGAGGGAGTCCTGGATGAGGGGGTGTCCGGATGGCCGGACTATAACCTTTGGCCGGACTCATGGACTATGAAGATACAAGATTGAAGACTTCGTCCCGTGTCCGGATGGGACTTTCCTTGGCATGGAAGGCAAGCTTGGCGATACAGATATGTAGATCTCCTCCCATTTGTAACCGACTCTATGTAACCCTAACCCCTCTCCGGTGTCTATATAAACCGGAGGGTTTTAGTCCGTAGGACGAACAACAATCATACCATAGGCTAGCTTCTAGGGTTTAGCCTCTCTGATCTCATGGTAGATCTACTCTTGTACTACCCATATCATCAACATTAATCAAGCAGGAGTAGGGTTTTACCTCCATCGAGAGGGTCTGAACCTGGGTAAAAACATCGTGTCACAGCCGAGTTTGAACTACATCGAGAAGGCAAGTTTGAACTACATGGCTGACGTCCGCGGAGACTTGATCTTCGATGGGTTCAAGACACAGCCGAGCGCGCCGCACTGTTACGATGGGCATGATCTAGCTCTGTCGCTGAACAGTGCCCTAGAGGCCGCACCCGTGTCCGCTACGACCCTCAGCTCGGAGCCGACTGCGCCAATCGAGGACGGGTGGCTCGACACCGCCTCGGGGGCTGCAATCTCTACGGCGATCGAGCCGAACACCAGCCTTGTTCTTTGCGAAGCTTGTGACTCCAAGGTGCCGGACTCCCCTCCAGACTCCGAACCTTCCACGCCCCTGCCAATCGAATCCGATCGGGCGCCGATCATGGAGTTCACCGCCGCGGACATCTTTCAGCACTCGCCCTTCGGCGACATTCGGAATTCACCAAAGTCTCTCTCTTTATCAGGAGAGCCCTGGCCGGACTATGGTCAGCAAGGTTGGGATGCGGACGACGAAGAAATTCAAAGCCCACCCACCACCCACTTCGTAGCCACTGTCGATGATTTAACCGACATGCTCGACTTCGACTCCGATGACATCGACGGTATGGACGCCGATGCAGGAGACGACCAAGAACCAGCGCCTACAGGGCACTGGAAGGCCACCTCGTCGTATGACATATACATGGTGGACACCCCAAAAGAAGGGAATGGAGATGGAACAAGGGAGGATGACCCGTCCAAGAAGCAGCCTAAGCGCCGGCGTCAGCGGCACCGCTCTAAATCCCGCCAAAGCAAAAACGGTGATTCCGGCATGGGAGACAATAACACCCCGGACAGTGCCGAAGGCAACCCCCTTCAGTAGGATTCAGCGTAGGAGGATGGAGAAACCAACCCTCATGAGAGAGCGGCAAATAGAGAGGTAGAGGACCATAATTACATGCCTCCCTCCGAAGACGAGGCAAGCCTCGACGACGACGAATTTTTCGTGCCTGAGGATCCCGTCGAACAAGAGCGTTTCAAACGCAGGCTTATGGCCACGGCGAGCAGCCTTAAGAAAAAACAGCAATAGCTTAGAGCTGACCAAGACTTGCTAGCCGACAGATGGACTCAAGTCCTTGCGGCTAAAGAGTACGAACTCGAACGCCCCTCCAAGAGCTACCCAAAACGCAGGCTGCTACCCTGATTAGAGTTTGAAGCACCTAGACCTACATCACCAGCGCATGATGCGGCCGATCGGCCACCTCGTGGCCGCGACAGAGAGGCCTCTTGGCCCTCCACTCAAGCCGCACCCCGGCGTCGCTCAAAGAATACCAAGGCATGGGGAAATGCGCCAGACCTGCGAGATATATTGGAGGACAAGGCAAGGCAAACAAGATCGATCTATGGATCGCGTGGGCGCCCCACAACACGTGATGATAACCGTCATGCCGAATATGGTAAATCCGGCCGGGCCGAACAAAGTAGACAAAGCTCATTTGAGCTACGTCGTGATATAGCCCAGTACAGAGGCGTCGCACACCCATTATGATTCATAGATGAAGTAATGGATCATCAAATCCCCGAGGGTTTCAAACCCGTAAACATCGAATCATACGATGGCACAACAGATCCTGCGGTATGGATCGAGGATTATCTCCTTCATATCCACATGACCTGCGGTGATGATCTACACGCCATCAAATACCTCCCACTCAAGCTTAAAGGACCAGCTCGGCATTGGCTTAACAGCTTGCCAGCAGAATCAATTGGTTGTTGGGAGGACCTGGAAGCCGCATTCCTCGACAACTGCCAGGGCACCTATGTGCGACCACCAGATGCTGATGACCTAAGCCACATAATTCAGCAGCCAGAGGAATCGGCTAGACAATTCTGGACACGGTTCCTAACCAAGAAAAATCAAATAGTCGACTGTCCGGACGTAGAGGCCCTTGCATCCTTCAAACATAACATCCGTGACGAGTGGCTTGCCCGGCACCTAGGACAGGAAAAGCCGAAATCCATGGAAGCCCTCACAACACTCATGACCCGCTTTTGCGCGGGAGAAGACAGCTGGCTAGCTCGTAGTAATAACATGACCAAGAGCCCTGGTAATTCGGATACCAAGGACAACAATGGCAGGTCGCATCGCAACAAGCACAAGCGCCGCATTAATGGCGACAATGCTGAGGATACGGCAGTTAATGCCGTATTCAGAGGCTCTAAACCCGGTCAGCAGAAAAAGCCATTTAAAAGAAATACTCCGGGCCCGTCCAGTTTGGACCGAATACTCGATCGCTCATGCCAGATACACGACACCCCCGAAAAACCAGCCAATCACACCAACAGGAATTGTTGGGTGTTCAAGCAGGCAGGCAAGTTAAGTGCCGAAAACGAAGACAAGGGGCTGCATAGCAATGACGAGGAGGAGCCCCGGCCGCCGAACAATAGGGGACAGAAGGGCTTCCCCCCCACAAGTGCGGACGGTGAACATGATATACGCAACCCACATCCCGAAAAGGGAGCGGAAGCGTGCACTCAGGGACGTATACGTGTTGGAGCCAGTCGCCCCAAAGTTCAACCCATGGTGCTCCTGCCCGATCACTTTTGATCGAAGGGACCACCCCACTATCATCCGCCATGGCGGATTCACCGCATTGGTTCTAGACCCAATCATTGACGGATTTCACCTCACTAGAGTCCTTATGGACGACGGCAGTAGCCTGAACCTGCTTTATCAGGATACAGTGCAAAAAATGGGCATAGATCCCTCAAGGATTAAACCCACAAAGACAACCTTTAAAGGCGTCATACCAGGTGTAGAGGCCAACTGTACAGGCTCGGTTACACTTGAGGTGGTCTTCGGATGCCCGGATAATTTCCAAAGCGAGGAGTTAATCTTCGACATAGTCCCGTTCTGCAGTGGCTATCACGCACTGCTCGGACGAACCGCATTTGCAAAGTTCAATGCGGTGCCGCACTACGCATACCTCAAGCTCAATATGCCAGGCCCTCGAGGATTCATTATGGTCAATGGAAAAACTGAACGCTCTCTCCGAACGAAGGAGCATACGGCGGCCCTCGCGGCGGAAGTACAAAGCAGCCTCTTAAGGCAGCTCTTCAGTCCAGCTATTAAACGTCCGGACACCGTCAAGCGCGCCCGGAGTAACCTACAACAAGACCGCCTGACATGTTTCGAGCAAGCGTAGCAATGCGGCCCCAACCCCAGCCCTCGCGAAATTGCGAAACCAGTACTACGCGTACATAACTACGCTCTGGAAATACCATGGGCATCGGGGGAGGGGCACGACCACGCCATGCCCAAAATGCAGCTCAACCGCACCAGGGGCTCCCGATTTTGTCATTCCTTTTTTTTTCTTACTTTCAGGACTCCACTTTCCGGTAGGCCTGTCCAGCAGTACAATCGCCGAACATACGATGCAACAGCCAGGGAGACAGAAAGCTACGTCGAGTGTCCAGGTGGTCTGTATAACGAGCAGTATACTTGTTTCACATATCATCCCGCAGCTCGCCCCCCGGAGGGGGACATGTCAAATAATCCCATCTCTTGCTTATCGCACTATTTGTATCGTTCTGCTTTTACCGCAGACTTTTCGGATGAACAATACATAGCTTTTATCTATTATTGCATTCCTTTTTATGAAAATATGTTCAGTTATGTCATCATGCAACCGTACACTTTAGTACGGCCAATACACCAGGGGCTTACGTACCCCAGAATATGGTGTGAGAAGTCCGAACACTCTCATGAGTGTGGCACCCCGAACTTATAGCATTATATGCATCGGCTCCGAATCATGTCTTGGGTCAATAGTTGGGTTTGCCCGGCTCCCATGTTTTGGTACCTTACGTTCCGTTATATCGGCTAAGGTAGCGCTGGGAGAACCACTGCGATTGTGCCCCAGTTGAGCTGGGCTAAGCACCTCAGTGGAGAAAGCTAAAACTGACCGTCATGATAGGGCGAGAGCTGGTCGCTGTTCGAGAGGTTTTCGAGTCCCTAAAGACTTATGCCACTTAGAGCGAAGAGTCAGCTTTGTCCGGCCTAGGCGTGGATAGCGCCCCGAACTCGGTCTTCCGATTGCAAGGGGCTTCGCCGAAATTTGAAATTATAGAATTCTATGGCTAAGTGAGAGTGTTCAAGCATTATAGTCTGATTTCCTTGTTCGTTGTGTTGAGCACCTCCCTCGAAGGACCCAAGAATGGGAAAAAGATCACTCAAGTTTATCCCGAACACGCCAGCACTCGTGGCATGGGGGCAGAAGCCGACGACTCAGCATCTCTCAATTTTAATAAACGTCCGCACAGAAGGTAATATTTTAAATTCAAAAGTGTTGCTTAGCGCATATGAACATGTTTTCAGCGTACAGGATCACAAATGCGAGTTTACTCGAAAATTACATCTTTGGAGCACTCATCCGCTATAAGGCGGGCACCCTTCAGGACGCCCTCATAATACATCTCGGGCTTGCGATGCTCCTTGCCCGGCGGTGGTCCGTCCATCACAAGCTTCTCAGCGTCCATCTTGCCCCAGCGCACTTTAGCACGGGCAAGGGCCCTACGGGCACCTTCGATGCATACGGAGCGCTTGATGACTTCAAGCCATGGACAGGCATCCACCAGCCGCCTCACCAGCCCGAAGTAGCTCCCAGGTATGGCTTCCCCAGGCCATAGCCGGACTATGAGACCCTCCATGGCCTATTCGACCACCTTATGGAGCTCGACCAGCTGCTTCAGCTGGTCGCTCAAGGGCAACGGGTGTCCGGCCTTAGCATACTGAGACCAGAACACCTTCTCCGTCGAGCTCCTCTCTTCGGCTCGGTAGAATGCGGCAGCATCGGACACACTCCGGGGAAGATCTGCGAATGCTCCTGGAGAGCTCCGGACTCGGGTAAGTAACAAGTAATTCACTTTCACGTGCTTGCTTTGCATAAAGAATGCCTTACCCGCCGTTATCTTCTTCATCGCCACAATTTCCTGGAGGGCTTTTTGGGCTTCGGCCTTGGTGGATTTGGCGCTCTCAAGGGCCGAGGCGAGCTCGGACTCTCGAGTCTTTGAGTCGAGCTCCAAACTCTCGTGTTTTTCCACGAGAGCCTGGAGCTCTTGCTGCACCTCCGCCACCCGCGCCTCTTGCTTCTCTCGCTCGGTGCGCTCCACGGCCGCCTTGTCTTCGGCCTTGGACAGCGCTTCCTTCAGGGTCGCCACCTCGGTTGTGGCCCCTATAATACTCACGTTGGTCCTATCCTTTTTTGCAACCACATCTTTTTATATACTTACATAAGGTATTGCTTACCTTCCTTGTCTTCGAGCTGCTTCTTGGCAGGGCCGAGCTCGTTCTCGGACCGCTCGAGGCTCTGCTTCAATGCATTGACCTCCGCAGTTAGTGCGGCAGAGGTCAGCAGCGCAGCCTGCATTCCCATATTGACATACTTATCTTAGACTCCTGCGTATATCTTTTTGATCCTCAGTTCGGCTTTTCTTTCCGAACACCAAACTGAGCATCAGGGGCTACTGTCTATGCGGTAATATTTTTAAATATCTTAAATACATACCTCAAAGCCTGTTAGAAGGCTGGCATAAGCTTCAGTCAGCCCGCTCTTGGCGGACTGATCCTTCTGGATCACCACACTCATAATAGTGCGGTGCTCCTCGTCGATGGAGGCACCATTAAGCACCTTCAGCAGATTATCTGGTGCCTCCGGTTGGACGGAGGTCACCGGCGTCGTAGTCTTGCCCTTCTTACTAGGGGGCCGCCTGCCGGATTCCGGAACTGTTGAAGGTTCCGGTGCGGTGTCCGGCCCAGGGCCGGACTTGGAGCCCATGGGGGTTTTATCCCCTTTGCGCCTGGAGTCCGGGAGGTCACCTTGAGGCGCCTCCAGGACCACCTCCTCCTGGCTTGGACCCTTTTGGGACTCCACCTCGACATCATTCGCAGTGCGAGGAGAGGAGGCGGCCGGAAGTGAAGTGATGTTCACATCCGACGAACCCAGGGAGCCGCTCGACGAAGCATCGAGCCCAGCCTTGGGCGGACTGCATGATTATATTCGGCGTCAGAAGATACTGTGCAACAAGGGAACGCCATGAGTTATTCTGGTATCCGGATACATACGATTTCGCCAGGGGCTTGGCCCTGGATGGCCACTCCTCTTCACCGTCGTCGGCGTTGGTGGAGTAGTCCGGAGGAAGGGTCCTTCCCTTCTTGGACCCTCCCCCCCCCCCCCAGTTGGGGCGGCCTTCCTTTTCTTCTCTCCCCCCGCTGGGAGAGAGACCTCTTTTTCCTCCTCCTCATTGTCGCGGGAGGAGTCCGCCTTGGAGTCATCGGACGATGAGTCCGACACCACCAGGCGCCGGGAACTCTTTCGAGTTCCCGTGGCCTTCTTCTTGGCCTTTTTCTCCGGCACCACGTAAGGTGTCGGAACCAGCAGCCCCGTCAAGCGGGCGTCCGCTGGGTCTTCTGGCAAGGGAGCCGGACAGTCAATCTGCCCGGACGTCTTCTGCCAATCCTGTCAAAGAAAAGGGAGTTTAGATCCCGCATAGAGTCAAACTATGAAAAACAAGTATCCTGTAAAGGGTAAAATAGCTTACCGCGTTGGCTTGATGCTGCGCGCTGAATCCACTATCCTCGGTAGCGGATGCGGGAGCCTCAGCGCCCTTGAACAGCACCTTCCAGGCGTCTTCGTACGTAGTGTCGAAGAGCCTACTCAGGGTTCGGTGATGTGCCGGATCAAACTCCCACAAACTGAAAGCCCGTTGTTGGCACGGGAGGATCCGGCGGATGAGCATGACCTGGACTACGTTGATGAGTTTGAGCTTCTTGCTCACCAGGTTTTGGATGTAGGTTTGGAGTCCGGTCAGCTCCTCCGAATTACCCCACGACAGGCCTGTCTCTTTCCAGGAGGTGAGCCGTGTGGGGATGCCATATCGGAATTCGGGGGCCGCTGCCCACTCAAGGTCACGCGGCTCAGTGATGTAGAGCCACCCCGATTGTCACCCCTTTATGGTCTCCACGAAGGAGCCCTCGAGCCATGTAATGTTGGGCATGTTGCCCAGCATGGCGCCTCCGCACTCTGCTTGGCGGCCGCCCACTACCTTCGGTTTGACATTGAAGGTCTTCAACCATAAGACGAAGTGGGGCTGGATGCAGAGGAAGGCCTCGCACACGACGATGAACGTCGAGATGTTGAGGATGAAGTTCGGGGCCAGATCGTGGAAATCCAGGCCGTAGTATAACTTTAGTCCCCGGACAAATGGGTGAAGTGGGAAACCTAGTCCGCGGAGGAAATGGGTGAGGAACACCACCCTCTCATGGGGCCTGGGGGTGGGGATGAGCTGCCCCCCTTTCGGGGAGCCGGTGCGCGATGTCATTGGACAAGTATCCGGCTTTCCTCAGCTTCTTGATGTGTCCCTCCGTGATGGAGGAGGCCATCCACTTGCCTCCCGCTCCGGATATGGCTGGAGAAGGTTGAGGTGGGATGTGCGGACTTGGGCGCTGGAGCTCGAGTGCGCGAAAATGGATAAGCAAAGGAGGAAGAAGGCGTAGATGGAAAAGGTGGATCCTTATCCCCTTATATGGGCGGACGAAACTATGTGCCCCGACTAGCCTGGTAAAACTCGCTTATCTCCCAAGTGCCGTAAATTAATGGCACGGTTGGGTTACCCACGCGCGTATTGATGAGAATCCCAAAATAAGGGGACACGACCTCTGCTTCGATAAGACGTGCCAAGGAAACCGCCTCTCTAAGTGCGCTGAGGTGGGATAGTAAAAACGATTCAAATAAATGCTTGGCCGTGGTGTGATGTCACGCTGCGGTTACGTCAGCATATTGGATTTGTGTAAATATTATTCTCTCTATGGTGGTATGTGGAACTTATTTTGGAGAGCCGGACACTATCCTTGTGTTCAAAATCTTCTATGAAGTATTCGAAGGAGGAACCCGCCTTGCAATGCCGAAGACAATCTGCGCGCCAGACTCGTCATCATTGAAGCCTGGTTCAGGGGCTACTGAGGGAGTACTGGATTAGGGGGTGTCCGGATGGCCGGATATAACCTTTGTCCGGACTCCTGGACTATGAAGATACAAGATTGAAGACTTTGTCCCATGTCCGGATGGGACTTTCCTTGGCGTGGAAGGCAAGCTTGGCGACACGGATATGTAGATCTCCTCCCATTTGTAACCGACTCTATGTAACCCTAACCCCTCTCCGGTGTCTATATAAACCGGAGGGTTTTAGTCCGTAGGACGAACAACAATCATACCATAGGCTAGCTTCTAGGGTTTAGCCTCTCTGATCTCGTGGTAGATCTACTCTTGTACTACCCATATCATCAATATTAATCAAGGAGGAGTAGGGTTTTACCTCCATCGAGAGGGCCCGAACCTGGGTAAAAACATCGTGTCCCTTGTCTCGTGTTACCATCCGCCTAGACGCACAGTTCGGGACCCCCTACCCGAGATCCGCCGGTTTTGACACCGACAGATGGCCTTAAGCCATATTATATGTATTAAGTTCTCTTTTGAGACATTCGATGTAATAAGTGTGTGATTGCTCCTCTGTTATAAATCCTTCGAGAGTACTGTGTGTGTCAGCATTACGGATCCAGGGATGACACTGATGCACAGAGATCAGACTGTTTGAGGTCTGGTCGCTACAGAGGGCCAAGTGAACAAAGGTATATTTGATATACATGTCATTGGTGTGTACTTTACTAGTATTTATCGCAACCCCTCGGTATTTGATACTAGTTCAGTTACCAAGGGTAGTAACTCGAAACGGGAGTTGCAAAATGAACAGAGACTAGTTAAGGGTGAAGTGACGATGTGTGTTGGAAGTGGTTCCAAGATTGATATGATCATCATTGTACACTCCCTATACTTTCGGGATTACTGTTGAACCTAAATAAATGTTATTTGGTGTTTACGTTGAGCATGAATATGATTTGATCATGTTTATTGAAATACGGTTATTCATTTAAGTTAGAGAATAATTGTTGTTCTGTTTACATGAATAAAACCTTCTATGGTCATACACCCAATGAAAATGGTTTGTTGGATCTCGATCGTAGTTATACATATATTCATAATATTGAAGCCAAAAGATGCAAAGTTAATAATGATAGTGCAACTTATTTGTGGCACCGCCGTTTAGGTCATATTGGTGTAAAGCGCATGAAGAAACTCCATGTTGATGGGCTTTTTGGAATCACTTTATTATGAGTCACTTGATGCTTGCGAACCATGCCTCATGGGCAAGATGACTAAGACCCCATTCTCCGGAAAAATGGAGCGAGCAACCGACTTATTGGAAATAATACATACTGATGTATGCGGTCCGATGAATGTTGAGGCTCACGGCGGGTATTGATACGTCTCCTACGTATCTATAATTTTTGATTGCTCCATGCTACTTTATCTATTGTTTTGGACTATAATGGGCTTTATTTTCCACTTTTATATTATTTTTGGGACTAACCTATTAGCCGGAGGCCCAGCCCAGAATTGCTGTTTTTTGCCTTTTTCGGTATTTCAAAGAAACAGAATATCAAACGGAGTCCAAACGGAATGAAATCTTCGGGAACGTGATTTTCTCATCAGGTAAGACCCAGGAGACTTGGACCCTCTGTCAAGAAAGCCCCGAGGTGGTCACGAGGGTGGAGGGCGCCCCCCCCCCCCAACTAGGGCGCGCCCCCTGCCTCGCGGGCCCCTCGAAGCTCCACCGACGTACTCATTCCTCCTATATATACCTACGTACCCCCAAACGATCAGATCAGGAGCCAAAAACCTAATTCCACCGCCGCAACTTCCTATATCCACGAGATCCCATCTTGGGGCCTATTTCGGAGCTCCGCCGGAGGGGGCATCCACCACGGAGGGCTTCTACATCATCACCATAGCCTCTCCAATGAAGTGTGAGTAGTTTACTTCAGACCTTCCGGTCCATAGCTAGTAGCTAGATGGCTTCTTCTCTCTTTTTGGATCTCAATACAATGTTCTCCCCCTCTCTTGTGGAGATTTATTCGGTGTGTTTGTTGAGATCGATGAATTGTGGGTTTATGATCCAGCTTATCTATGAATAATATTTGAATCTTCTCTGAATTCTTTTATGTATGATTGAGTTATCTTTGCAAGTCTCTTCGAATTATCTGTTTGGTTTGGCCAACTAGATTGGTAGTTCTTGCAATGGGGGAAGTGCATGGCTTTGGGTTCAATCTTGCGATGTCCTTACCCAGTGACAGAAAGGGTTGCAAGGCACGTATTGTATTGTTGCCATCGAGGATAACAAGATGGGGCATTTATCATATTGCATGAATTTATTCCTCTTCATCATGTCATCTTGCTTAAGGTGTTACTCTCTTTTTAACTTAATACTCTAGATGCATGCTGGATAACGGTCGATGAGTGGAGTAATAGTAGTAGATGCAGAATCGTTTCGGTCTACTTGTCACGGACGTGATGCCTATATACATGATCATACCTAGCTAACCTCATAACTATGCTCAATTCTGTCAATTGCTCAACAATAATTTGTTCACCCACCGTAGAATATTTGTGCTCTTGAGAGAAGCCACTAGTGAAACCTATAGCCCCCGGTTCTATTCTCATCATATCAATCTCCATCACTTTTATACTTACTTTGTTTTACTTTGCCTTTTAATTTTCACTTTGCATCTTTATACCAAAAATACCAAAACTATTATCTCTATCAGATCTCACTCTCGTAAGTGACCGTGAAGGGATTGACAACCCCTAATCGCGTTGGTTGCGAGTAGCTATCGTTTTGTGCAGGTACGAGGGACTTGCGCGTGGCCTCCTACTGGATTGATACCTTGGTTCTCAAAAACTGAGGGAAATACTTACGCTACTGCGCTGCATCATCCTCTCCTCTTCTAGGAAAACCAACGCAAGCTCAAGACGTAGCAAGAAGGATTTCTGGCGCCGTTGCCGGGGAGTCTACGCAAAAGTCAACATACCAAGTACCCATCACAATCCCTATCTCTCGCATTACATTATTTGCCATTTGCCTCTCGTTTTCCTCTCCCCCACTTCACCCTTGCCGTTTTATTTGCCCTCTCTTTCCCAACCTCCTCCTCTTTTTCCCTTTGCCTTTTTCCTCGTCCGCTTGTTTGCTCGTGTGTTGGATTGCTTGTTTGTCGCGATGGCTCAAGATGCTACCAAATTGTGTGACTTCACCAATACCAATAATAATGATTTCCTTAGTACTCCGATTGCTCCTCTTACCAATACTGAATCTTGTGAAATCAATACTGCGTTCTTGAATCTTGTTATGAAAGATCAATTCGCCGGCCTTCCTAGTGAAGATGCCGCTACTCATGTGAATAGCTTCGTTGATTTATGTGATATGTAAAAGAAAAAAGATGTCGATAATGATGTCGTTAAATTGAAGCTATTTCCTTTTTCGCTTAGTGATCGTGCTAAAGCGTGGTTTTCGTCTTTGCCTAAAAATAGTATTGATTCTTGGAACAAGTGCAAAGATGCTTTTATCTCTAAGTATTTTCCTCCCGCTAAGATTATCTCTCTTAGGAACGATATTATGAATTTTAAGCAACTTGATCATGAACATGTTGCACAAGCTTGGGAGAGAATGAAATGAATTATACGTAATTGTCCTACTCATGATTTGAACTTGTGGATGATTATACAATTTTTTTTATGCCGGATTGAATTTTGCTTCTAGAAATCTCTTAGATTCGGCCGCGGGAGGCACTTTTATGGAAATCACTTCAGGAGATGCTACTAAACTCCTAGATAATATTATGGTTAATTATTCTCAATGGCATACTGAAAGATCTACTAATAGAAAAGTGCATGCTATAGAAGAAATCAATGTTTTGAGTGGAAAGATGGATGAACTTATGAAACTATTTGCTACTAAGAGTGTTTCTCCCGATCCTAATGATATGCCTTTGTCTACCTTGATTGAGAATAACAATGAATCTATGGATGTGAATTTTGTTGGTAGGAATAATTTTGGTAACAATGCATATAGAGGGAATTTTAATCCTAGGCCTTATCCTAGTAATCCTTCTAATAATTATAGAAATTCCTACAACAACTCTTAT
>LR880972.1:45237633-45265934 GCA_904067115.1 Aegilops sharonensis | reverse complement strand
CCAGCTTATCTATGAATAATATTTGAATCTTCTCTGAATTCTTTTATGTATGATTGAGTTATCTTTGCAAGTCTCTTCGAATTATCCGTTTTGTTTGGCCAACTAGATTGGTAGTTCTTGCAACGGGGGAAGTGAATGGCTTTGGGTTCAATCTTGCGGTGTCTTTACCCAGTAACAGAAAGGGTTGCCAGGCACGTATTGTATTGTTGCCATCGAGGATAACAAGATGGGGTATTTATCATATTGCATGAATTTATTCCTCTACATCATGTCATCTTGCTTAAGGCGTTACTCTGTTTTTAACTTAATACTCTAGATGCATGCTGGATAGCGGTCGATGAGTGGAGTAATAGTAGTAGATGCAGAATCATTTCGGTCTACTTGTCACGGACGTGATGCCTATATACATGATCATACCTAGATAACCTCATAACTATGCTCAATTCTGTCAATTGCTCAACAGTAATTTCCTCACCTACCGTAGAATATTTATGCTCTTGAGAGAAGCCACTAGTGAAACCTATGGCCCCCAGGTCTATTCTCATCATATCAATCTCCATCACTTTTATACTTGCTTTGTTTTAATTTGCCTTTTACTTTTCACTTTGCATCTTTACACCAAAAATACCAAAAATATTATCTCTATCAGATCTCACTCTCGTAAGTGACCGTGAAGGGATTGACAACCCCTAATCGCGTTGCTTGCGTGTAGCTATCGTTTTGTGCAGGTACGAGGGACTTGCGCGTGGCCTCCTACTGGATTGATACCTTGGTTCTCAAAAACTGAGGGAAATACTTACGCTACTGTGCTGCATCATCCTCTCCTTTTCGGGGAAAACCAACGCAAGCTCAAGACGTAGCAGGTATGGGTATATCTACTTGATGAAACACAAGTCTGAAACATTTGAAAAGTTCAAAGAATTTCAGGGTGAAGTGGAGAATCATTGTAACAAGAAAATAAAAGTTTCTACGATATGATCGCAGAGGTAAAATATTTGAGTTAACGAGTTTGGCCTTCAGTTAAAACAATGTGAAATAGTTTCACTACTTACGCCACCTGGAACACCATAGTGTAATGGTGTGTCCGAACGTTGTAACTGTACTTTATTAGATATGTTGCGATCTAGGATGTCTCTTACCGTTCTACCACTATCGTTTTGGGGTTATGCATTAGAGACAGCTACATTCACGTTAAATAGGGCACCATCTAAATCCGTGGAGATGACACCGTATGAACTGTGATTTGGCAAGAAACCTAAGTTGTCGTTTCTTAAAGTTTGGTACTGCGATGCTTATGTGAAAAAGTTTCAACGTGATAAGCTCGAACCCAAATCGGAGAAGTAAATCTTCATAGGATACCCAAAAGAAACGGTTGGGTACACCTTCTATCACAGATCCGAAGGCAAGATATTTGTTGCTGAGAATGGATCCTTTCTAGAGAAGGAGTTTCTCTCGAAAGAAGTGAGTGGGAGGAAAGTAGAACTTGATGAGGTAATTGTACCTTCCCTCGAATTGGAAAGTAGCTCATCACTGAAATCAGGTCCAGTGATGCCTACGCGAATTAGTGAGGAAGTTAATGATGATGATCATGAAACTTCAGATCAATTTACTACCGAACCTCGTAGGTCAATCAGAGTAAGATACACACTAGAGTGGTACGGTAATCCTGTTCTGGAAGTCATGTTACTAGACCATGACAAACCTGCGAACTATGAGGAAGCGATGATGAGCCCAGATTCCGCAAAATGGCTTGAGGCCATGAAATCTGAGATGGGATCCATGTATGAGAACAAAGTGTGGACTTTGGTTGACTTGCCCGATGATCGGCATGCCATAGAAAATAAATGGATTTTCAAGAGGAAGAGGGACACTGATAGTAGTGTTACTATCTACAAAGCTAGACTTGTCGAAAAGGTTTTGACAAAGTTCAAAGAATTGACTATGATGAGACCTTCTCACTCGTAGCGATGCTTAAGTCTACCGAATCATGTTAGCAAATTTCCACATTATATGAAATCTGGCAAATGGATGTAAAGACTGTATTCCTGAATGGATTTCTAGAAGAAGAGTTGTATATGATGCAACATGAAGGTTTTATCAATCCAAAGGATGCTAACAAAGTGTGCAACCTCCAGCGATCTATCTATGGACTGGTGCAAGCATCTTGGAGTTGTAATATGCAATTTGATGAGTTGATCAATGCATATAGTTTTATACAGACTTGCGGTGAAGCCAGTATTTTCAAGAAAGTGAGTGGGAGCACTACAGCTTTTCTGATAAGTATATGTGTATTACATATTGTCGGTCGGAAATGATGTAGAATTTTCTGGAAAGCATACAGGAGTGTTTGAAAGGAGTTTTTCAAAGAAAGAACTCGGTGAAGCTGCTTACATATTGAGAATCAAGATCTATAGAGATAGATCAAGACGCTTGATAAGTTTTTTCAATGAGTACATACCTTGACAAGATTTTGAAGTAGTTCATAATGGAACAGTCAAAGAAGGAGTTCTTGCCTGTGTTGCTAGGTGTGAAGTTGAGTAAGACTCAAAACCCGACCACGGCAGAAAATAGAAAGAGAATGAAAAGTCATTCCCTATGCCTCAGCCATAGGTTCTATAAAAGTATGCTAAGCTATGTACCAGATCTATTGTATACCCTGCCCTGAGTTTGGCAAGGGAGTACAAGAGTGATCTAGGAGTAGATCACTGGACAGTTGTCTAAATTATCCTTAGAGGACTAAGGAAATATTTCTCGGTTATGGAGGTGATAAAGAGTTAGTTGTAAAGAGTTACATCGATGCAAACTTTGACACTGATCTGGATGACTCTGAGTCTCAATCTAGATACATATTCAAAGTGGGAGCATTTAGCTAGAGTAGCTCCGTGCAGAGCATTGTAGACATAGAATATTTGCAAAATACATACAACTCTGATGTGGCAGACCCGTTGACTAAACTTCTCACACAAGCAAAACATGATCACACCTTAGTACTATATGGGTGTTAATCACATAGCGATGTGAACTAGATTATTGACTCTAGTAAACCCTTTGGGTGTTGGTCACATGACGATGTGAACTATGGGTGTTAATCACATGGTGATGTGAACTATTGGTGTTAAATCACATGGCGATGTGAACTAGATTATTGACTGTAGTGCAAGTGGGAGACTGAAGGAACTATTGGTGAGAAATGTTTATTATTCATGCTAGAATATGTGGGAGCCAATATGAGCATCCAGGTTCCGCTATTGGTTATTGACCGAAGACGTGTCTCGGTCATGTCTACATAGTTCTCGAACCCGTAGGGTCCGCATGCTTAAAGTTCGGTGACGATCGGTATTATGAGTTTATGTGTTTTGATGTACCGAAGGTAGTTCAGAGTTCCGGATATGATCACGGACATGACGAGGAGTCTCGAAATTGTCGAGACGTAAAGATCGATATATTGGATGACTATGTTCGGACACAGGACAGGTTCCGGGAGGTTTGGGACATATACCGGAGTACCGGAACCCCCCCCCCCCCGTCGCGAAGCTATTGGGCCTTATGGGCCTTAGTGGAGAAGAGAGAAGGCAGCCACGAGGTGGCGCGCGGCCCCCCTTGCCCCAATCCGAATTGGACAAGGGGAAGGGGCGGCGGCCCCCTTCTCCTTCCTTCTCTCCACCTCCTCATTCCCCCTTCTCCTTCTTGGAATAGGAAAAGTGGGGCCAAACCTACTTGGAGCAGGATTGCCCCCCCTTTGGGCGCACCTCTCCCCTGGCCGGCCCTCTCCTCCTCCCCTCCTTTATATACGGCGGCAGGGGGGCACCCCAAACACACAAGTTGATCTGTTGATCTCTCTTAGCCGTGTGTGGTGCCCCTCCACCATATTCCACCACGGTCATATCATAGCGGTGCTTAGGAGAAGCCCTGCGTCGGTAGCAACATCATCATCATCATCATGCCGTCGTGCTGACGGAACTCTCTCGTGAAGCTCTGCTGGATCAGAGTTCGCGGGACGTCATCGAGCTGAACGTGTACTGAACTAGGAGGTGTCGTACGTTCAGTACATGGATCGGTCGGATCGTGAAGACGTATGACTACATCAACCGCGTTGTGCTAACACTTTCGCTTTCGGTCTACGAGGGTACGTGGACAATACTCTCCCCTCTAGTTGCTATGCATCACCATGATCTTGCGTGTGCGTAGCATTTTTTTTTGAAATTGCTACGTTCCCCAACACCGGACCTGATGTGTGCCTTGCTACAAGTTTAGTAGGGAGGTACCAAAGTAATCTAGGAGTGGATCACTGGACAGCGGTCAAGAACATTTTGAACTACCTAAAAAGGACTAAGGATATGTTTCTCGTTTATGGAGGTGACAAAGAGCTTGTCGTAAATGGTTACATCGATGCAAGCTTTGACACTGATCCGGATGACTGTAAGTCACAAACAGGATATGTATTTATATTGAATGATGGAGCTGTCAGTTGGTCCAGTTCCAAGCAGAGCGTGATGGCGGGATCTACGTGTGAAGCAGAGTACATAGCTGCTTCGGAAGCAGCAAATGAAGGAGTCTGGAGGAAGGAGTTCATATCCGATCTAGGTGTAATACCTAGTGCATCGGGTCCAATGAAAATCTTTTGTGACAATATTGGAGAAATTGCCTTGTTGAAGGAATCCAGATTTCACAGGAGAACCAAACACATCAAGAGACACTTCAATTCCATCCGTGATCAAGTCAAGGAGGGGGACATAGAGATTTGCAAAATACATACGGATCTGAATGTTGCAGACCGTACCCGTTGACTAAGCCTCTTCCACGAGCAAAACTTGGTCAACGCCAAGACTCCATGGGTGTTAGAATCATTACTATGTAATCTAGATTATTGACTCTAGTGCAAGTGGAAGACTGAAGGAAATATGCCCTAGAGGCAATAATAAAGTTGTTATTTATATTTCCTTATATCATGATAAATGTTTATTATTCATGCTAGAATTGTATTAACCAAAAACTTAGTACGTGTGTGAATACATAGACAAACAGAGTGTCCCTAGTATGCCTCTACTTGACTAGCTCGTTGATCAAAGATGGTAAAGTTTTCTACCAATAGACACGTGTTGTCATTTGATCAACGGGATCACATCATTAGAGAATGATGTGATGGACAAGATGTTGGAAATATGCCCTAGAGGCAATAATAAATTAGTTATTATTATATTTCCTTGTTCATGATAATCGTTTATTATCCATGCTATAATTGTATTGATAGGAAACTCAAATACATGTGTGGGTACATAGACAACACCATGTCCCTAGTAAGCCTCTAGTTGACTAGCTCGTTGATCAATAGATGGTTACAGTTTCCTGACCATGGACATTGGATGCCATTGATAACGGGATCACATCATTAGCAGAATGATGTGATGGACAAGACCCAATCCTAAGCCTAGCACAAAGATCGTGTAGTTCGTATGCTAAAGCTTTTCTAATGTCAAGTATCTTTTCCTTAGACCATGAGATTGTGCAACTCCCGGATACCGTAGGAATGCTTTGGGTGTACCAAACGTCACAACGTAACTGGGTGGCTATAAAGGTGCACTACAGGTATCTCCGAAAGTGTCTGTTGGGTTGGCACGAATCGAGACTGGGATTTGTCACTTCGTGTGACGGAGAGGTATCTCTGGGCCCACTCGGTAGGACATCATCATAATGTGCACAATGAGACCAAGGGGTTGATCACGGGATGATGTGTTACGGAACGAGGAAAGAGACTTGCCGGCAACGAGATTGAACAAGGTATCGGCATACCGACGATCGAATCTCGAGCAAGTACAATACCGCTAGACAAAGGGAATTGTATACGGGATTGATTGAGTCCTTGACATCGTGGTTCATCCGATGATATCATCGTGGAACATGTGGGAGCCAATATGGGTATCCAGATCCCGCTGTTGGTTATTGACCGAAGAACGTCTCGGTCATGTCTGCATGATTCCCGAACCCGTAGGGTCTACACACTTAAGGTTCGATGATGCTAGGGTTATAAAGGAAGTTTGTATGTGGTTACTGAATGTTGTTCGGAGCCCCGGATGAGATCCCGGATGTCATGAGGAGTTCCGAAATGGTCCGGATGTAAAGATATATATATGAGAAGTCTTGTTTTGGTTGCCGGAAAAGTTTCGCGCATTATCGGTATTGTACCGGGAGTGCCGAAAGGGGTCCGGGGGTCTACCAGCCCCGGGGGCCACATGGGCTGTAGGGGTGTGCGCCTTGGCCTATATGGTCCAAGGGCACCAGCCCCAAGAGGCCCATGCGCCAAGAGATAAGGGAAAGGGAGAGTCCTAAAGGGGGAAGGCACCTCCTAGGTGCCTTGGGGAGGATGGACTCCTCCCTAGCCGCACTCTTCCTTGGAGGAAGGGCCAAGGCTGCGCCCCTCCCCTCTCCCTTGCCCCTATATATAGTGGAGGGGAGGGAGGGAAGCCACACCTGAAGCCCTGGCGCCTCCCTCCCTCCCGTGACACCTCCTCCTCTCCCGTAGGTGCTTGGTGAAGCGCTGCAGGATTGCCACGCTCCTCCACCACCACCACGCCGTTGTGCTGCTGCTGGATGGAGTCTTCCTAAACCTCTCCCTCTCTCCTTGCTGGATCAAGGCATGGGAGACGTCACGGGGCTGTACGTGTGTTGAACGCGGAGGTGTAGTCCGTTCGGCACTAGGATCTCCGGTGATTTGGATCACGACGAGTACGACTCCTTCAACCCCGTTCTCTTGAACGCTTCCGCTTAGCGATCTACAAGGGTATGTAGATGCACTCTCCTTCCCAATCGTTGCTGGTTTCTCCATAGATAGATCTTGGTGACACGTAGGAAAATTTTGAATTTATGCTACGTTCCCCAACACAAGACCCATCGGTTAGCTTAGCATAATGATCAGTTAGTTTTGTTGCTGTTGCTTTCTTCATGACTTATACATATTCCTCTGACTATGAGATTATGCAAATCCTGAATACCGGAGGAACACTTTGTGTACTATGAAACGTCACAATGTAACTGTCTGATGATAAAGATGCTCTACAGGTGTCTCCAAAGGTTTTTGTTGAGTTGGAATATATCAAGAATAGGATTTGTCACTCCGAGTATCGGAGAGATATCTCTGGGCCCTCTCGGTAATGCACGTCACTATAAGCCTTGCAAGCAATGTGACTAATGAGTTAGTTGCGGGATGATGCATTACGGAACCAGTAAAGAGACTTGCCGATAACGAGATTGAACTAGGTATGATGATACCAACGATCAAATCTCGGGCAAGTAACATACCGATGACAAAGGGAATAACGTATGTTGTTATGCGGTTTGACTGATAAAGATCTTCATAGAATATGTAGGAGCCAATATGAGCATCCAGGTTCCGCTATTGGTTATTGACCGGAGATGTGCCTCGGTCATGTCTACATAGTTCTCGAACCCATAGGGTCTGCACGCTTAACGTGCGATGACGATTTGTATTATGAGTTATGTGTTTTGGTGACCGAGGTTTGTTCGGAGTCCCGGATGAGATCACCGATGTGACAAGGTGTCTCGAAATGGTCGAGAGGTAAAGATTCATATATTGGAAGGTTATATACTGACACCGGAATGGTTCCAAAGAAGATCAGAGATTTTTGGGAGTACCGGGAGGTTACCGGAACCCCCCGGGAAAGTTAATGGGCCTATTGGGCCATAGTGGAGGAGAGGAGGCAGGCCATAGGAGGAGGCATGCGCCCCCGCCCCCTTGCCCAGTCCGAATTGGACAAGGGGAGGGGGCACGGCCCCCTCTTTCCTTCTCCCTCTCTCTCCCTTCCCCTTTCCCATCTCCGTTGATTGGAAGGAGGGGGGCCGAATCCTACTTGGACTAGGAGTCCAAGTAGGACTCCCCCCCTTTGGCGCGCCACCCTTGGGCCGGCCACCTACTCCTCCCCCCTTTATATATGGGGGCGGGGGGCACCCCAAAGACACACCAAGATTTGTCTTAGTCGTGTGCGGTGCCCCCCTCCACAGTTTACCACCTCGGTCATATTGTCATAGTGCTTTGGTGAAGCCCTACGCGGATCACATCACCAACACCATCGCCACGCCGTCATGCTGACGGAATTCTCCCTCGATCCTCAACTGGATCAAGAGCTCGAGGGACGTCATCGAGCTGAACGTGTGCTGAACACGGAGGTGTCGTATGTTCGGTACTTGGATCGGTTGGATCTTGAAGACGTTCGACTACATCAACTGTGTTAACATAACGCTTCCGCTTTCGGTCTATAAGTGTGCGTGGACACACTCTCCCTCTCGTTGCTATGCATCTCCTTGATAGATCTTGCGTGATCGTAGGAATTTTTTTGAATTACTGTGGCGACCGGTTTTTCCGGGTAATAAATTCCAGAAAATGGCCGTTGTGCTCACCAGCCCCAGGAATTACTGTTAGCTGATGAGGCACCAACTTGATACAGAAATTCCAAGCAAAATACAAAATGTGTTGTATAAGACCATTCTGGTCTGTGAGTACAACAAATGGTTTCTAGTGGTCGATGGCGGAAGCGGTTGTGGATCATCAGTGTCTATGGGACTCCATTTCCCACAGGAACAGCTGACCAGGCTAAATCCTATCTTCGCGAGGCTGCTATCACCATTGCGTAGGTTCCGGGGCTGTCATCGCAACGCTCCTCTCCACACAAGAAATCTGGCCAAGACAATAGCCAGGGACAAGCCAGTGAACACGGGTATAATATAACAACGATGCTCTGAAATATTTTAAGCTCATGACGTCAGTCACAAAAATGGTAAAAGCTCTGATGCATGCAAGCATGTTATTTATGGAGGTGCAATAACATAGTAGTGTTTAAAATTATAAAAATAATTAACAAGCATGCCACAGTCGGGCGTCTCAGCGACACCACATAAAGGGATTTAAAATGAATGCCACAGTCGGGCGTCTTAGCGACACCACATAAAGGGATTTAAAATGAATGCCACAGTCGGGCGTCTTAGCGACACCACATAAAGGGATTTAAAATGAATGCCACAGTCGGGCGTCTTAGCGACACCACATAAAGGGATTTAAAATGAATGCCACAGTCGGGCGTCTTAGCGACACCACATAAAGGGATTTAAGATGAATGCCACAGTCGGGCGTCTTAGAGTCAACAAATAAAGGAACTTAAAAAGAATGCCACAGTCGGGCGTCTTAGAGTCAACAAATAAAGGAACTTAAAAAGAATGCCACAGTCGGGCGTCTTAGAGTCAACAAATAAAGGAACTTAAAAAGAATGCCACAGTCGGGCGTCTTAGAGTCAACAAATAAAGGAACTTAAAAAGAATGCCACAGTCGGGCGTCTTAGAGTCAACAAATAAAGGAACTTAAAAAGAATGCCACAGTCGGGCGTCTTAGAGTCAACAAATAAAGGAACTTAAAAAGAATGCCACAGTCGGGCGTCTTAGAGTCAACAAATAAAGGAACTTAAAAAGAATGCCACAGTCGGGCGTCTTAGAGTCAACAAATAAAGGAACTTAAAAAGAATGCCACAGTCGGGCGTCTTAGAGTCAACAAATAAAGGAACTTAAAAAGAATGCCACAGTCGGGCGTCTTAGAGTCAACAAATAAAGGAACTTAAAAAGAATGCCACAGTCGGGCGTCTTAGAGTCAACAAATAAAGGAACTTAAAAAGAATGCCACAGTCGGGCGTCTTAGAGTCAACAAATAAAGGAACTTAAAAAGAATGCCACAGTCGGGCGTCTTAGAGTCAACAAATAAAGGAACTTAAAAAGAATGCCACAGTCGGGCGTCAGAGCGACACCACATAAACGGCTTTAAAATGAATGCCACAGTCGGGCGTCTTAGCGACACCACATAAAGGGATTTAAAATGAATGCCACAGTCGGGCGTCTTAGCGACACCACATAAAGGGCTTATAAATAATCACAGTGAATATCCAGGGGTAAAACCATCCTAGGGATACTCAATACTTCAAATAATGGCAGGGGTTAGTCCATATCAAAAATAATCTTATATTTACTAATTGGAGGCACCATACGAGACTCCACGTTAATTCTCAATAAGTAAAAAAATTGACCGTCTGATCTGCTGATTAATTATCTACAGCCGTCTGATGTGTCTCAAGAGTCCTTGGTTATTGTCCCACGTCCACCTCTTTAAAAAAACATAAAAAAATCGTCTGATGTATCTCAAGAGTCCTTGGTTATTGTCCCACGTGCACTTCTTTTGGAAAAGGTAAAAATCTTTCCTTGCAGATTTCTTCCTCCACCGAGGTACACAATCACAGAGCCCAAGCGCTCCTCCTCCTCCTCCTCATCTGGTCCTCTTCCTCTCTCCCATCTAAAGTGAGCCAACCAGCTATTCCCAATCTCTTTCCTCTATGACCATTGAATCTCAATGATCTATGTCCCCAACCACGATCCAATCCATGTGGGTTGGGGGGGAGGTCCTCCAATCACTCATCTTCTATGCCCTGATGAGTTGTAAATTCACCTTGGATGATGCAGCGGAGAAGGAGGTGTATCAAAGGTATTTGACACAGATCAGCCAGCCGCCATTATTCGTCATGCCTCCCTGTACAGTCTAGCCTCTCCTAATCTGACTATCCTCTCCCCATGTGACGTCGGTCTATCGCTCGACAGGCCAAAGTTGTCTTCTCCTCCTCGGCCTGCAGGATTCCGAGTTAAGCAGCAGTCCCGGAGGAACTAAGCATGGTTCTGGTGGCTTTTGTTATTATCCCATTGGCCCCTTAAGATTATGTTATGGTTGAGAAGTGACAAGGGCTAGGTGAAGTAACATGTGTTCTCCAAGGTTAGGTTGCCTCTCCATGTCCCTGACTCCCTGCGCATATGAACGCAGCTATTATCTGATTCCTGTGATCTAAGAAAGGTTGAAGTTGATGGTTCCTACCTGACATACTGCTCTAATTATGTTTTCGTTTTTTATGTATTTTGTATGAAATTACAGTATTTGATGCAATGTGTTATCTCCTCAATTTTAAGAAGCATGGAAGAATCTGAATATCACATGTTGTGATTTGTATGTTTCTGAAGCACTCTACCGTTATATTCAGCATCTGCTAATAGTCCATGTTGCTTTCGGCATATACAGTTTGGCTTATAGTTTATAGCAACCCAGATTAAGGATTTTGTGTTCATCTCTGCTGTGCTTAATGATGGTCGGTATTTAGTTTCTCTAGCGAAAGTGTGCCATGCTGTAGTACTAGGAATGATTATCCTGATGTGAGAGTGGCTTTCTTGATGGAAGCAACATGTGATACTTTAATTAGTATTTCATGCAGAGAAGATATGAATACAATTAAGGTATATGACTTGATACTTACTGTGCTTGGAGATTAAGGTGCCACAAGACTAATTGATCTGTTAAATTGTTTTCAGTTTCGGTGTTCAAGGTGGAAACTTGATGACAACAATAATGTCTATTTGAGTTTTTGGTGTGAATAGAAGAAAGAAAATCCTCAGTTTGACCCTCATTCAAAATGAGGAATTGGAGCAACACCTATCAGGGAATTTGAATTAAACCAAAAGGAAGGTAACCATATGTGTAGACTATGCTACTTCTAATTTTTGCTAAGTCCACCATGTTTTAGATTATTCTTGGAAATATCGGGATCACCCTCCATTTCTATTATTTATTAAAATGAAATTGCAGAAATTGTTCATAGCATCATGACTCGGACAAACTAGAGTCTCTACTGGATATTTTGGTTTTGCAGTAGCACAAGTCAAACCTGCAGTAGCATAAGTATTTTTGATTACTAATGGGTCAACGCAGAAAATTGGTTTAATAATTCAGTTTTAGTATAAGTTCAAATCCTTATTCCACAGTATCTGTACAAAGATACTGAGAGAAATCAATCTGTCATGCAGAACTGCTCTATTATCCCTCCCGTGCTCTTCACCTCGGTCATCCATGTTCCAAGCAGGCCACACATACCCCAAGCCAATATCTTACATGTTCATCAAAGCTGAACCACCGATCAGTACACATCCCAGTAAGCTAATTTAGTCGGTTTTGTGATGGGTGAGCAACGATGCCACTTCAGGATTTCAGATCTTTCAGCTGTTCTTTTGGTTTATACCTAGTGTTTACTTATTGTTTTGTGTGCTACTCTCACTGCTAGAGGGGTTGTCGAATTAATTTGTGATGTGTTTGTATCATAAATCTACTGCAGATTTTCAATCTGAGAGTTAAACAAATAATACTCGATTATTTTCTATCTTCCCAACTTAATATGAATATTTGGTCTATTAAGTAACACACATGCTCAATCTAAAATTTTCAGCGTGAATGCCAAGCAACAAAGGTTTTTACTATGCAGAGAATAGCATTATGGTAATTGGGGGAACGGATGAAGGCAAGGTATTCCCGTCAAGAAAAGGATGACTATATATAAAGCAAGGCATGCTAGGATGCTGCATTGCTTAATGCCTAATCGCTTAACTATTATTCATGTGCTCAGTTATGTTAGTATACTTATACAACAGTTAACAAACAAAAGTTGTCTAGCAACGTATCTCTGTTTAATTGTGACTCTAGACATCTCAATTTGAGGTGTTGTTACCGAAAAAAAGAAGACTAATTTTGGTTCACTGCCATGGACGTAGTTTTTCCTATAGTGGTTTTCATTTGTTGCTTCTCAGCATCCATTCTACTTTATAGCTGAACTCTCTATGATTAAAATCTTAGAGATACATTATAGGCATACTAATTAGGTTCCTAATAATCAACTTAGGCTCCTGCGCTGAAATAGGGCGATTGGCTTGGGTCAATGGATTGCACCATACGGAAACACAGTACAGCAATGGCCGCGCTTTGCAGAATACATTGTGGAGCAAATAAAATTTGTACTCACTCTTTACTGGTGCATAGGGCATGCGCAAGCTTTTAGGTCGACAATTTGACTATCCAAATATGTATCATGTGTGTTGAAAAGTATATGTTAAGAAATTTCAGTCGTATATGAATACAGTGACATGGTTTTTGTGACATATAACACATATTTGGTTAGTCAATTAGATGACCTAGAAGAATACATATGCCTAGATAATTATTATACATGTACCCATCCACAGGGAGTAATTATTAGTCAATGCAGACTAGATTATAATCTTACAAGTATTTTCCAATGATCTTTGACAACTAAATTTACAATGATATTTTAAAAAATAAAATATATTTATCTGATATTTTGGAAGATATTGTTTATAGTAAAAGTATCACTATAAATTTTGAACTATATTATAGTAACTGTTTGTGACATAAACACAAGGAACTACTTTTGAGTACCGTCTTAGAACAAACCATGTTAGCTACAAAATAGGCGCACGGAATTGTTGGCGCAAAATGTTGGATAATATCAAGCAGCTCTCTCTGATGAATGATACTAAATATATCAGATTAAAACTTGAGAAATAAAACAAAACATGCCTCTACGTTCTAATATTTGTTCAGCAAAGAGAAAAATGTAGGAATACACATGCTGTTTATTCCAATCCGGCCAATATATATATTACATATTAATCAGTGTATGAACCAAGGGTATGCTTATGTAGTCCAATGGTATTTAGCAAACACTAGCCCGTGCAGGAGCACGGGTTGATGACTAGTAATCATAATCATCATAAGTCACAAGTCACGATTCATGTTCTGGTTTAACAGTTTCTCCTCCGAAGACCGACACTAAGACCGACACTTGACCCATCCCAGACTGAAATCCTTAACCATGGACACGGCTATTCGAATAGGTTTAAGCTCTGCAGAGGGTGTACTCTTTACCCACGAGTAACGGATTCCTTTAGTCCATCGGGACTAATTCCGTCTACGGCCTTTTAATTGAAAACACACCTGACTTGCACACACCAGATTAACTTACCGGTGCCTGGAATCACCCATGACACTTGTTAAGCAAAACTCTAAGTGGGGGAGGCTACAGCCTCGCATAGCATGGGATCAAATTTATATCGCGCGCTCTAAGGGGGGCCTCCCCTCTCGGTCTCAACCGGAAACACCCATGCCCCCGGACCAGGTGGCTTCCTACCAGCTACAACCGGTATCTTCCACCATGGCCTTTCTGTACGGTGTGTGCTAGAAAGGGGTTGACGACTTACTGAACCGTACCCTGCTTGTTGTAGAGCCAAGTGGTAGTACGAAACAAGTATGGGGGTTACTGGAACAAGACTCGATCTCTGGTCGACTCAGGAGGTTTATAAATTCCCTGCATGACATGTATCACAAATATATATCAACCAACAGAATCAACATTCATTATACCTCACTATGCCATACCGGACATAACTGCCTCGACGGAGACCGGCGATAAACTCATGCCTACCCAAGGCAGAGGTTTTCCCGGATTCCTCCCGGTATGCATGCAAGGCATATGAGGATGATCACCAACACAAGTGTGTTCATTCCCAACAGCATGGAAATCACTAATATGCATCCATGCAAATGATCATATCACATGAAATAACAAGTATTCCGAAATGAGGCGGTGTTATAAACGTGTCAACGAACACACCAAAAATATTATGCCGGGTTCAGAATGCTTGCCTTCAGGTTGTGTAGAGGCAGGGTGCATCCTAAAAACTTTTGCAAGCTTTCTTCTCTCCAAAAGTCCTATTTTCAAAAATATTCAAACAACACAAACTTTAAAATAAGCACAAAAAAGTTGTCTGAAATTTTTTCAAATAAATCTTAAAATAAACTAGACTAAATTTGAGAGAGGTAGGAAAAAGAATCAATTCATTTGGAGTTATATTTAAAAGGTTATAACCAGTCAAAGTTTAGTCAAATTCCTGGTTTATTAAATAAAACAGAAAAAGAAAAGAAAACGTTTCGAACCGGTAAACGTCGAAGACGTACTTTGAGATTTACGTCTTCACTTAACCCACGCGGACTGGGGCGGGGTCACTGACAGTGGGTCCAGGGGGCCCACTGGTCAGATTTGACCGGTCCATCTCTCCCTCCTCTTCCTCTGCCCGAACGGAGGCGAGGCGACGGCGATCAACGCCGGCTAATGGCTGCTCCCCGCGGGCTCCAGAGGGTCGGGATGGATCTGCAAGACCGAGGCGGTCCTCCCGGTGGTCGTTGGGTCGGCGGGGGTGGAGGGAGTCGCCGACGGTGAGTTTCGCGGCGGAGGAGACTTCGGGAGCAAAGTGGTTTTGGGGCTGCGGTGGTTCCCGATCAAAATCGAGCAGGGGGAAGGGTTCACGGGAGGAAGAGAGAGCTTCTGGTGGAGAGAGTGGAGAGGGGGAGGTCCTGGTGGCGCTGGAATGGCCGGGGTTGTGGCGGCGGCAGGAGTTGCCGGAGACGGGGAAGAAAACTTCCTCGGGTCGATTGTGAGCTAGGGAAGCGCCATTGGGGTGGCCTGAGGTTGCCTACGTGCGGGGACGGGCTCGGGGCTTCCTTAAATAGGCGAGTCAAGGCGGTTCTGTGGCGGCCGCGGATAAGGTCGCCGGCGACCGTCTTTCTGTAGCTTGGGCGACGTGGCGGCGACGTGTGCTATAGGACAAGCTTGTGGATGAGCTTGCACTGCTCCAGGAGGCAGGTGGCGAGCGCTGGCGGCTTGGGCGGCACCGACCTGGCCGAAACGCGCTGCGGACGCCGGCGTGCCGCCAAGGGCCCTGACGGCGGTGCTGTAGGGCACGAGGGGCTGCTTGGCGCGTTGCGGTGAGGAGGTTAGTGAGTGGCGTGGCTCCGCAGGGCGTGCAGAGATCAGGGGCGCGACGCGTCGGCTCGGGCGCGGCACGTGCAATACGCGTGCTCTGCTCGCGCCCAGAGCACGCACGGGACGTGCTCGACGAAATGCCATGGCATGTTAGGGGGCTCCAAACCACAAGAAAGTTAGCAGGGTGGGGTTATAGCCTAAGGCAAAACCATTGGACATGCTGGTCTGGTCAGGGGGTCAAGTTCACTGTGTAAACAAAAGCTCATGTCAAAACAGATCATGCCCATAAGGTGTTTGACAAAATGCCAAGGGCACTTAGGCATTTCTTGGACTGGCCAAACTTCCAGAGTGGGGTCTCTTTAGATGAAGGAAAGGGTGGTGAGGTTAGTTTGCCAAATGAAGAAACTTGCTAGTGCAAGTTTTGCAAAACTTCAATCCTGGACAGAAAACAAAAGGCATCATTACATGGACCAAAAATGTCCCAAAGAGTGCATCCTCCTGGACTTAGGGGTTTTGTAGGGTTGACTACAAGCAGGAGAAAGCACAAGGTCACTAGAGCAAGAATGAAAAGGGTTGTAGTAGAAAACACAAGGCTGGTCCAGAATGAAAAAGAGGTTGATTCACTCAAAATTTTCAAATAACATCACTGGGTTTTTGCATAAAGTTGAATCATAGGCTGCTACTAACCTCCCATAATTTTGGTGGAAGCTAGAAAGGAATATTTAAATAGGTTGTAGTGTAAAACTGCTCACTGGACCAGATTTGTAAATATGGTGTAGAGCTCAAAATATTCAATGGGCAGAAGATATTTTTGCACAAAAGTGGTTCAAATACTCCATGTGACATCTTCAAATTTTGGTGGGATTTTTGAATAAATTTATAAAAGGGTTGCAGTACAAATGGGACCATAAAACTATGAAAAACCATTTTTCAAGAAAATAAAGATCAGAAAGAATATTATATAATTAATTCTTCTGATAAAAGAAAAGATTTTCTTGAGAGGGTAAACAAGTCCAATATCATAAGTGAAAGGTTTTCCTCTCAGGGAACAACTCCAAGATAACCAAAAAAGAATGGTTGTGAAATCAGGAAAAACCAAGAAAAAAATGAAAGTTAAATTTCCTGGCAAGATTTTAATTAACAAAACAAGGTTAAATTTTTTGGGGTGTCACAATTACTACGTTCCCCAACAGATTGTACCCTATTGAAGATATGAAGTGTTGAACTCATTCGTTCCAGTAAAATGAATTAGATATGTCCCTGATTTCTGTGAACTTGTTAAGTGAATGATCTGATATATATATGCACACTAAAATTATGAATTATTGACACTCTCATAACTGAATGTTCTGAATTTTTGACACTGGCATAACTGAAGTGTACATTGAATGTTCTATGTTTCTACACACTGTTTTATCTGAAAGTACTCAATTTTTTGGGTAATGTATGAACTTCAAGCACTCCTAATTGTTGTGGTATAAAAATTCTGAATGCAGGAGCTTTTGATGGTTTATTTATTGTTGAGATTTAGCACAATAGTTTTTCTATGCAAATCGGAGAAACAGGAAGTACATGGACTATCAAGTTGACTGGTTTGACAATTGTGATAGTGACACATGGTCATTCATTTGGATCGATGATTTTCTAAAGCAGCTGGGTCATGACAGAGCTCACACCAAACATGGCGTATGCTGGCTACATCCTAGAAATACGTGTGAAGATGGATTAAAGCAATTGGCCTGTGATGCAGACATGCTAGAAATGATTAATGGATCAGCAAAGTACAAAAATCTGGTTTTGATAGTGGACCATGGTGATACTCTAAACAACTTAGTAAGAGATGATGTGCTCCTGGATGGGGTGCCTGAACTACCAATAGTAATTGGTCACAACAGATGTAGCAAGGGAAAGAGTGATGCGGAGCATCCTTCCATCATCCCCATGGACTCTACACCGACACATTTAGAACCACGTGGACCCATGACAAGAGCTAGAGCACATGCAATGGAAACCGAGGTGAACTCCTTCCTACTTGACATGCATATGGAAACAAACGGAAAATGGTTACTACCTCACCAAAATACTCTATGTCTCATTAGGTACGAAGAGGAACAACACCAAGAAGCTCAAGAGCATCCACAAGGAGGAGGAGGACCACCCAAGGCCACGCGGAGCAAGACGGAGCGCAACAGCAGCAACACTGGATGTCCCAGGCGACCCCGTCCGCACGGGCCCCCGAGACCCGGTGCCGAAGGACTATCCAGGGAGTTGGCGCTGAGGCACCCCGTGCGCGTGGGCGAGTACCGTTCCCACGGGACCCCCGTGCGCATGGGCCCCACTAACCCGATGCGCACGGGCTGTCCAGGACGGACAACCGTGATCACCTGTTTGAGCCCCTCTCCAACCACTTCGACCCCAAGACTATATATTCCGTACCTAGGGTTATGTTTAGGGTTACCAAAGTATTACATGAGATATTTGTGAGATTTGCTCCTTCTACCTTCCCTCTTTTGGATCAAGACCCCTTAGGGAAGAATCCTTGTGGATTTCAAGATCTCCACAAGGAGAAGACTATCTTCAAGACCTCATCTCCTAGGAGTGGGAAGAACTTTGTCATTGTATCTTTCCTTTGATTGTGTTTGTGACTTGTGAATCTTGTGTTGTTATTCTAGTGGATGTGTAATTGGGTATTGTTGGAGTGATTTCCTCTTTGTTTTCTTGTTGTTCATCTCCTTTTCCCCCTCCAAGTGTGAAAAGATCCATCTTAGGGTTTCACCCTACAACATCTTGGTATCATGAGCAAGGTTGATTCACATCTTGGAGTCCCTACCCTCCACTTTCTAGCTTGATTTTGTTGTTTTTTGTCCTAATTCGAAAATCCCCACCAAAAATAGCCCCAAAAAAGTTTCTTGCTATTTGTGGATCTTGCGAGATTTGGTTGGTTTGATCCACGAATTTGGTGTTTGGCAAGTGGATACTACAAAAAAAAGACCCATCCGTGACATTTTGGGCCGAACGAATTTTTTTTCTGTCATACATATGACACTTCTATGAAGATAATTGTGACAATACCCGGTATCATCATAGATGTGGTGGCTCCTACTTCTATGACAAAAAATCATGACAGAAAATAGGCTTTTTGTCCTGGGCGAGCCGGAGACGCAGCTGCATGACATTCTTTGGGCCGTCCATGACGGAAAAAACCATGGTAGAAGCGAGGGCGAGGAAAATTTCGGGGAGTTGCCAGTTACGGTGGGAGGTCGGGGCCGAGCGATGTGCATTTTTCTCGTACACATACGCGCGTGTATGTGAGGCATTGGCTCTAACTGAACCCGAGCGAGGCGTTGGGCTCTAACTGAACCCGAGCGATTGCACTGCAGGCTACGCGTTACTGAACCCGAACGATCGATCGATGGCTATTAACTGAACCCGATCGAGCGATTCCTTCGCTACTACTGCTAACTGAAGCCGATCGATGCTGCCTCTGGGATGAACAGTGAGCGTTGCGGGGGGGTTTGGATGAACAGTGAGCGGTGGCGTTGCCTCTGGATGAACAGGACCCCGTGGTGTGGTGGAGGGCTGGATGAACAGTAGATTGTGGAGGGGTGGTTGAACAGGACACCGTGGTGTGGAGGGCTGGATGAACAGTAGACGGTGGAGGGGTGGTTGAACAGTAGCCGGTGTAGTAGCGCCCGGTGGAGGCTGGATGAATAGGAGCCCGTGGAGGCTGGAGGAGGTCGCCGGTAGCCCGTGGAGGCTGGAGGAGGTCGACGGTGGAGATGAACAGTATCCCGTGGAGTCCCATTTTGCGGTACGCCACACCCCTCCCGATGAACAGGACCCCCGGTTCGACCGTAGGAGGTCTATTTTGTCTGTTTTGCGGTACGCCACACCCCTCGACCCCCGTTTCGACTGTAGGAGGTCCGTTTCGTCCGTTTTGCGGTACGCCACACCCCTCCCGATCAACAAGACCCCCGTTTCGACCGTAGGAGGTCCGTTTCCTCCGTTTTGCGGTACGCCACACCCATCCCAATCGACAGGACACCGTTCCGAACGTGGCCGGACGAACACAAGGCCATTTCCTCCATTTGGCGGTACGCCAGGCCTCGTTTCCATCGCCAGTTCCGTCCAAGCCGGTTGGCTCCCACGCGTTCTGTTGCCTCCCCATGAACACGACGTTCCGTTGCCTCCTCAAGAACACGACGATGACGCTGTTTCTCCATTCCGACCCAGCCATGTACACGAACCCTCGCCATACATATGCGCGAGTAGGCGTTCGAGACCCTGCCCGTATGTACGTATGTCGCCGTATTTTCTTTCTTCCACCCTGGCCGCTGTACATACGTGTACATGCTACGTGCGCGCCTCTACTACGACACGTTTGCGCCTCTACAACGACCGGTATGTACGTACACGTTCTCGACCAGAATGACAACGCTACGTATGCTTAGACCAGGTGGGTCCCGACTATCAGGCACTTCCTTGCGTGCGAAGATGTAGCTGGTGGGTCCCAGCAGTCAGGGGGGCGAATCGTTTTTTTTTGCCCGGACGCACTTCCTTGCATGCGAAGGTGTAGCTGGTGGGTCCCAGCAGTCAGGGGGGAAAGATTTTTTTTGCAAAATACGGTGGCCCGTCCGGTGGGTCCCCGCTGTCAGGCGGTGGACGACGGCGAGGCCTAGGAAGGAGACAACGGGGAGCCGGGGAAGACGCGGCAGTGGAAGCCCGCGCGGAGAGGAGTACGAGGGTTCACTGGTTCGACTGCGGTGTGAGGCTGCCGTCGCCGCAGGGCCTGGCCAGCGGTGGGAATAGTAGGGGGCGGTGAGGCCTCCGCGGCAGCACATCCGGCCACGGGAGGCAGGAGCATGCGGCACGACCGGCGCTGCTTTGGGCGGCTGGAGCAAGAAGACCAGAGGTCGAAGAAGCACTACGGCTGTTGGATGGACATCGTACGGTCACTGGAGCTATAATCGTTTATATTGACTAAGTTGACAAAGCCCTCCGTCCCCGTCAACTTAGTAGGCCCACAAGTCAGCCTCCCACCAAGGTGGGTCCCAACAATAGGGGGTATTCATTTTTTTGCGTAATAAGGAGGCACTTCCGGTGGGTCCGAGCTGACAGCAGGGGGAACATTTTTTTCGCGAAATATGGTGGCCCGTCGGGTGGGTTCCAGTAGTCATGGGCAAACGTTTTTTTCGTGAAATACTGGTGACCCGTCCGGTGTGTCCCTACTGTCAGGTGGAGGAATAATTATTTTCCGCGTAATAAGGAGGCACTTCCTTGCGGCTGCCGTGGACCCAGCTGTCAGCCTCTCCACGTACAGTATTCTTCCGACGGAATTCGATCGTTAACCACATTGACCATGCCGCGCCGAGAGCACCACGGCAGTGGAAAACGGTGAGGCCTAGGAAGGGCACGACGCGGAGCCGGGGATGACGCAGCAGTGGATGCCCACGCAGAGAGGAGTACGAGGGTTCACTGGTTTGGCTGCGCTGCCGTCACCGCAGAATAACAGGGGGTGTGGGTGAGTGGAGTGGAGGGATGGCCTGGCCAGCGGTGGGAGTAGTATGGGGGCGGTGAGGCCTCTGCGGCAGCACAACCGGCCACGGGAGGTAGGAGCAGGCGGCACGACTGGTGCTGCTTTGGTCGGCTGGTGCAAGAAGACCAGAGGTTGAGGAAGCACTACAGTCGTTGGATGGACATCGTTCGGTCAGTCGAGCTAGAATCGTGCATATTGACTAAGTTGACAAAGCCCTTTGTCCCCGTCATCTTAGTAGGCCCACTATACTGGGTCCCAGCTAGCAGGGGGAGTATTCTTTTTTTTAGGCGTAATAAGGAGCCACTTCCTTGCGTGCAAAGATATAGCTGGTGGGTCTGAGCTGTCAGCGGCGGTAATGTTTTTTTCGCGAAATACAGAGGCCCTTTCGGTGGGTCCCAGATGTCAAGTGGAGGAATCATTATTTTGCGCTTAATAAGGAGGCATTTCCTTGCGTGCGGCCGTGGACCCAGCTGTCAGCCTCTCCACGTACAGTCCACTTCAGATGCATGTCGGTCGTTGACCATGTTGACCACGCCACACCGAGAGCACCAGGGCGGTGGACAACGGCGAGGCCTAGGAAGGGAACGACACGGAGGCAGGGAAGACTCGGCAGTTGTTTCCCACGCGGAGGGGAGTACGACTGTACGAGGGTTTTCTGGTTCGTCTGCCGTCGCCGGAGAATAACAGCAGGTGTGGGACTTTGGGTGAGTAGAGGGATGGCTAGGCCAGCGATGGGATTACGGTGGGGTGGTGAGGCCTGCGCGGCAGCACAGTCGGCCGCGGGGAGGAGGGAGCAGGCAGTCCCGCCGGCGCTTGTTTAAGCGGCTGGAGCAGGAAGAGCAGAGATTGAAGAAGCACGACGGCTGTTGGATGGACATCCAACAGTATACAGGCCATCTGTGGAAAGCCTCAAATATGTGGAAAACATCATACAACCCATCTGCCATTATTTCAAATAGTTTACAGCCCATTTGCTAATTCTTACGGGTTTTTTGGAGCCCATATTCTTTTTGTTAACATTACAGCCCATATTGTGGCCACGGTTAAAAAAATTATACGAAATTTTGCATATGTCGGTGCGGTCTGAACTGTTTTTAATCCCTAAATTTAGAGCCACATTCAGACTGATTTTAAAAATAAATGTATATCCATATAAAATCCAATAAATTGTCCACGCATAAAAATAAATGCAATTTAAAATCTCAAAATGAAAAAAAGATATTTGTAACTAATTGCCGGTTTGATGTGTTTTAAAAATGTACAGCCCATTCCTCATTACTGATAGGCCATTTTCTCGGCCAGCCGAATGAAGCTCTCCTCATCTTGAAAGATTTGCAGCCGAACAGGCCTGATAAAGCGACTTACTTGACAAATCACAAAAAACTGGGCTAGCCATTTTCAGAAAGAAAAAAAACTACTGGGCTGGTCTGTGGTAAACATAAAAGAAAAGGCTATCTAGACAGGCCAGAGTGTCCCGCACAGCCCAGTTGACACCCTGCGTCTCAAAAACAAATTAGATAAATGCCACTCCAATTATGGCGATTCATAAAAATGCCACTACAACTTCCAAACTTTGAAAAATGCCACTGCAATTTTTGCAAACTTTGAAAAATGCCACTGCAGCTTGCAAACTTTGAAAAACGCCACTCCAGACTTCGAAAAATGCCACTAGAAATGGCATGAAATGGCATTTTTCAAAGTTTGGAAATTGCAGTGGCATTTCTCGGAGGCATTTATCAAATTAACCCAACACAAAAATAACTGGCGAGCTGCTGGGTCCCAGATGTCAGCCGCTCGTTGTGCAATTCTCTCGTTTATTGACTACGTTGACAATGGCATGGGACCCAGATGTCAGAAATCCACTAGGAGGAGCCATTTTTTATTGGCTTGAAATAAGGAGGTACTTGCTTGCGTACTGCCATGACATCAGCGAGTCCCTGCTGTCATCCTCTCCACGTACAATCATCTCCTGATTGTGTACGCGTCAACTTGCTAGGCCCACAAGTCAGCCTCTAAACCCGTGGAGGAAAAATACAACCCATTTAAAAAATAACAGCCCATTCCATACGTTCAAACGGAAAGTTCAACATTCAGAGCAAAGTAACAGGTCAGATCCACATATAGAGTACTGAACTTCCACGTTGACAACCATCATAGCCAGGTTAACTATCTACTCCCACTAATACTCTAGTAGCATACAAGTACTAACTTACTCTTAGCTAACTAGACGATGCCGGCCGCCATCTGTGGTACATGCTAAACACCGGCACCGGTGTCCTGCGGCTCGCCTCGGACTTGCCAGAGGTGCGATAGGGCGCGCTGCTCGTGCGCGGTTGCCCTTTCCATGCCGGCGTGGTCCACCGAAGCTTCAGCTTCCAAGCGGGAAACCCAATTGACGAACTGGTAGTAAAAATCGGTGTCGCGAACGCGTGCGTGCCTGATAGCCTCCAGGGCTATTTGCAGGGCGCCGGCCCCCACGTAGTCGGCCCTGTTGCGGGCGCTCTGCTCGCGACTCAGAGCGTCGGTGCGCTGCTGCTCCATGTCCCACTGGTGGTGCAAATCGGCGATACGCTGCTCCTCCGCCGGGCGGTCGCGCTCCAACAACTCCTGCTCCTCCGCCATGCGGTCGCGCTCCATCAACTCCTCGATCTGCGCATTGCCATCTAAAGACAGATAGAATGCCTCCTCCCTCTGTCTGCCTTCCGGTGAAAAACCGAACACTAGTTCCGGCGGTGAACGCCTCTGGCGTCGCCTACAGCGGACGGGCGGGGGCATGGCGGACGTGGCGTGCAACGTCGGGCCGGTGGGGGCTTATGAGGATATGGCGATTTGATTCACGGTGGCACCAGAGAAGGCCGGGAAACAGTACTTATAGGGGGAAGGTAGCGCGACGGTCATTGGAATTCAATGCATAATGGCTTAGCGCGCCAGCTTGCCGTGGAAAACTAGGGAAACTGAAATTATGACTATGCCGTCCCGTCCCGTCTGGGTCGCACGCCGGCATGGCGGTCAAATGAGTGCACTCGAATCATCTCCCTCCTTGTCAATAATGATTCCACGGATTTAAAAAGCCCGCAACAATTAAAGTGTATCTTTTTTCGCATCAGTTAGCTGCCTTAATTACGGTCGACTGCATGCAGGCACTCAGAATCGCTCGCAGGCAGTACGCGTAGCAGCATTCAACGAGTCGTAGCCGAGGGCACGCATGCAGCCACTTAAATCGCTGGAATTAATTAGGCTTAAACTTCTGCATGCCGTTAATTATTGCCATGCCTTGGTCTTGCTGCTTTGCTCACGGGACTAATAAACCCGGACGGAGGGAGTACCTTGGTTGGTGAGAGGTTTGAATTAAGCCCCGCAAACCGGAAAGGAGGTACTAGTACGTGTGTGATCCGCTATTTATTCGTGTAGGATCGAGTAGGTCGTTTCTTGAATTGAGCCCTACAAACCAGAAAGGAGGTAGTATGTGCGTGATCTGCTATTTATCCGTGTAGGATCGATAGTGTAGCTTGTCAGTTTATTTAGAGGTAGGCATTTTTATCCGTGTAGGATCGATAGTGTAGCTTGTCAGTTTCTTCAGAGGTAGGCATTTTTATTCAAAAAACTGCCACTTCGCATCTTGCATCGCAAATAAAACTGCCAGGAGCGCATTTGTAGGCTAGCTAGTGATCGAGCAGTAACTTGTAAACACTGAGCGAACAGAAATAAGTAACTGTTAATGCATCTCAATGATTCACAGATCATATACAAATATGTAGCTCCAAAAGCAAAGATTAGCTACTTTGGATCTTGCGTCGCAACTAAAACTAACTAGTACGATTCCCATACATAAGATCAACATGTTAATGCATCTCAATGATTCACATATCATATACAAATATGTAGCTCCAAAAGAAAAGATCTAGAAAAAACAACTGTTCTTCCTACTAACATGGATGCTTCTCTTGGCCAACATTCAGTCCAGAGTGAAAGACAAATTTATTTGTGAAGTCTACAATTCCTCTTGCAAACGTAAGTGGTTTCACCAACAGCTCGAACCATGAGAATGAACCACACATGATGGTGGAACATCCACTGCAATATGATTTGGTCTTCTCTCGATCACACCGCGAGACTATTTTTGGAATACAAACTTTAACTTAGGCAAAATGATGTCCATTGTATAATCAGACCAAAGCAATGAAGCACATAGTGTTGGCCAGTAAATAGTACAGTACTACTTTTTTGCAGTCCATGAAGTGACTATCCAATCTTTGTGTCTATTTTCAAATGGCACTGCATGCAGTGACTATACTATTCTCTTGTGCAGTTCAACCAAAATAGCAACGGGCAGACATCTATGTCTGCACAAATATCAAGTAGCTAGTAAACATATACCACACCATGTTCGCAGTGATGGAAGAGGTGAAACCGATACAACTGAAATTGAGCATCCAATCATTGAATCCTGACCTGCACCTCCAATGTAGGTCCACCCTGCCAATAAATTCACAGGCAAACCACTAGTTTTACTATCTAATAACAGTACAAAAAGAGTAGCAAGATAGTAGCAAACCATGTACCTTCGTAATGAATAGCTCATAGTGCCACCAATTGGATATAAATGTTTGGAAAAAAACATGCTCCTAATGTTGAACTAGTTGGACTTTTTGTGCAGTTCCACTAAAATCGAGCATCCCTATTTGCATAGATATTGAAAGTGTGATTACTATAAAAGTGGCACTAGTTGAAGCATAGACTCACAAATATAAGCATTCCAATTTCTTAATGTCCATACGCTAATGCAACACCATTCGAATACTACAAATCTACACTAATCCAGTGGCTAGTGCAACAGTAGAGTAAGTTAGTTTATTACAGGGTACAGTACAATGGTTTTACTGAACAGATTTCAATAAACTCTAGCACTGGAAGGTTTCTATAAGAATTAACAATACAAAATGTAAAGGTAACAAGTTTCAGCATTGGTATACTAGCTGTGCATCAGCATTAAACCAAATACAAAAGTCTGAAGGTAACTAGCATTATTAACTAATGACAGTATAAAAAATTGCAAACCATGTACCTCCAAGGTAAATATCATTTCGAACTCGGGGGGACCTTAAAACTTGCTATCCCAATCTTGATAATCGATCAAACATAAAAACTTGATCGAACGAATCAAGAGAACAACCGGAGGAGGACGTGCCCACTGTTGACCTTTCCTCTTGTCTTCATAATTGTCTGTGCAGTTTAACCAAAATAAAATGACATCAGTGCCTAGGCATTTTGGTGACACTGTACAAAAAAATTAACTTATCTCAAGAAAGTGAGGTTTGTAATCTATAAGCATTAACTGTGCAAAAATCTAAAGGTAGTAACAAGTTTCATCGTTGGTATACTGGCTGTGCAATAGCATTAGAATGCCTTAGCTAAAAAATCTTTAATACATCCACAATCAACAGCTAACCCTGAAATAATCCAGTGACATTAAATGGCATTGCTTAAATCTATCGGTGGCATTAGACTGAGAGCGGCATTAGTTAAATGTGGCATCACTTTAGCAGTAGCATTGCTTGACTTGACTGCTAGCGTTATACTAACAGCAAAAAAAAAGTGGCAATAAGAGCATGGGAGGCCCATTCGGACAGTGGGCGCACCAGTACGATGTACCTCCATGGACGTAGAGTGGTGAGGGAGGTATGGTTGCCCAGAGCAACAAATATCTAGGCAGCAAATGTGGATTACATCCCATTTTTTTCTTAGCCACCTTTTTCCTATGTGAGGACAACAAACCGATCGACCTGGTCATTCTCTATTGCGTTGTCATGCCTTTCTACCCTTCTTCAACCAAGAGACACGAGACTCGTTCCTTAGCTACTGATTTTCCCCTGTTCAACCTAGATGCGGGTTCGATGCCTACTCTCTTGGACAGTACAGTCTCCCTTCCTTTCCTAATTCAACCCAGACATGGATTAGTCTGCATAAAGTAGGGTTTCCTTTAATAGTGCAAATTATGGTTTTCGTCTGCCTGGCCAGCAGAGCACACTACTAGGAAAAGGGCTATAGATGGAAATGACACTAATGGCACACCGGAAAGATGGTGCGCCATTAGTATATACTAATGGCGCACCACCATCAGATGCGCCATTAGAGTCTAAACTACTAATGGCGCACCATGCTTTGGGTGCGCCATTAGTATCAAACTTTTTTTTTAAACTAGTGCGCCTGTCCAAACATACTAATGGCGCATCCTGCCCAAGTGCGCCATTAGTAGTTGTAACTACTAATGGCGCACCAGGGTGTGGGTGCGCCATTAGTATATAAACTTTTTTTTTGAACTAGTGCGCCTGTCCAAACATATTAATGGCGCATCCTGCCCAGGTGCGCCATTAGTACTTGTAACTACTAATGGCGCACCATGGTGTGGGTGCGCCATTAGTATAGAAACTTTTTTTTTGAACTAGTGCGCCTGTCCAAACATACTAATGGCGCATCCTGCTTAGGTGCGCCATTAGTAGTGGTAACTACTAATGGCGCACCATGCAAGAGGTGCGCCATTAGTAAGTGGGCAGCAACAAGATATTTGGGACAGCCTCTCCTACCCACACACTCACTTTCTCCCCACTTCATTCTCTCCACCTCCTCCTTGTCTCCGGTGCCTCCTCTTTTTCACCTCATTTCCACCATAGATTCATTCAAATTAAGTGGTTAAATTACCTTGTTTTAATAGGTAAGTAAGGGGGGAAGCTATATTTAGGTTGTTCTCCTTACAACAATGTGCACATGCACTTTTTACGGCCTAGCTAGATGTATGTATGTTCGTGGTGTTGCATATGTTTGTGGTGTTTGCATATGTGTTTGTGTTTGGAGGTGTACCGGTATTTGAAATGCGATAGTTGCCAATATTTTGCCGGAATGTTGATTCATTTCCGTTTCGGCGAGAATTTTGGCATTAAGCATCCTTTTTGGTCCTATTTTTAGGGAAAGTCATGCCAAATTTTTTCTTGGTTCTAAAATATCGTTTTGCTCTACCCCGCAGGCGACCATGGTCCGCACGATGACCGAAGGCATCGTGAATAGGTTTTTGA
>LR880972.1:45189524-45203691 GCA_904067115.1 Aegilops sharonensis | reverse complement strand
TTGGTGCCACGAACCGGTACCAATGCCCCCCCCCCCTTTAGTCCCGGTTGGTGCCACCAACCGGGACCAAAGGCCCCTGTGCTGCACGCGTCGGGGCCAAAGTTTAGTCCCACCTCGCTAGTTGAGAGGGGCGCGGAGTGGTTTATAAGCCCCACTGCTGCACCCCTCTCGAGCTCCTCTCCACCACAGGCTTTCGGGCCTACTTGCTATTGTTGTGCCTGATGGGCCTTCTGGACCTACTTCGGGCCTAAATCCTGGCCCATAGTAGGGTTTCATGTCGTATTCAGGCCGTGCGGGCCCAGTAGGAGGCACTTTTTTGTTTTTTTGTTTTCTTTACTTATTGTTGCTATTTTCATTTTTTTTCCAGTTTTTTTGTTTAATTTTCTGCATTATTTATTTTCTTTTGTTTTTTGCTTTGTTTTTTAATTCTTTTTGCTTTTAGTTTTAGGAAAATTATAAACTTTCTGTTAGTGCCATTACTTTTCATGTTTGAAAACACTTTTTCGGTTTTTTGTTTTATTTCTTACTTTATTATTTTTATTTTTTTTCTGCTTACAACAAAATACTTATTGTTGTTTTTTTGTTTTGATTTCTGCATTATTTATTTTCTTTCGTTTTTTGCTTTATTTTTCAATTCTTTTTGCCTTTAGTTTTAGGAAAATTATAAACTTTCTGTTAGTGCCATTAGTTTTCAAATTTGAAAACACTATTTTAGTTTTTTTGTTTTGTTTCTTGCTTTATTTATTTTATTTTGTTTCTACTTACAACAAAAAACTTATTGTTGCTATTTTTAATTATTACGAGGGCCGAACCATAAGACATTAAAGCATTTCGAATGAACTCTGAAAAAGTTGAAAGTTGGCATGGTATCATACTCGTCAGTTATAAAGTTGGCATGGTATCATCATAATAGTTGCAGGAGAAAGTCTTCACTTTTTCTTCGCTTGTGTCATTTGCTTATTGCGTCGTAACCATGGATAATCTTGATCGTTTATCAGGATGCTGGGGTCAGCCTTGACTTTGAAGGGAGGAATTTCATGAAACTTTTCATAATCTTCAGACATGTCTGTCTTGTCCTCCACTCCCACGATGTCCCGTTTTCCTGAAAGAACTATGTGGCGCTTTGGTTCATCGCATGATGTATTCGCTTCCTTATCTTTTCTCTTTCTCGGTATGGTAGACATGTCCTTCACATAGATAACCTGTGCCACATCATTGGCTAGGACGAACGGTTCGTCAATGTACCCAAGATTTTTCAGATCCACTGTTGTCATTCCGTACTGTGGGTCTACCTGTACCCCGCCTCCTGACAGATTGACCCATTTGCACTTAAACAAAGGGACCTTAAAATCATGTCCGTAGTCAAGTTCCCATATGTGTAACCATAATATGTGTCCTTTCCCCTCTCGGTTGTTGCAAGTTGGCAGGTGGGTGTGGAGGATTTTTCCGGTCAGAGTAAGACTTCGTATTCCCACGTATAGGGCATGGACAACACATAAAACCATTCTGCTTGTTTGCCTCAGCCACTTCGAGAAAATCATGCACGCCCTTAATGTACTCGGAGGTGTGTCTTGAACCGTACATCCATTCCCGGTTCATCTGCGTGCATTATATATAATTAAGTGTGTCAAAAATCATTACAGAACATAATGAATAGATAATTAAGTGACCAAATTAATAGAAGTTCATCATCACATTAAAACAAAAGTACATACATAGTTCTCATCTAACAACATAAAGCTCTACAGAGCATCTAAATTAATTAAACCATACATTGAAACTATGTAAAACATTTCAATGCGAAAACAAATGCGATCATAATCGCAACCAATGTAACAACTGATCCAACGGCATAATGATACCAAGCCTCGGTATGAATGGCATATTTTCTAATCTTTCTAATCTTCAAGCGCATTGCATCCATCTTGATCTTGTGATCATCGACGATATCCGCAACATGCAACTCCAATATCATCTTCTTCTCCTCAATTTTTCTAATTTTTTCCTTCAACAAATTTTTTGTTCTTCAACTAAATTGAACCTCTCGACAATAGGGTCAGTTGGAATTTCCGGTTCAACAACCTCCTAGATAAATAAAATCTATGTCACGTTGGTCGGCATAATTGTCATAAACAATAAATGAACCAATAGTTATGAAAATATAATATATACCACATCCGAATCATAGACAGGACGAGGGCCGACGGGGGCGGATACCAAAACCATCGCACTATATAAGATGCAATAATAAAAGTAAGAAAATTATACAAGTATCTATATAAACATACAAGTAAGATTTTTTTTCCTTTCAGAAAGAAGATAAGAACAAGAGGCTCACCAAGGTGGTGCCGACGACGAGATAGGCGTGGGCAATCGACGGCGGTGAAGACGGGGACGGGACGTGACGGACCGCTAAACCTAGACAAATATTAAGGAAAATGGAGCTTGGAGGTCGAGCTTGGAAAGGAGAAAGCTTAAGTAGTGTGGCTCGGGCATTCCATCGAACACCTCGTGTGCATAGGAGGTGAGCTAGAGCACCACAAAGCTCTCCCCTCGCCGGCCACGAAAAACAGAGCACTGGGAGTGCTCTGCTCGCGGGCGAGGGGTATATATAGGCAACTAATTGGTCCCGGTTGGTGACTTGAACCGGGACTAAAGGGCAGCCTTTGGTCCCGGTTCGTCCCACCAACCGGGACCAATGGTGGTGGGCCAGGAGCGAGGCCCATTGGTCCCGGTTCGTCCCACCAACCGGGACCAAAAGGTCCAGACGAACCGGGACCAATGGCCCACGTGGCCCGGCCGGCCCCCGGGGCTCATGAACCGGGTCCAATACCCCCATTGGTCCCGGTTCTGGATTGAAACGGGACTAATGGGCTGGCCGGGCCTGGACCATTGCCCTGTTTTCTACTAGTGTATAGGGATGGCAACGGGTCCCCATACCTGCCAAACCCATGGGGATTTCATCTATTAGGGGGTGGGGATGGGCGAACAACATCCCCATGGGGATATTTACCAAACTAATTTATTCCCCATAGGGTACAACGGGGATGGGGGCGATATCCTATTCCCCAGACCCAATACCCATCGGGGACCCGGTTAGTAACTGTGACACTGTGGTCAACCTTAAAATATTCACAAACAAAGTTGCGAAAACAAAAAAAGCTCTGAAAAAACCTTAAACCTATCTCACGTCCTCATCTCAGCTGCCACCATGACCAAGAAGTCAGTATGACCTAGATATGCATTAGCAGGACAAGGACAACACCATTTATGTATGTTGATTCTAGGGTATCATATTATCTATATGAGTATTTGTTTATGGGGATGGGGACCCTAATGGGGCCCCGTTCCCAAGTGGGTCATGGGTGTGGGGAAATTTCATCCCCAGTCATGTTAACAGGGATGGGGATGGGATGATAGGGAATAGATGGGGATGGGGATGTTGTAGGTATCCCCATAGGGGATTGTCCCCATTGCCATACCTAATGCCATATTTCACAAAAGTATGCCACATAATATGCATCGATGTCAAATCAAAAGATTTTGGCACCGCTCTCGCGATGTGAGAGAGTTGGCACCGCTGTGCACACAGACCCACATGTATAAACAAATGAATCAAACCAACTACACCAGCCTCTCACTCTCCCAAACAAGTGTTTTTTTATTGCCTCGGTCCTCTCTCTCTCCCACGCAGTGTTTTTTCATTGCGTGAGTTAATTTGGCACCGGAGCAAAGTAGGTGATCCAGATTGGGGCACCAGGTGAGCAATGGAGGGGCATCGATGCCAAATGCATCACAAGTGAATTTGGCACATGTTTTGGCCTACATAGCCCACTTTTGTACTCCCTCCGTCCCAAAATTCTTGTCTTAAATTTGTCTAAGTACGGATGTATCTAGTTACATTTTAGTGTTAGATACATCCATATCTAAACGAATGTAAGACAAGAATTTTGGGACAGAGGGAATACTACCTCGTATTTAGTATAAAATTTTGACCATAGATTTACCTAAGAAAATGCCAATGCATGTCACTAAAAATTACACCATTTGAAATTATGTTCAAATACGAATCCAACGATATGGTACTTAGTGACATGCATTAACATTTTGTCAGTTAAATCTATGGCCAAATTTTGATACTACAAAATTGGAAGAGTAAACCAGGACGGAGGTAGTACTTGCTCTTAGGGTAACCATAGAGTTACTGGAGTAGTCTAAGTTACTTTCCACTATGACTAGCCTAGGCTACTATAGTAGTACAGCATAAAAACGATGCAGGTGATCACGTGAGAAAAAAATACTAAAAACATTTCTTTCGGTGCAGTGCATAGATGCAGTTTTGAACACTTCACTTGTCAAAATATTGAGCTACATTGTGATTACCGTTTACTTATAGGAAAGAAGTTTCACCTCGATGAGTAGCTTCTCCGTGCACGGAAAGCATGTAAGGAATCCAACAACTTGATCCAGATTGGGGCCGATAGATTTTAGTGCTAAGATCTTCACTATGCGCATGGACTGGGTTAAGCTTGTATGAATCATTTTCTGGAAGACGGTCGTAAATACATCAAGAAGATATTTAAAAATGTGAATTTCAAGAAGACGGAGAAGAAGATGAGTGTTGTACCTGAACGATTACGGATCCAATAAAGAGTTCGGAGAACTTGGCATACGAGTACACCAACGCTGTCAATTTCGGCGCATCAATGACCCTGATTTTTGTTGGACCTTCTAGATCCGATACAAGCAATCTCTCAAGGAAAGGCGCATTCTCAATGACCATAACGTGGAACAGCTGGAGTGATCTCTTCCTAATTGATGTCTTGTTGCGGGGCCAGCAAGACACATAAATCCATCGGAGATTCGTCGAGGCGATGTGGAGGCTAATGAACCCGAGGATCTGCTCAAGATGAAGGTACTCGAGCGCAGTACAGCTGCGGAGCAGGTGCTCCATAGCCTTCTTCGAGATGACAACGTCGAAGAGGTCGAGCTGCTTGAGTTGAGGGAGAAGAAGGGCTGGTGCGGCAATAATCTGGGGAAGATAGCAGGAGCTGAAGCTGGCGCGGCGCAGCATTGGCGTGAGGCAGAGCGCGGACGGCGGCAGAGAGCGATACCATCCAGCTTCAAAGCTGAGCTCCTTGAGCTGATCTAGGGCGGGGGATAAGAACCACTCGTCGAACTTGGGCTGGACCTTGCAGTTGATATTGAACATGCGGATGTCAAGGCGTCTGGCTGGCCCAGGGTGCGATGAAAGGATCTTGGAGACTGCGGCCATGTGTTTGCAATCCCCGTCGCAGAGCCATCTGTCGACGGTGAGATTGAGGAGGACGAAGCGCCAGAGGGGGTGCCACCGCCGGGAGAGCGGGGCGGTCCGCACGGCAGATTTGGTGGGGAGGAGGCCGATGATGACGAGCAGCATGTCGTCGGGGAGGCTGCTGATGAAGTCCAGGTTCGCCAGATGCGGTTTTGGCTCGAGCCGCCTCCGCTTGTTGGCTGCCTCGCCGTCAATCTGAACCGGCGGCGACTAGTGTTTTTTTTTGCTGTGTTGTCCTGTTGTATCCCTAGCTCTTACACCATACTCCCTCCGTCCGGATTACATGTTGCCGAAATGGATAAAAAAGGATGTGTCTAGAACTGAAATACGCCTAGACCCATCCATTTTTTTCCGGATGGAGGGAATACATGTCAATATGTCATGCGATTCTATTCTTCAGAACCTATTCCATCTCTCTATTGTCGCATGTTTTATAATTAAAGCACCATTCTTTTATACAAGGCATGCAAGGGGAAGACGACTATGTTAGAATCTGAAGGGTTACAAACAAGGCCTTTGCAAAAGATCCAAACGCCAGGAGATAATAAACCAAGTCCAGTTTTTATAGATACTGCTCCAGCATAGAGAAACCCAACTCCTACTGATAATAAGCAGATTCCAGTGGCCAAAGAACTAGTCCGCTCCAGTCCAGCAAAAATATGTCAACTCAATTCTAAGAAGCGTGTGTGTATCCTTGCATCATGAAATTTTATAGCATGCTGATCATATTTTCTACATGTTTCTTACCCATCTCTCTTTTAGAAAATAAGCTTAACAGATAGAAGAATTTCTGCAATGGTATCGTTTATGAGGAAAGATTCTTGCAAGAATTCTCTATGCTCCAATGTAGATGTAAGTACCTGTTGTATATCACTATTTTTTCCTTCAGCATGTATTTTGTTAATCGGCGTGAATCCAACCTTTATCTGATCTAAATTTAGTTGTAGCAAAATGTATGATTAAAGGCCACAATGTTGATTTTTGTAAGGAAAACTGCCCGGTAGTTGTGCATCTTGAGCTCCATGAGTGTACTATCTCATATCAGTGGGTTTGAATACTTTGGTTCTGCAGTGGGTTTTTCAGTGTTTTTTTTACTGTGTTGTCCTATCGTATCCCTAGCTCTTACATCATACTCCCTCTGTCTGGATTAAATGTCGCGGAAATGGATAAAACTGGATGTATCTAGAACTGGAATACCCCTAGACCCATCCATTTATTTCTGGATGGAGGGAATACATGTCAATATGTTCTTCAGTACCTATTCCATCTCTCTGTTGTCGCATGTTTTATAATTAAAGCACCATTCTTCTATACAAGGCAAGCAAGGGGAAGATGACTATGTTAGAATCTGAAGGGTTACAAACAAGGCCTTTGCAAAAGATCCAAACACCAGGAGATAATAAACCAAGTCCAGTTTTTATCGATACTGCTCCAGCACAGAGAAACCGAACTCCTACTGATAATAAGCAGATTCCAGTGGCCAAAGAACTAGTCCGCTCCAGTCCAGCAAAAATATGTCAACTCAATTCTAAGAAGCGTGTGCTTATCCTTGCATCATGAAATTTTATAGCATGCTGATCATATTTTCTACATGTTTCTTACCCATCTCTCTTTTAGAAAATAAGCTTAACAGATAGAAGAATTTCTGCAATGGTATCGTTTATGAGGAAAGATTCTTGCAGGAATTCTCTGTGCTTCAATGTAGATGTAAGTACCTGTTGTATATCACTATTTTTTTCCTTCAGCATGTATTTTATTAATCAGCGTGAATCCAACCTTTATCTGATCTAAATTTAGTTGTAGCAAAATGTATGATTAAAGGCCACAATGTTGATTTTCGTAAGGAAAACTTCCTGGTAGTTGTGCATCCTGAGCTCCATGAGTGTACTATCTCATATCAGTGGGTTTGAATAATTTGGTTCTGCAGTGGGTTTTTCAGTGTTTTTTTACTGTATTGTCCTGTCGTATCCCTAGCTCTTACATCATACTCCCTCCGTCTGGATTAAATGTCGCGGAAATAAATAAAACTGGATGTATCTAGAACTGAAATACGCCTAGACCCATCCATTTATTTCCGGATGGAGGGAATACATGTCAATATGTTCTTCAGTACCTATTCCATCTCTCTATTGTCGCATGTTTTATAATTAAAGCACCATTCTTCTATACAAGGCATGGAAGGGGAAGACGACTATGTTAGAATCTGAAGGGTTACAAACAAGGCCTTTGCAATAGATCCAAACGCCAGGAGATAATAAACCAAGTCCAGTTTTTGTAGATACTGCTCCAGCATAGAGAATCCGAACTCCTACTGATAATCAGCAGATTCCAGTGGCTAAAGAACTAGTCTGCTCCAGTCCAGCAAAAATATGTCAACTCAATTCTAAGAAGCGTGTGCGTATCCTTGCATCATGAAATGTTATAGCATGATGATCATATTTTCTACATGTTTCTCACCCATCTCTCTTTTAGAAAATTCCCACTGTAATAAATTTATCATATCTCATTATGAAAAAGGTTTCAACATTATATCATGCTCTTACTTTTCTAGGGAAGTTTTACAACAGCGGTAAACCTTCTGTTTTCAAACAGCAACATGTATACTAGCAAAATAAGCATGGTAAAGGCTATCCTTGACATTTTCATTGAAACTAAATATGCAAAACACTATTATAAATAACATCAAGCAAATACTAACAAAATAAAATGACGCTCCAAGAAAAACACATATCATGTGGTGAATAAAAATATAGCTCCAAGTAAAGTTACCGATGAACGAAGACGAAAGAGGGGATGCCATCCGGGGCATCCCCAAGCTTAGGCTCTTGGTTGTCCTTGAATATTACCTTGGGGTTCCTTGGGAATCCCCAATCTTAGGCTCTTGCCACTCCTTATTCCATAGTCCATCGAATCTTTACCCAAAACCTGAAAACTTCACAACACAAAACTTAACAGAAAACTTGTAAGCTCCGTTAGCGAAAGAAAACAAAACACCACTTCAAGGTACTGTAATGAACTCATTATTTATTTATATTGGTGTTAAACCTACTTTATTCCAACTTCTCTATGGTTTATAAACTATTTTACTAGCCATAGAGTCATCAAAATAAGCAAACAACACACGAAAAACAGAATCTGTCAAAAGCAGAACAGTCTGTTGTAATCTGTAACTAAAGCAAACTTCTGGAACTTCAAAAATTATAAAATAAATTGGTAGACCTTAGGAATTTGACTATTAATCATATGCAAAAAGAATAAACTAAATAGCACTTTCCAGTAAAAAGTTCTAGCTAATCTCGTGAGCGCTAAAGTTTCTGTTTTTCACCGCATGATCATAAAGACTTTACCCAAGTCTTCCCAAAGGTTCTAGTTGGCACAAACACTAATTAAAACATAAAACCACATATAAACAGAAGCTAGATGGATTATTTATTCCTAAACAGAACAAAAAAGCAAGAAACTAAAATAAAATTGGGTTGCCCCCCAACAAGCGCTATCGTTTAACGCCCCTAGCTAGGCATGATGATTTCAATGATGCTCACATAAAAGATAAGAATTGAAACATAAAGAGAGCATCATGAAGAATATGACTAGCACATTTAAGCCTAACGCACTTCCTATGCATAGGGATTTTGTGAGCAGACAACTTATGGGAACAAGAATCAACTTGCATAGGAAGGTAAAACAAGCATAGCTTCAAAACTCTAAGAACATAGAGAGGAAACTTGACATTATTGCAACTCCTACAAGCATATGTTCCTCCCTCATAATAATTTTCAGTAGCATCATGAATGATTTCAACAATATAACCAGCACCTAAAGCATTCTTTTCATGGTCTACAAGCATAGAAAATTTACTACTCTGCACATAAGCAAAATTCTTCTCATTCGGAATAGTGGGAGCAAACTCAACAAAATAACTATCATGTGATTGAAAATTAAGATCAAGATGACAAGTTTCATGGTTATCATTATTCTTTAAAGCATACGTGTCATCAAAATAATCATCATATATAGGAGGCATGCTTTCGTCATAGTAAATTTGCTCATCAAAGCTTGGGGGACAAAAAATATCATCTTCATCAAACATAGCTTCCCCAAGCTTGTGGCTTTGCATATCATTAGCATCATGGATATTCAAAGAATTCATACTAAAAACATTGCAATCATGCTCATCATTCACATATTTTATGCCAAGCACTCTGTGTAATTCTTCTTCTAGTACTTGAGCACAATTTTCCTTCCCATCATACTCACGAAAGATATTAAAAAGATGAAGCGTATGAGACAAACTCAATTCCATTTTTTTGTAGTTTTCTTTTATAAACTAAACTAGTGCTAAAACAAGAAACAAAAAGATTCGATTGCAAGATCTAAATATATACCTTCACTTACCTAGCCTCCCCGGAAATGGCGCCAGAAAAGAGCTAAGTTGACGGGGTGTGAGTGCCGCTTACCTAGCCTCCCCGGCAACGGCGCCAGAAAAGAGCTTGATGTCTACTGCACAACCTTCTTCTTGTAGACGTTGTTGGGCCTGCAAGTGCACAGGTTTGTAGGACAGTAGCAAATTTCCCTCAAGTGGATGACCTAAGGTTTAGCAATCCGTGGGAGGCGTAGGATGAATATGGTCTCTCTCAAACAACCATGCAACCAAATAACAAAGAGTCTCTTGTGTCCCCAACAGACCCAATACAATGGTAGATTGTATAGTGCACTAGTTCGGTGAAGAGATGGTGATACAAGTGCAATATGGATGGTAGATAAAGGTATTTGTAATATGAAAATATAAAAACAGCAAGGTAACAAGTGATAAACGTGAGCGTAAACGGTATCGCAATGCTAGGAAACAAGGCCTAGGGTTCATACTTTCACTAGTGCAAGTTCTCTCAACAATAATAACATAGATAGATCATATAATAATCCCTCAACATGCAACAAAGAGTCACTCCAAAGCCACTAATGGCAGATAACAAACGTAGAGATTATGGTAGGGTACGAAACCACCTCAAAGTTATTCTTTCCAATCAATCCATTGGGCTATTCCTATAAGTGTCACAAACGGCCCTAGAGTTCGTACTAGAATAACACCTTAAGACACAAATTAACCAAAACCCTAATGTCACCTAGATACTCCATTTTAACCTCAAGTATCCGTGGGCATGATTATACAATATGCATCACACAATCTCAGATTCATCGAACCAACATAAAAGTACTTCAAAGAGTGCCCCAAAGTTTCTACCTGAGAGTCACGTTGAAAACGTGTGCCAACCCCAATGCATAGGTTCATGGGCGGAACCCGCAAGTTGGTCACCAAAACATACATCAAGTGGCACGTGATATCCCATTGTCACCACAGATAAACACGGCAAGACATACATCAAGTGTTCTCATCATAAAGACTCAATCCAATAAGAAAACTTCAGAGGGGAAACTCAATTCATCACAGGAGAGTAGAGGGGGAGAAACATCATAAGATCCAACTATAATAGCAAAGATCGCGATACATCAAGATCGTGCCATAGAGGAAACACAAAAGAGAACACGAGAGAGAGAGAGAGAGAGAGAGAGAGAGAGAGAGAGAGATCAAACACATAGCTACTAGTACATACCATCAGCCCTGAGGGTGAACTACTCCCTCCTCGTCATGTGGAGAGCGCCGGGATGATGAAGATGGCCACCGGTGAGGGTTCCCCCCTCCGGCAAGGTGCCGGAACAGGGTCCCGATTGGTTTTTCATGGCTCTGGAGGTTTTTGGCGGCGGAACTCCCGATCTAATATCTGTTCTGGAAGTTTTGCGATACATAGGTATATATGGGTGCAGGGGGTACGTCGGTGGACCGAAGGGGGGGGCACGAGGCAGGGGGGCGCCCCCCACCCTCGTGGGCACCTCCCTTCTTCCCTGACATGCATTCCAAGCCCATTCGGTAGGTTTCCTTCCAAAAATAACTTCTCCAATTGATTTCGTTCCATTTCGACTTCGTTTGATATTCCTTTTCTTCGAAACACTGAAATAGGCATAAAACAGCAAATCTGGGCTGGGCCTCCGGTCAATAGGTTAGTCCCAAAAGTAATATAAAAGTGGATAATAAAGCNCATAAGATCCAACTATAATAGCAAAGATCGCGATACATCAAGATCGTGCCATAGAGGAAACACAAAAGAGAACACGAGAGAGAGAGAGAGAGAGAGAGAGAGAGAGAGAGAGAGATCAAACACATAGCTACTAGTACATACCATCAGCCCTGAGGGTGAACTACTCCCTCCTCGTCATGTGGAGAGCGCCGGGATGATGAAGATGGCCACCGGTGAGGGTTCCCCCCTCCGGCAAGGTGCCGGAACAGGGTCCCGATTGGTTTTTCATGGCTCTGGAGGTTTTTGGCGGCGGAACTCCCGATCTAATATCTGTTCTGGAAGTTTTGCGATACATAGGTATATATGGGTGCAGGGGGTACGTCGGTGGACCGAAGGGGGGGGCACGAGGCAGGGGGGCGCCCCCCACCCTCGTGGGCACCTCCCTTCTTCCCTGACATGCATTCCAAGCCCATTCGGTAGGTTTCCTTCCAAAAATAACTTCTCCAATTGATTTCGTTCCATTTCGACTTCGTTTGATATTCCTTTTCTTCGAAACACTGAAATAGGCATAAAACAGCAAATCTGGGCTGGGCCTCCGGTCAATAGGTTAGTCCCAAAAGTAATATAAAAGTGGATAATAAAGCCCAATATTGCCTAAAACAGTAGATTATATAGCATTGAGCAATAAAAAATTATAGATACGTTGGAGACGTATCAGCGGGCTGTTAACGGGCTCGAACTGACGATGGGCTGCAATGGTGTCAAATCTTTAACGGGCCGTTGATGGGCCGAATTGGCACATCTCGTATGGGCCGTGGGCTTAAATGGACCTGACACAAGTAGGCTTTATATGGGTCGGCCTGCTAATTTTTACTAGGAAGGCCTTTTTCACCAGAATGGCCACTGTTGGGCCGTGCCACGTGTCGACCTATCATAGGCGCCTCCTGTCCAATGAGTGGATGACATCTGTCCTAACGGTGAGGTAACATGTGTTTCCTGCGGCCAATGCTGATTTTACACGTGGAAAATCCCCATTGGTCCGGGCTGTTAACAGGTTGTCGGATCCAAAACCAGACCCGATAGCTTAACGGTGTTCCGTTACGGTGGATGCCACATGTCGGTCACCCTTGACGAAAGCACTTCTGTGACGCGCGATTTATTGTCATGGAAGTGGACACTTCCGTGATGATAATTTTGGTAATGTCATGGAACACTTCTATGACAGCACAGGTATGACTATCTTGATTCGGTCATAAACTCGTCATGGATGTACATGCATGACAAAAAACGCGACCTAGTGTGACAAACACGTATCATCACGGAAGTGTTTTTTTTGCAGTGGGATCTACCCCCTCTGCCATCTTCCCCACCTTCCAATCGATCAAAATTGGCCTCAAATTGGGAAATACCTACGGATCCGGAGCAGTTCGTCCACTCTCAGAGGACCCTGTGCACACGGGCAATTGGGAATCCGTGCACATGGGCCTCACTTACCCCGTGCACACGGACCATCCAGAGACTTTTGGCCAGTTTTCTTTTCCACCATTTTGACACCACGCCACCACTTGTGTTCTTCCGCAATATTTCTCGTGGTTGTTTAAGTTTCGGGTTGTGGTTTCCATTGTGTCCTAAGGTGTTTTGGCTACTTAGATGCGATTTGACATCATCATCACCGCCACTCGATCATCGACTCGAACTCCACACCGGCTTCGACAACATCATCATCCGTCCTTGCTTACACGTGAAAAACTATCGAAGGTAACCTTGACGACGCCTTTGTCCTACCCTTGCAATTACCTTGATAGCTTCGACCCTTTTTCGTAGCTTACCCATCAATACTAGCTTGTTGAGTATTGTCGGGCCACGCCTTAGTGCACCATTAGTATTACGTCTCTCTCGTGCATATACTACTTGTTACATCGCGTTGTGGCTCGTATATCAAGCATTGTGGCATAGTCAAAAGAACAAAAAAAGAAAAGGTTTGAAGAAAAAGAGAAGAGAAGCAAGAGCTTGTAAGCAATAGCATTGAGCCACTTTACCTAGTTCATCATCTTGGTTCATGCATACATAAGCATCATTGGGATAGTGAGACGACCCGTTTCTCTCTTAGGTTGGTGCACTAGTGTATCTAGCCCATTAGAGCAATCGAGCTAGCGTCTCTCTAGTATTTTACAACAAGAGCATTTTCCATGGTTTCACATCTTAGAGCGCATCCCTTGGTTGTGCGGATCCTATTTATCTTCCGTGTGTGTGTTCCTAGTGTTATCTTGTGTTTGATCTATTTGTCTTACTTTCCATTTGTGAATCTTCTCAACTTTGTCAACATCTTGACTAACATTTGCTTGGATTATTTGTTTCACTTCCTAACCGAGCTCCTCCATAAGCCTTTTACTTGTAGGTGTGAGAAATAATACCCGGTACCAATTCTCCTATTATAGAATCACGTGGGATCGTACTTGTTGAAGGAAATATGCCCTAGAGGCAATAATAAAAGTTATTATTTATTTCCTTATATCATGATAAATGTTTATTATTCATGCTAGAATTGTATTAACCGGAAACATAATACATGTGTGAATATATAGACAAACAGTATGTCACTAGTATGCCTCTACTTGACTAGCTTGTTGATCAAAGATGGTTATGTTTCCTAACCATGAACAAGGAGTTGTTATTTGATTAACAAGGTCACATCATTAGTTGAATGATCTGATTGACATGACCCATTCCGTTAGCTTAACACTTGATCGTTTAGTATGTTAATGCTTTCTTCATGACC
>LR880972.1:45163148-45180561 GCA_904067115.1 Aegilops sharonensis | reverse complement strand
TTCCACTTCGGTCATATCGTCGCGGAGCTTAGGAGAAGCCCTGCGCCGGAGAAGTCATATCGTCGCGGAGCTTAGGCGAAGCCCTGCGTCGGTGGAGCATCAACATCGTCACCACGCCGTCGTGCTGACGGAACTCATCCCCGACACTTTGCTGGATCGGAGTCCGGGGATCGTCATCGAGCTGAACGTGTGCAGAACTCGGAGGTGCCGTACGTTCGGTGCTTGGATCGGTCGGATCGTGGAGACGTACGACTACATCAACCGCGTTGTTATAACGCTTCCGCTTTCGGTCTACGAGGGTACGTGGACGGACACTCTCCCCTCTCGTTGCTGTGCCATCACCATGGTCTTGCGTGATCGTAGGAAAATTTTTGAAATTACTACGTTCCCCAACACTTGTTACATCCACAACCTTCTGAAAAGGTAACTTTGGTTTTCTTCTCTCATTTCTACTCACCACCACTTTCACATGATGGATAGGCCGAGTTCTTCTACCAACCCACTCTTCCTCGAGCAAGACGACGACATGACCTCCTATGTCACCAAAACTCACCTCTTTGGCACACAATGAGCATTGCATCAAGAGCAACTAGCAATGAGCGACCACATCGACAATCTCGCTACTGACTTATGCCTCTCCAAGCAACGTACAAGAGACTACTTCGACAACAAGCTCTACGAACATAAACAAGAGAACAACGCAAGAATGGACGAGATTCGCGCCTTGTTGGTCAACCGCTCTTCTACCACTTCGTCCTACTCAAGACGGAGCCACTCAAGTCGACACTCCTTCGACAACTCAAGTACACCATCGTCGAACACTCTTCGCCAATCCGCACGACAAGATCATCAATCCAACCGCAATCCTCTTCACGATCATCAATAAAGGCAACTCCAACGTTAACACGAGGCAGAGCAAGTACGTCAACATCAAGACGAACAAGATGCAGAGGCACACCGTCTTCAGCAACAACGGCGTGAAGCTCAAGCTCAAGCGGCTCGAGACGCACTCCGAGAGTCCACTCAAGCCGTTGCCAAACGCAGTCGTCAAGTACGTGAGTAAGAGGAAGCTCTTCGGTGGGAAATACAAGAAGAAGCCGCTCGACGTGAAGAACAACAAAAAAGGCGAAACCGGGACCATATGTCTCGACCTCCTCCTCGGCAACCGGATCGAGTAATCCAAGATCCCCCTCCACGCCACGAGCAACACCAAGAGGACCGAGTGCTTGAAGACCCTCCTCCTCGGCAAGAGCGACATCAACATCATCACTATGATGAAGAACTCCGCTACAACAAGCTCAAGTTCACCATGCCCAAGTTCTCTAGAAGCAATGACCCCGAGGAGTATCTTTCATGGGCATTGAAAGTAGACAAGATATTTCGTCTTCACAACAACGACGAGGAAAAGAAGATCGCCATGGCATCCCTCGAGTTTCAAGATTATGTCCTCATTTGGTGAGAACAAGTGATCGAGCGACGTGGCGAGAAGGACGAGCCACCCATCACGACATGGGCACAAATGAAGGATGTCATGCGAGCACGCTTCGTGGCTACACACTGCACAAGAAACCTCTTCAAGAAGTTGCAACTCCTCAAGCAAGGCACGAAGACGGTGGAAGAATACTATCAAGAAATTGAGATTGCCATGATACGAGCCAATGTCAAAGAAGATGATGAGCAAACAATGGCGCACTTCTTGAACAGCCTCAACCACCCAATACGGAAGATTACCGATTTCCAACCTTATTCCAACCTTCTCGAGCTAGTTCACCAAGCGACCAAGGCGGAACGTCAAGTACAAGAAGACTTCAAGTTCGCCAAGTACTCATCCAAGACCTACGGCTCATACACTCAAGCTACTCCTACTTCAACTTCGACACCTCCTACCTCGACTAGAGCATCACCAAGTACCGGCGACAAGTCAAGTTTCAATCAAGCGACGCCTTCCTCAACTTGTCCTCCGGGAAGCAACTACAAGAACAAGACTTCTTCTTCATCGGCACCACCAGACGATCCCGCCAAGACAAGTTCTATCAAGTGCTTCACATGTGGTGGCCGTGGACACAAGTCTTTCCAATGCATCAACAAGCGAACAATGATCACCAATGATGATGGCACATACGACTCAATGAGTGAAGATGAGATGGAAGCCATCGAGCACGTCGCCATGCACCGCCAAGTGAACGAAGAACGGGATGATCAAGTCTACTGTGACAATGATTCAAGTCCCTCTCTCGTGGTCTCCAAGGTCTTTACGCTTCAACACCAACAAGACGAAGATCAACGGTGTCACATCTTCCACACCAAGGCCGGCATCAATGGGCGCTCCGTAAAAGTCATCATCGATGGAGGAAGTTGCCATAACTTGGCAAGTGAAGAGCTATGTTGCAAGATGCAATTGGTCAAGAAGAAGCACCCTCACCCCTTTAAATGGCTAAGCGACTCCGGAACAATTCAAGTGGAGCACACCATGCACGTTTCTTTCAATATCGGCGCCTACGAGGACACCATTCAGTGTGACGTGCTTCCTATGACCGTGTGCCATCTTCTATTGGGACGGCCTCGGTAATTCGACCGCGGTGTCATCCACAATGGGAGAACAAACCATTATAGCTTCAAGATGAAGGGAACGGAGTATGTGCTTCGACCTATGTCTCCAAGCCAAGTGATCACCGACAAGCAAGCATCCACCCATCATGGAGATACTAGTGAGAGAGTAAACCACCAAAAAGAAAGCGAGCACCACAAGCCAAAATTGAGCGACTCTTCGCCAAGAGAGAAAAACTTAGTCCTCCTAGCCACAAAAAGAGAGATGAGAGAAGTGTGTGAGAACCCATCGAGTGTCATTCACTATGTCCTACTATGCAAAGACGAGGTGGCAAGACTAACAATCCTAATCCTCTTCCTCTAGTGTTGTCTAATTTGTTGCAGGAATTCGCGGATGTCTTTTCCGATGAGGTACCTCCCGCTCTTCCCCCTCTACGTGGCATAGAACATCAGATCGACCTCATCCCCGACGCACCCCTTCCTAACAAGGCACCATATCACGTCAACCCCGAAGAAACCAAAGAAATACAAAGGCAAGTACAACATCTCATAGACCATGGACATGTGCGTAAACGTTTGAGTCCTTGTGATGTACCGGTCATTCTTGTGCCAGAAGGAGACGGTAGCTTTCGCATGTGTTCCGATTGTAGACCTATCAATGCTATCACCGTTCGCTATAGGCATCCCATTCCACGCCTTGATGATATGCTAGATGAGCTTAGCGGTGCCACTATTTACTTGAAAAATGATCTTAAAAGTGGTTACTATCAAATACGCATACAAGAGGGTGATGAATGGAAAACCGCTTTCAAAACAAAGTTTGGATTGTATGAGTGGTTAGTTATGCCTATGGGTTCATCGGAAGCACCCGGTACTTTCATGTGTCTTATGCATTATGTGCTTCGTCCTTACATTGTCGTGTTTGTTGTGGTCTACTTTGACGACATTGTTGTGTTTAGCAAATCCCTCAAAGACCATGTGAATCATATTAGGGTCGTTTTCCAAAAGCTTAGAAAAGAACGTCTCTATGCCAATATGGAGAAATGCACTTTTGGTGTTGACAAGATCGTTTTCTTGGGCTTTGTTGTGTCTTCCAAGGGAGTTCATGTAGATGAGTCTAAAATTGAAGCAATTAAAAATTGGCCCAACCCACTAATTTGCAACAAGTGCGTAGTTTTCTTGGTCTAGCGGGTTTCTATCGTCGCTTCGTGAAAGACTTTAGCACTATTGCCGCACCGTTGCATGCCTTGAGTAAGAAAAATGCACCTTTTGTTTGGGGACCACCTCAATCTACCGCATTTGATGAGCTCAAATCTTTGCTTACACATGCCCCAATTCATGCATTACCCGATCTCACCAAAACTTTTGAGGTTCATTGTGATGCTAGCGGTCATGGAATTGGTGGAGTTTTGATGCAAGAAAAGCGAGCCGTTGCATACTTTAGTGAAAAACTTTCCGGTGCTCAACTTAACTATCCTATATATGACAAAGAATTATATGCTTTAGTGCGAGTATTGCATGTTTGGGAGCATTATCTTCGCCCACATGAATTTGTCATACATACCGATCATGAGACACTTAAGTACATAAAAGGTCAAACTAAGTTGAATAAACGACATGCTAAATGGAGTGAATTTATTGAGTCTTTTCCTTATGTGATCAAGTACATTAAGGGCAAACAAAATGTTGTGGCGGATGCTCTTTCCCGCATATGCATGCTTGTTACTCTACTAGAACTAAATGTGATTGGCTTTGAGCATATTAAAGATCTTTATGTGAATGATCCTTCTTTTGCACTTCCTTATGCAAAATGTATCACTCATACTTGTTGGGAGAATTTCTATCTCAAAGATGGCTACCTTATGCGCGCTAACAAACTTTGTATACCCGAGTCTTCTCTTCATTTGTTGCTTTTGCAAGAGACTCACGGAGGTGGACACATGGGGCACTTCGGACGCGACAAGACTTTCGCCACACTCTCCTTCAAGTACTTTCGGCCAAAGATGTTCCGCGACGTGGCACGCTTCACCAACAAATGCTCTACATGTCGTAAGGCTAAGTTCAAAGCCCAATCTCATGGTTTACATATGCCACTTCCAATTCCATATCCACCATAGGAGGATATTAGTATGGATTTTGTGCTTGGTTTGCCTAGAACTAGAAATGGAAAGGATTATGTCTTTGTTGTTGTGGACCGATTCTCAAAAATGGCACATTTCATACCATGCAACAAGATAGACGATACTTCACATGTTGCTAATCTTTTTTATAGGGAAATCTTGAGGTTACATGGAGTACCAAGGACCATTGTGTCGGATCATGACTTCAAGTTCTTAAGTTACTTTTGGAAGACCATTTGCGCCAAGCTCGGAATCAAGCTTCTATTCTCCACTGCCTATCATCCCCAAACCGATAGCCAAATGGAAGTCACCAACCGGACACTATCTACTCTCCTACGCATGTTGATCAAGAAGAACATCAAGGAGTGGGAGGAGTGCTTACCCATCGCTGAGTACGCCAACAATCAAGCTCGACACACTACTACCGGCAAGTCCCCCTTCGAGGTTGTCTACGGCTTCAACCCATTGTCCCCATTGGACATTCTACCTCTCCGCTCCAAGAACGCGCAAACATGGATGCAAGTGCAAGGGAAAGTTTTCTCAAGAAGGTGCATGAAGACACAAGGTCAACAATCGAGTGTCAAGTACACTGCATCGCCACCAAGCTCGACATCAACAAGACACCGATGGTGTTCCAACCGGGTGATCTTGTATGGCTTCACCTTCGCAAGGACCGCTTCCCCAATGAGCGCAAGTAAAAGCTACTACCACGAACCGACAGACCATTCAAGGTGCTAGCACGCTACAAAGACAACGCTTACAAGATTGACATCCCACGCGACAAGTACAATGTAAGCGACATCTTCAACGTCAAAGACTTGGCCAAGTACCATGGTGATGAAGATCACGATCCGTGGACGAATTTCTCCAAAGGGGGGGGGAGATGATGTGGAGCATCCTTCCATCATCCCCATGGACTCTACACCGACACATCAAGCATCACGTGGACCCATGACAAGAGCTAGAGCACCTGCAATGGAAACCGAGGTGAACTCCTTCCTACTTGACATGCATATGGACACAAACGGAACTTGGTTACTACCTCACAAAAATACTCTATGCCTCATTAGGAACGAAGAGGAACAACTCCAAGAAGCTCAGGAGCATCCCCTAGGAGGAGGAGGACCACCCCAAGGTCACGCGGAGCAAGAGTGAGCGCAACAACAGCAACACTGGAAGTCCCAGGCGACCCCGTGCGCACGGGCCCCCAAGACCCCGTGCCCGCGGACTATCCAGGGAGTTGGCGCTGAGGCACCTCATGCACACGGGTGAGTACCATGCCCACGGGACCCTCGTGCACACGAGCCCCACTAACCCCATGCGCACGGGCTCTCCAGGATGGACGACCGTGATCACCTGTTCGAGCCACACTGCAACCACTTCGACCCAAGTCTATATATTCCGTACCTAGGGCTATGTTTAGGGTTAGCAAAATATTAGATGAGACATTTGTGAGCTTTGCTCCTTCTACCTTCCCTCTTGTGGACCAAGACCCCTTAGGGAACAATCCTTGTGGATTCAAGATCTCCACAAGGAGAAGACTATCTTCAAGACCTCATCTCCTAGGAGTGGGAAGAACTTTGCCATTGTATCTTTCCATTGATTGTGATTGTGACTTGTGGATCTTGTGTTGTTATTCTAGTGGATGTGTAATTGGGTATTGTTGGAGTGATTTCCGCTTTGTGTTCTTGGCGTTCATCTCCTTTTCCCCCTCCAAGTGTGAAAAGATCCATCTTAGGATTTCACCCTACCTAAACTCATACTTGGAATGGTCTTTAGTGTTGTGAAGGAATTGAGAAATTCTTTAGATTCTTATGTATTTTGGAATAGGGTGAAGGTCGGGAAGATTAGGAATTCATCCAAGTAGAGGAATAGGGTATTGTCCAGTGTCACTCCAGGCGTTGCATACGCGACGAGAAAAAGTACTTGTGCCCACACCTCTATCCATTCTCCAGGCAATTGATGGAAGCAAAAACGCAAATACCGGGGAGCTCTACTTCCTCCTAAGTTTCAAATATTTACTCTATGAGACGAGCAAGGCCACTGGGTGAGAAAATCAACAGAAAAACATTACGTTCCGTTGCTCCACGCACAAGCTCCCTCTAGTACACCAAGGACCTCACCATTACCCAGGGTTTTTCGTTTACCCCAGGTTCGTCGATGCTTCCCATCTCCTAAACGACGACGAAGCCACCAGTACTGTCAATCTTTTGGAAGGTTCCTGTCCGGTTTGGAAACCTTTTGTAAACCGGTTTTTCTTATTTATTTTTCGGTTTTGGTTTGGTTTCTTAATTTTAAAATCGCAAATCACAAATTTTTCAAAAATGCTCAACATATTCAAAAATTGTTCATTGTTTTGAAAAAAATTCAAAAATTCTAAATTTTGATCGTGTTTTCAAAAATTGTTCGCGTTTTACGAAATTTAAGTATTTTAAAATTTGTTCATGTTTTCCAAAAAATGTTTGGAGTTTCAAAATTTTCTCCAATCTTTTAATACTGTTCACAATTTCAAAAAATGTTCAGAATTCAAAAATTGTTCGTGTTTTCAAAAACAATCAGAGTATCGAATTTTCTCATGTGAATAATTTTTTACAAAAAAAATGGAATTTTGACTTTCGATCTCTTTCTTAAAATGAGTTCAGCATTTCGAAATGTTCTCCGTTTTTTCAAAAATTATTTGTGTGTTCAAAAAAAATCTCAATTTATATTATTAGTAAAAGGGCCCGTGCGCTGCAACGGGAGAAAAAAAATCATAATCTCCTATGGCCATGACCACATTTGGTTGCATCACCCTGATACACTATCACTCTCAATTTTATTGAAATCCTGAACAATTTCAATCATGAACATTTTTTTAACTCGTACACGTATTTGAAATCATGAACATTTTTCAAATACGTGAACATAATTTTACAAATTTTCGAATTTTCTAAAATTAAGAACATTTTTCAATTCAAGAAAATTTTATATTATATGCAAACAATTTTTAAAATTTAAACAATATCCTTGAACTAGTGAATATTTCTAGAATCGGCGAACATTTTTTTGGAAATTGGTGGAACTATTTGAAATTAACGAAACTTTTTTAAAAATTGAATGAGCATATTTTTGATTTAACAAACATTTTTTCAAATGCATTATCATTTTTTGAATGACCGATATTTTATGAAAGAATAGACTATTTTGTAAGTCACAAATAGATTTTGAATTTTTTGGATATTTTTCTATTGATGCAATTTTTTTGAATAGGTGAAATTTTGTTCACTTCCTTTAACAGTTTGTAATAAACTACTATTAAAAAATCATGAATATTTTCTGATTTCCCGGAAATTTGTTTTCAAAATTTCGAACATTTTTCAATAAGCAAAGTTGTTCTACAAAATTGCAAAAATTTTGTGGTTTATAAACATTTTTTTCAAATTCTCATTTTGTTAATTTTTGAACATTTTAAGTCCATTTTAAGTCCCATATTATTTAAAGTAGAAAAATGAAAAACGGAAAAGAAAAATAAAAAAGAGAAAACGAAATTTAAAAGACAGGCCATGGGCCCGCCCAAATGGCCGTGTTACGTCTTGTCCCAGCGCGCAGAACACATTATAGTAGGTCCCTGCTGCATGGGCGGGCCCATCCATGGAATTTTCTCTTTGTGAAACGTTTTTATCACTTATAGGTAGCATTGGTGGTAATATTTTGTAACTTGGGGGAAATTTCGAGGATGCACACACCTAAGTTATTAAGAAAAATGAATAGGGATACAAAAGACCTGGCACAAAAATGCCATGCCGAAGCGATCAACAACATGCGACAGCAAACATTAGGATCAATCACCAGCCATGAAAACACATTGATTGCCAGAATGATTCTGAAAAAGTAGTACCACGGGCACCGAGGGCCCAGGCCCGTGGTATAGGTTTTCCCCAGATATTCCTTAGATAAATTTTTTTATAGGCCTAGGGTTCACCCACCTGCAGCCCAGCACAGCCGAACGGTACACAGATGAGGCCTTCTTTGTTTCATAGGTTAGGAAAATCATAGGAATAGAAAAGTCATGGAAAATGAGATGACATGTATCTCAAATCCTACGAATATGAATACGAAAAGAGATATTCTTTGATTCACATCAAAGATTTTTTTTTCATTGAGTCTAGGCTAATGTTTATTCTTGTATGAAAAATGGAGAATAGAAAGAACTCCATAGGATTCTATTCCTACAAACCAAAGGGCTCTCAAAGAATTTTTTTTTCTATAGAAGTCCTATCTTATAAAATTATTTCAAACCAAAGGAGAGGCCTGAATGGGCCAGGGTGCAGAGCTAGTAAACAGTCTTGTACATTTTCGTGTCCACCAGAAATGTATGGATCTGTCCTAAAAAAGAGGAAACGTACGAGGACGACCTAGATCTCGCCTCCCGGCCGCGTAGTCCCGCCCTCTGGTGGTAGTATGTTTTTAAGTTATTATTTCTATTTACACTGCCCACTTGTAATCTTGCCCACAAGGTACTCTGTAGTTTTGTTTTTTTGTGTAGATATTGAACACCAGATGATGGTTGCGATCATCCTTCGTGTAGATAGCAACGATCTGATAGACAGGAATCGTTTTTTCCCACCAAATGCAAAATGAGTGCAAAGTTGTGATGGTGTCTTGACACATTTCAGTGTAGCAACGGACTCGTTCATTACAACTCATATCACACGTATAAGGACATTGCGGTCAGAGGAAATGAATACAACATTTGATTCCAACAAGCAAAACATGTATAGTTCATTTTGTTAATTAAATTATATCTCCTCTTCCTATCAGATCGGTCTTTTGAGATAATTGCTTCATAGAAATATCTTAACACATTCAGGTCGACCGCAGAGAAGGCCACTGTACAACTGAAAAGCAGAGCATTTCAAACAGTCCAAGAACTCCAACAAACAGACAGAAATGCCAGGCTAACATTACGGTATACATCCTGGAGGTACAAGTTTTGCAGAAGAAAATAGCAAAAAAAAATATTAGAGCACTCCGATGTCTGTTATTGAGATCAAACAAAGTGGGGTGCTAATCAACATAATCAATCAACACAGATGGACTCGACCAACTTGGCAGTTTCCTCGCTGACTTCCATATGTCTCGGTTGTTAGACGGTGTCGCATCTCGGGTAACTTCTTCCCAGTGCATGCCAGCTTCTCTCTATACCTTAGCCCTCATGCATATCTAGTTTCATCCACTATTAGGAGATTGGAAACGAAAACGAGATGCAACTCTGCCTCAACAAAAGTGAGCCGAGAATGGAGAGCGGACTGAAAATGAATCTTTACGGCAACGTATGCATGTGATCGGCATGTGACCAACCGAATAGTGTATGCAGCTTGCCAGTGTGAGAAACATTAATTGCTACTCCTCTCCTCATGAGCTTCACACCATTCAGCCACGTCATACTTATCTCCTTTTTTCCGACACACATCACACTTCTCGCGCTGTTAATTTAACTGACCGTTTTGAACATTGTCCACTTTCTCTCGATATATATGTCTGAACCATATGCACTGTTTCTGCAGGTGTTAAGTGTGCACTCACAACTGAACTTTTGATATGTTTTTCTTGCCGATGAGTTGAGATCTTAGAAGAAACTGAAAGATAATGTGGACAATATATATTCTTGTCGACAGATTGGCCCAATGAGAAACAATGAAAATTTGAGAGGAAAGTGGGCTGCTGCATATCGAGCATCCATATGCCTGATTCTCTGATGCAAACCTAGCAAATGTTGAACGTGATTCTGTCCCATGGAAAAGTGCTAAGTTTGTTTGAAGTCTAGATCTGTGTAGTATGTAAAGCTCAAATGATCTTCGCGCTGCTCCGGTGGCTGACAGCACCATTTCTGCGAGCCTGTGAAAATAGAAATGGCCTGACCTAACTCAGAGGGAAGTGATCAAGACAGGACATCCTTTGTACAAATAGAAGTTTCTATTGTAATCACAGTATGGTATATATGAGAAATGGCCTGATCTAACTTAGAGGGGAATGATTGTTCATCCATAATGTATATATGTGATGGTATTATTCTCTGTTGTGGTCAACTGAAAATCATGCAGAAGAAAACAACGGATGAGGAGAAATAAATGTCAGGCTAACATTTCAGTATTCATCCTGAAGTTAGAGGTTTTGCAGAAGAAAAGAACAAAAAGTTTGAGAGCATTCTGTTGTCTGTTATTGAGATGAAATAAAGTGGGATGCTAATCAACATAATTTATCAAAAGAGATGGAATCGACCAGCTTGTCTGTTTCCTCACTGAGTTCTACATTTTTTATCTTCAGACGATGTCACATCCCGGGAAATTTCTTTCCAGCCACCGTGTACGTCTGTGCCAGCATTTCAAATACCACCGTCCCTAGATCTTTATGCACCTTATTCAGCTCGATGAATTTCTCAAATTAGGCCATCAAGGTGTTGATCACGTCGGGTGGTGGCACCCAAATACTGCTGATGTTGTGTCCCCGGCTATTCGAAAGCAGTTTACAAGGTCATATGCATCACTAACTAAAGTATCACTGTGAACAAATATGCTACTGAATCTATCAGGCTGCGCCTAAGTAGCAAACCACACTAATTTAGCGGTGGTACCTCCCTGGACAGTGATTCTTATGGTTAAAATAAGCAAGCTTAACTTTAACAGGGTATGATCAGAATTGGCTGAAATTGCATAGTAAAATAGTGTGAACAGGGTGTTTTCTTTTTCTTTTTGTCGTTTTAGTTGATACTATGTACGTTTCAGACCTATTTATTTCCTTTTAATAAAAATGGTTGTGTGCATCACGATGATGCAGAGGCCGGGGTCTTTCCCCTTTCTGAAAAAAAATATGGAAAGAGCAACAGAGCCATGTCTAGCTCATTTCCTCCACTCTATGAGCAAGTCGAAAATGAGATGCAACTTTCCCATTGAAAATGAGTTGAGATATTAGTTCAAACTTGTTAGAGTATGTAATGGGCCTAATGGGCCCGTTAGTCTTAGGGTTAATTAGAGATAAGGGTCGCTTGCTTAGGGGTCAAGTAAGCCTTGCTTGGGAGTCAAGTAAACCTCTCTATATAAAGAGAGGAGATGTATCAATCTAATCAAGCAAGAATTAAGAAGAAAATCCCTTCCCTCTTGCCCGGCCGTGGGCAAAAAGGCCCTCGGCCGGCCCTCTCGCGCCCTTCTTCTAGCAGCGCCATAACAATTTGGTATCAGCTAGCTTCGGTTCGATCATGTCTTCACCACCGCCAAGCCCGTCTCTTCCGCTGCCGGTCACCTTGTCGCCTCCGGCGATCACCACGACCGTCACCCCGCTCCTGCCCACGCCGAGATCCTCTGTCGCGCCCGCCCCCACCGTCCTCACCTGGGAGGACGTGTCCGGGGTGCTGCGGGACCTAACCCAGGCGGTCCAGGAGATCCACCTGTTCTTGGCCGGGTCCTACGGGCCGCACTCGGTTGCGGCGCCCATCGCCTCCCCCGCGCCGCCGTGGCTGCCTTGGCAGCCGCCGCACCAGGCGGCCTTCGCCGCGCTCGCCGGGCCGCTGCAGCTGCCATCCATCGCCACCATCGCCCAGCCCTGGCTGCAGTGGCAGCCGCCGCTCCTGGCGGCCTCCGCCGCGCCCGGCGCAACAGCGCAGCAGCCGCTGCAGCTGCAGCAGCCACCGCCGTTCAGCTCCGCCGCCCAGTATGGTATGCCCTACGACGGGAGTGTGACGACCTCGTTCCCATCAGCGCCGCCGCCATCCCAGGGCGTCCACATCGAGCAGATCAAGTCACTGTCGTCGCCGTCACCGCTTCCGTCTTGGATCGCTACACGCCACGTGTCGGCGGCGGTGAGGCTGCAGGCTGCTGCGCGCGGCCTCCTAGCGCGTCGGCGTGTGCGGGAGATGCGTGGTCTGCAGCTGCCGCTCCTCCAAGTTGCCCTTCGCTGCGCAAAGGACCTCGATCTCGTCCGCTGCGTCGGGGATCTTGGGCATGTGGTTTCCCCCACGGGCGGCCGACATTCTGTTTTCCCCGCAGGCAGCGACCTCAAAGTCTGCGACATCGGCGGTTGGGGGGGCGCACCCCTCCTCGTCATTCTCCATCGCAAGCCCTCCACTCTTCCCTGTGCGGTGCAGACCAACAGCCATACACATGCACTCCTTTTGTCCAGGTGGTGTCCATGGGATCCAGGTGGCTGTACACGTGCACGTCCAAAATAAAGCGTCCTAGTCTATTCCAGGTTGAGAGTAATAACACAAGCCGAGATGTAAAAGGCTTGTTTTTAGGTGTTAGATTTGTGTTGCGTCGAGTCATGGTTATAAGTTGGTTAGGCTGCAGCTCGAGGACAAGCTGCATGTCCAGATGGGGTGTAGTGTTAGAGTATGTAATGGGCCTAATGGGCCCGTTAGTCTTAGGGTTAATTAGAGATAAGGGTCGCTTGCTTAGGGGTCAAGTAAGCCTTGCTTGGGAGTCAAGTAAACCTCTCTATATAAAGAGAGGAGATGTATCAATCTAATCAAGCAAGAATTAAGAAGGAAATCCCTTCCCTCTTGCCCGGCCGTGGGCAAAAAGGCCCTCGGCCGGCTCTCTCGCGCCCTTGTTATGGCGCTGCTAGAAGAAGGGCGCGAGAGAGCCGGCCGAGGGCCTTTTTGCCCACGGCCGGGCAAGAGGGAAGGGATTTCCTTCTTAATTCTTGCTTGATTAGATTGATACATCTCCTCTCTTTATATAGAGAGGTTTACTTGACTCCCAAGCAAGGCTTACTTGACCCCTAAGCAAGCGACCCTTATCTCTAATTAACCCTAAGACTAACGGGCCCATTAGGCCCATTACATACTCTAACATTATGGAGCGCTGAATTAGAAAGACTTGTGGTGTATCTTCTTGCTAGTGGGATGAAATTTTAGAAGAAACTGAAAATAGATGTGATTAGCTGGTCCAGAAAGCTTTGCGTTGACCTGATATGGTCCAGATTGTATGCAATGCAAAGCTGCATTAAGATTGGCATTGACCTGATATGGTCCAGATTGAATCCAATGAAAAGTGGTTCACTTTCGTTTTCGCATATTATGAACCAAATCTATATTTAGTTACGATTCCTAAATCCTTTGCTTGTGATTACCCCATGCACAAAAGCTTGGCCGACAGCCTTCAAGGTTTGGGCATCTAACTTTGATCTAAGCATGCCTTGGCTTATGTTTTCTTTTCTGCTCTTTGTTTCACAAGTTGTGTTGCCATATCAGCATTTGTCAAGACAGAAATCAAGTTTCGTAAGTAGTTAGTGATCAGACATGCGACAGGCAAGATGCAGAGTTTTCTGAAAAGCAAACTGCAATTTCCAGAAAGACAGACAAACAACAATAGAAGATCAAGACAACCAATCCTTGATACAAGCTACAAGTTTGTTTTGTAATCACGGAATGGTACATACAAAAGAAATAACTGAACTAATTTAACTCAGAACCGCAAAGGAACAACAAAGGGGCACAGAACATCTCTCACAGACCCATCAACTTCAAGAAAAACATCAGCCAATTGATGATCATAAAATAATAATACAGAAAAGAACCGAGGCAACAAATTTGTGCATTGGAAAGGAAACTGGATTCTTCTACTTTAAAATCCATGTCCATGGGTGTTTTCATCTTCCAGGAATTTTCGTTGTCGCAAATTTACACTCATGAAAACTTCCCAGCTCTTCCAGAAAGCGGTTTGCAAGATCATATACTCCCTCTGTAAACAAATATAAGAGTGTTTAGAACACTATTTTAGTGATCTAAACGCTCTTATATTTCTTTACGGAGGGAGTACATCAGTAAGCAAACTACCACTCGGGAACAAATATGATGTTGAATTCGTCAGGCTTTGCTTACAGATCAAACTGAAAACTAATTTGAGAGCTGGAACCTTCCTGTCGGTTTACTCTTTCGCCATCCCTGGACAAAGATAATGTGATTAAAGTAAGCTCAGCTTTTACAGAATTCGTCTGAGAATTGGCTGAGTATTTCGAAAAAGGACTTACAAAAAGTGCATAATAGAAGAGAGTGAGTATGGAAAGAGCAACAATGCCGTACTGGAAAACATTGTACATGTAGTTTCCCAAAAATAACATTTGGGACTTTCTGGCTCATTCGAAGAAATGAGTTGCCTTACTTTGACGAAGATACTACACAGCTTGTGAATCATATCACCCAACATCATACTACATTGATAGTTGAACTTAAGGTTCTGTGTGTGCTACTAATAACTTCTCTCTATACCTTCAGAATAGTTATATTTGCTAGCTTTATCATTAGTGGCAACAATGTGTCCTTGCTTTTCCCACTCCATGAGTTGTTAAGAAAAAAACAATAAGAAACAACTTTTCCTCCCATTGAAAAGGAGCTAATATTACATAACGCGGTAATTGACTGTTATCCACAATGTATACAAGTAACTGGCATTTTTCTCTATGGTGATCTAGGGGTCTAACATGCACTTCTAATGGTATAGGAAGTTTAATTGCATACTTTGACTTGCAAACATACATTTTGAGTCGCTTCAGGATTATTGCTCACATCAATGGCATGTGATGAGTTCCTTCATGCTTTTCTTGCATTCTGGTCATGCTAGTTAACTCCACGTGAGCAAAATACCATTCAGCAGCATCATACTTTTGTAGCTGCTCTATCTATATATATCTCTATGTGCTTCTAGACCATGTATGGTGTGTATTTGTGCTCCTTTAGTTGGTCCTCAGGTTATGAGAGGCTGAGCTAGACAGACTCTTGGTGTGTGTTCTCGCTAGTGAGGTGGGATCTTAGAGGAAACTGAAGGGATATGTGAATAGCTGTTCAGATTACCTACGTGTAGTACGCACTCTAGAACACCTCGACTTAAAAATGTGATGTTACTGACATCTTCTTAAGGAACTGCTGGCATTCAAGAAGGCCAAGAAAGGCGTCAGGAGGAAAACTCTGAAAACCAAGGTCGTCCTTTTCACCTGGAGCATTTGGAGAGAGAGAGAGATGACAGGGCTTTCTGCAGCATTTCCACCGCCATTCTGAGAGTTATTGAGCAGATCAGAGAAGGCGCTGAAGACCCCTACCTTTGTACTCCGAGCATGTAGCTGTCTTAGGATCGCTGCAGCTTGGCATTATTTTCTTGGTCATGACTCATGAATGGTCTTGTACTCCTATTCCTCATCTAAGATATAACACATGCAAATTTGTTACATGGTTCGAGGGGGAAAAAATGCACCATTACAAATATGACCTAGCATCCCTCCAGCGCATGTTTTAGAATGTGTGTAGAGCGAAGCTATGATTTCAGGGATTTTTTATTTTTGCGGGGATGCCATGATTTTAGTTCTCTAAATGCAACATTTATTGTGCAGTAGGACCTCCTATTTCCAAATGAGAGAAATACAATTTTTGCGGGGAAGCCATGATTCTGTATTTACAGATTAGGAATCATAGATACAGTTTTGGTCAACTAGAAAAGAAATAATGTTCCAAATTGTCATCCAAATAATTCGCTTGCTCGCTTGTGATTATCACATGTATTAACTTGTATGGGCTATTTTACTGCCATGCTGGAGTTACCGCATTAAGCTTGGCATTGACCTGATACGGTCCAGATTGTATCCAATGAAAAGTGGCTTGCTTTGGATTTCGTGGCTTATGAACCAATAGTCCAATACTCTAGTTAGTTACAAATTCTATTTTTATACGATTTTTAAATCCTTTGCTTGTGATTATCCCATATACACAAAGCCTGGCCAACAGCCTTGGCAGTTTATATTTTCTTCTTCCATTTTCCTGACAAGAGTTTTCTATTCTACTCTTCTATTTCAAACGTTGTGTTGTCAAGACAGAAATCAAGTTTCTTAAGTAGTTAGTGATCAGAGACGCAATCATCACATGCAAAGTTCTCAATTGAAAAGCAAAGTGCAATTTCCAGAAAGACAGACAAACGACAATAGAAGATCAAGACAAGCCATCCTTGATACAATCTACAAGCACTACTGGAATTCTGTTGTACGCCGGGTGCCACAGAATGGTACATAAAAAAGACAATAACTGAACTAATTTGAGTCAGAACCGCAAAGGAACAACAAAGGAGCACACAGAACATCAATCACAGACGGAGACCCATCAACTTCAAGAATAACATCAGCCAATTGATGATCATAAATATAATAATACAGAAAAGAACCGAGGCAACAAATGTGTGCATTGCAAAGGACACTGGGTTCTTCTACTTTAAAATCCGTGTCCGTGGGTGTACTCATCTTCCAGGATTTTTTGATGTCGCTAATTTACACTGATGGAAACTCCCCAGCTCTTCCAGAAAGCGTTTTTCAAGATCATATACATCACTAGGCAAACTACCACTCAGGAACAAATATGATGTTGAATTCGTCAGGCTTTGCTTACAGATCAAACCGAAAACTAATTTGAGAGCTGGAACCTTCCTATCGGTTTCCTCTTTCACCATCCTTGGACAAAGATTGTGATGATCAAAATAAGCTCAACTTTTACAGGATTTGGTGAGCTGAGTTGTCAGGACCCCGATCCTAGGTCACACCGATCTAGCATGTAACACATCATATCACTTTGCGGCCTCACGCACGGTATTCCCACGGGTGTCGCCTTACCATGGCCCGGGACCGTTTGCGTCTTTTGGCTCACGTATATGATAGTGTCGCTAGCATCCATATGACAAAGAACCCGGGCCGACATGGCTAGTCGTGAACCCAAAGCGGCACTAACCTATGGGGAC